>CM040405.1:39194918-39506044 GCA_022702515.1 Ilyophis sp. 1 JC-2022 | reverse complement strand
GATGACATAGATGAGGCAAGATGAAATGATAAGGAAATTGCAGCCATCACTGTATCCATACACTATAGCCTTTGTTTATTAGCCTTTCCTTTCTGATATAATGCTGTATTCTAGGTGCTCAGGTGTCCATCCATCTCCCCATTAGATAGTCAGGGTATCATGCTCAGAGCTTTTCCTCACTTGGGGGAGAGGCTGCTCATTAAAACCTCTGACATTTTTCCAAGCAAACGACAAAGAAACTAGCCGACTCCTACTTCGCTCCAGCATGCAAAGACTAGGCATGAAAATAGACATGTTGCACCTTTGCCCACATACTTTTTTGCAAGACTGTGTTATTAGAGATTATTCTTGTGATTGTTTCTTTAGAGATAAATGCAATTACTCTCACATGTCTTAGCATGTGTAAAGTCACACCACTTTATCAATAAAATACATTTTCTCCTTTCCAAAAAAGTGACATTTTTGGCCTTGAAACCTGTTATTGTATTGCCTCTAGGACAGACTGCTTAAATGAGCTCTGGTAGCCATGGTAACCTCCCCGGAGATGCAAGCGCACTTGTTTATCTGTGGCCAGTGAGTACGCTCGAGTCGCTCTAAGAGGCATCTGCGCGTCCAAACAGATGTGAGATCCCTGCTGGCAGGAACGTTATTGATCCGACGTCACAGTCATGGTTTCCGCAGCCTCAGAGAGACGGCGTCTGAATGTCAGCCTTGTAAAAACTGTATTCATGCCGAGAAAGCCTAAAAAATTGAAGAGCGCGGTATGCGGTGATTCATGCGTCACTAACTAGAGGAGCACAGCCTCATGTTCTACAAATACAAGCGAATCAGCACACATGGTCAAAATATAAATATTGAATACATTTTTAAAGATGAAAGGGAGGTAGTTAGCTCTAGCTTCTGCTGAGAGCTTGCCTGTTTCTGGAGCAGTACTACGTGTCAGTCTGATGTCATCTTAAGGGTTAATCAAGCACTGTTTTAGTTTTATTTGATATTTTTCCCCCAGAGCCATTGAAAGGAGGCTCAAGGCTAAGTGAACAACTGCTATGCATTTCTGGATAGAACTGTAATGGTAACAAAGGATCAATTTTTAAAATTTTATTGTGTTTTATTGTGCCATTTTTATGCCTCCAAACAAGCCTTTTGAAGCCCACCTGCTTCCAAAGCCCACCATTGACCCCTCGGTCATTCAGTACTATTGTCCTGTCTCTCTTCTTCCCTTTCTCTCAAAAACTCTTAAATGTACTGTCTTTGACAAACTGTCTCATTTTATTTCTCAAAAGCACCTTCAAGACCCTCACCAGGGCCAGTCACTCAGCAGACAGACATTCTTGCAGCAAGCGGGGAGCTCCACTTTGCTACGGCAACTTCTCTCTCCTGCATTAGAATTTTTTAAACCATGCACTGCAGAATTGGACATTTGACCAATTTTCTGATTACCACGGTGATCTTCTGCAGAATTCTCAACTGGTTTGCTTCTTACCTCAATAGTCGCTCGTTCCAGGTTGCATTTGTGTGAGGGGGGGGGTTCAGATCATCATACATCATCATCATTCACCTCTGAACAGGTGTCCCCCAGGTCCTTAGTTCTTACCTCTCTTCTGTCTTTTCTAACTCTCTTGGTTCTTACCTCTCTTCTGTCTATTATAACTCTCTTGGTTCTTACCTCTCTTCTGTCTTTTCTAACTCTCTTGGTTCTTACCTCTCTTCTGTCTTTTCTAACTCTCTTGGTTCTTACCTCTCTTCTGTCTTTTCTAACTCTCTTGGTTCTTACCTCTCTTCTGTCTATTCTAACTCTCTTGGTTCTTACCTCTCTTCTGTCTATTCTAACTCTCTTGGTTCTTACCTCTCTTCTGTCTATTCTAACTCTCTTGGTTCTTACCTCTCTTCTGTCTATTCTAACTCTCTTGGTTCTTACCTCTCTTCTGTCTATTCTAACTCTCTTGGTTCTTACCTCTCTTCTGTCTATTCTAACTCTCTTGGTTCTTACCTCTCTTCTGTCTATTCTAACTCTCTTGGTTCTTACCTCTCTTCTGTCTATTCCAACTCTCTTGGTTCTTACCTCTCTTCTGTCTATTCTAACTCTCTTGGTTCTTACCTCTCTTCTGTCTATTCTAACTCTCTTGGTTCTTACCTCTCTTCTGTCTATTCTAACTCTCTTGGTTCTTACCTCTCTTCTGTCTATTCTAACTCTCTTGGTTCTTACCTCTCTTCTGTCTATTCTAACTCTCTTGGTTCTTACCTCTCTTCTGTCTATTCTAACTCTCTTGGTTCTGTCATCTCCTCCCATGGCCTGTCTCATTAAGCTAGACTGATGAAACACAACAATTTTTTTCTTCTTTTCCCCACCTTTGATACACTGGTCTCAGGGTGCATCTCAACTGACCTACAAGGCATCTCAAGGTGGATGGCAAATAATCACCTGAAGCACAACTTGGCTAATACTACGATGCTATACTTCCTATCCTCTTTCATTCACCCTGGACAGCCCCACAGTGTTAACTTACTCATCTGCTAGGAATCTTGGAGTGGTGCCAAACAACAAAATGTCTCTCTCTGAGAATATCATGCTGGTACATGTCGGGCTTCCTCACCACCTACTCAACCCTGCTTTTATTTCAGGTGCTGGTCATCTCCTGTCTGGACTACTGCAAGTCCCTTTTTTGGTCTCCCTACCTCTGCCATCAACCCTCTGCAACGTATCCAGAACGTTTCCCAACCTCAAACACATTACACCCCTGCTCATCTCCCTCCCTATACCTACATTAAATTCAAAACCTTGGTGATAACCTATTGGGTAATTAAAGGGACTGCTCTATCATATCTTTAATCTTCTGTCTCCTTCATATCTTCAGACCATCGGACCCTACATTTAAAAAACACACCTCGCCATTCTGCTATCGTCCAAGACAAGTCTCTTGTCTGTTCTGGCCATGCGGTCGTGAAATGAGCTTCCCGCTGTGGTCAGGACAGCAGAAACTCTACCCATCTTCTGACACAAACTGAAAAACCACCACTTCAGACTACACCATGGCTGCCCTCCCCCTTGTTACCTATCATCTTTCTTTATTCTTGGATATCCTTTTGTAATAATATTATAGATGTAGCTGTGTAAAGATTGGTTAGCTGCAGTATTTACTTTAGTTTACAATTGGTAATTGTTGGTTTGTTTAGTTAACTTTACACTTATTTGGCCTATTGTGCCATCTTGATGGTATCGCACTTTTGTATTTCTGTATCACTGATGTTGTTCACTTTTGGAAGCCACGCCGTATACGATCATCTGCTAAGTGATTGTAACGCTATCTAATGTAATATAATGTCTTCAGAGTTATAAAGCTTTTTCAGTCTTTTTCAGAGTTATCCTTGTTTTAGCAAAGTATATAATAATATTTAGTACATATGTGTGTATCTGAAATAATTTTATAAGATATTCAGAGATATCGCTTTACGGCAATGCAATGATCACATGGCACTGCTTTCTTTATATCTAGCATAAGGATCATTACATTGTGTTTTCATTTAAGATGTCAAATGTTGTTTAGGTAGAGATAACAGTGCATAGAGACATGGAACAACAGGAAAAATAATGGGGAAAATTATTAAAGAACCACTGAGAGGTTTGCACTAGAGTCACCTCCTAAAAATAAGCCGCGCTTCGTGGCCAGTTGTCCCCCAGGAGCCGGAAGGCCCGTACTCCGCAGTCTTCTCCTTTATTGGTGCCCTATTTCACAAGCTCTCTGCCGCATTAATAATAAGCTGGCTGTATTGTCACCCTCTCCTCCGTCTCACACAACCCGCCTGAAGCGCTAACGTGCACCTCAAGAACAAAATAAAGCTCGCGTCTTTCCATCTGTTTCACTTAGTCCTCGGCGCTTTAAGAAGCACCGCTCGCTGGTACTAATATGTGTGTGTGTGTATGCCATGCATATCTTCGAGTTTTAGCCCCACAACAGTTATTTATAAGAGTAATCGAACGTTTCCGTGATGCGCGTCTGAGGATACAGTTTGAAATGCACTACGCTTTATTGCTGCAAAATGAGTTGCGGGTGAAAAGAAGCCCGCTCCGTTGAATGAAATGTGCATGAAAATAATAAGGAGGTAGTGCTGAGGAAACCGAGAATATCCCAATGGCGGCCCCCGGATTGGACACATGCTGTGGGCCTGCGCCGGACCCCCGATGCCATTGAGCGCAGAACGCATCAGTAATGCGCGCTGACCATCACGTCCCTGCAGACTCAGAACACTAATTGCGAGAGCGGTGCCAGAGCAGATGAGGAATGATTCGCCTCTAATGCGGCCGCTAATAAATGCTGGCTGGAGGTGAGAAGGAATCAATGAGTTGCGGAGGACGCAGCCTCCGACAGGCACTGCACTTGCGGCGCTCCCGCATGACTGATGGAGCTCTCCTCTGGACGCCTCATGCTCGTCTAACCCCACGCTGCCAGCCAGCAGTCAGGGAAGAGAGAGGAGGTAGGAGGGAGTGTGTGTGTGTTTATGTACGTGTGTGAATGCATGTGTGGGTGTGAGTCTGTGGTGTTCTATTCCCAATATGGTGCAGAAATGAGACTGAGAGGAAGGTCAAACAAAGGCATGCAAATGAGACCGATGTGGATTCACAGTTAGAACTGCACTGTGACTTATTTCATGCAATACATTTGAGAACGGCCCTTTGCAGCAGAAAAAAAGCATTGTTTTACATGCTGAAATGCAGTAATAAAGGGATTCTGTGCAGCGTATGAACTGTAGTGCGTGTGTGTGTGTGTGTGTGTGTGTGTGTGTGTGTGCATACGTAAGCGGGGGAGGGGACCCCTCCTTCTTCGAGGTGTTGTGCCTGACCTGGCAGGGGGGATAAGAGGCTACAGAGCGAATCGATGTGTTTGAACTGAGAGATTGCAGTGTAGCGCAGCCGTAGCAGCAGCGGGGCCGGCTATGGAGGAGGTGGAGCGCTCAGCGCTGTGCACACGCTCAGACTGTCACCACTTTGCATGAAGGGAGAACAGGCCGGAGTAGCCGGAGCAGGGCTCGAGCTTGAGGGAGCGGAGGAGAAAGAAAGGGACGTCAAGCGAGGGGGAATGGGAGAGAGACAATCTGTGTAAATGATACAAGCTGAAAAAAGGCTCTGCTCTTTTATCAACAGACGCCATCGTACCTCCTTAAAACAAATCCTTTTTTTTCTCCCACTCATATATATGCAAATCAGGCAGCCTATGCAAATGGTCTCAGGAAAGGGGGGGGGGGGGGGGGGGGGGGGTTGAAGGGAGGGCTGCTATGCCCCCCAGGTTCCAATAAGTTATTCATGAGGCTGGCTGGTGCGCACCTGATTCGGGGCTGAATGGAAATCCTATTGCGGATCGGCGATAAGCAGTTCAAGCTCACCTCGTCGGCGAACAATGTCATTCATCTGAGTGCCAGCCGATGCCCGCTTTCATTACTCCTGCTGCTGTCTGCACTGGGCTCTCTGTGACACCGCCAGGAATAATGAGCGCGGCTCCCTCCCAGTCCCACGCTTCCTGTGCCGCGCTAAGCTCTCTCCGCGCGGCTGTTTGCGCCTTCTGCTCGGGGATTTGGTGGTGCAACGGCATAATTTGTTTTAAGGCTCCAGAGACAGGCCTGCTCTGCATAGCATTCAGACCAGTTCAGGTGTTCCGGTGCGCAGGGCGTTGTGAAAGGAGCGCGCACTCGAGTTTTGACGCCTGAGCCATTGATGTGCGCTCGGACCGAACCGATGATGCAGAAATAATTCGAAGAGCTGGGCCAATGCATTGTTCCTTTATGTGCCATGTTCATTAGGAGGAATTTATAATCCTTTCAGGAGTAGGGCCATATGGTGCAGTGCAAAATTCTGATAAAGGGTTCATATTGGTACTTATTTTGTAGAAAGTGACGGTAAAATATATTTTCCATATTATAAATAATAGAAAGGTTATGGCCGATGGTACACTGATACAAATATTCTCAGTGAAATAATGAAAGATTCTGCTCTGGAAACTGTTTTGCTATAAATACCTTGTTAATAGCTTCCATTAGCTTGTGTACACAATAAATGAAAGAAAAAGCCATTACACATTACCTGGTGTCATTTGGAGTTTAGTCATCAATCAACAAACGGATAGAGGAGTCTGGCGTGCACAGCACTGGTTTCACGAAATGACACACCCTTTCCCTCTCCACATAGACACATGACGTACCAGAGACACTGTATCCACTCCTACACACAGGAGAGAGGCTGCAGTGAAACACTAATACTGATCCGGAGTCTGTCGGAACAGTCAGCTTCAAGATGGAGAAGGGGAATGGGTAAAGGAGTAATCGATGATATGCCCAGACATCCACGGTGAGGATTTCACACAGGTGTAAGAGAAACACAGGACAGGAAATAGTTCTGCACGGTCCCTTTTCTGGGGCATCGGTGTCAGTTGGAGAAAAAAAATGTTCCTGCAGGAGAACATGACCTTCAGTCCGCTTCTGCGGCCCAGTCCTGCATCTGAGCCTTTTAACTGCGGCTCCGGTCAATTACGTCGCAGGTAATTTGCGCCATACTGGAGATTAACGTTTAATTAGAGAAACTAGAGCCATTTAGTCCTTAGTCTAATATAATAATGGTGTGCCATTTAGCCAGGATGTGCCTAATATCAGAGGGAGTGGGAGTGGGATTCAATTCCACTTTTCATCAACAATGAACACAAGCTACCAGCCCCCCCATCCTTTGCCGGCTTTGGCTATGTTCCACAGACACATTGACACTCGTTCCTCCCTGTCCACACCGACTCCCCAGCCAGACTGCGCACAGTATAATGGCACAAAGGAACGCAGGGTGGGGAAAAGGGCAGAATATGACAGCGCCCCCATTTTTACACATCTTCTGAAAGCTCCAATCTGCACAACCTATTTCCAGCAGAACAATTTCAACCCCTGAAATATGTGCGCGTTTGATCCGTGTTATTCTGCGTTACAACGTTTTTTTTCTTTCCATATGCATTCATCACATGTAAGGACCTAGGGAGGGGGCAAAATTCACAGTCAGAAAAATGCTTACAGTGTGCATGTTGTGTGCAGTGCGTGCAGCATTAAGGAAGGTGCACGCGATAGGCCTTTGTTCATAAGAATGGGTAACGAGCCAGTAAGAAATGTATTCTCTGTATTCCATGTCTGTAATGGCTCACATACTTTTTACCAATACACTCTTGTGTGAATGTGTATATCTCCCATCTATAGGCAGAAATGTTTTTTTCAGGAAAGCCATTCATATCATATTCAATATGACTACTGCTAGTGATTTGATTTTCAACATTTTTTTTTTTTTTTGCACAGACCTCTTATTCTCCATAATCATAAAATGCAGGAGCTTTAAATCTCACGTACATCATCTATATGTAACAGGCTCATTAAATTGCAAAGGGCAAGCTCCGGTGTCATACAATATCTCCTCTACGGTCCAGCAATTTTTGCACGTTGACAACGCACTCCAAAAAGCTCATTGTTTCAATGGAAGTACTTTTCCACCAATTTTCCATTTAAACATGTGAACCTGGTATAGGGCATTATGTAGTGTGCTCGCTGGATGCCTGGTATAGGGCATTATGTAGTGTGCTCGCTGGATACCTGGTATACGGCATTATGAAGTGTGCTCGCTGGATACCTGGTATACGGCATTATGTAGTGTGCTCGCTGGATACCTGGTATAGGGCATTATGTAGTGTGCTCGCTGGATACCTGGTATACGGCATTATGTAGTGTGCTTGCTGGATACCTGGTATAGGGCATTATGTAGTGTGCTCGCTGGATACCTGGTATAGGGCATTATGTAGTGTGCTCGCTGGATACCTGGTATAGGGCATTATGTAGTGTGCTCGCTGGATACCTGGTATAGGGCATTATGTAGTGTGCTCGCTGGATACCTGGTATACGGCATTATGTAGTGTGCTCGCTGGATACCTGGTATACGGCATTATGTAGTGTGCTTGCTGGATACCTGGTATAGGGCATTATGTAGTGTGCTCGCTGGATACCTGGTATAGGGCATTATGTAGTGTGCTCGCTGGATACCTAGTATAGAGCATTATGAAGTGTGCTCGCTGGATACCTGGTATAAGGCATTATGTAGTGTGCTTGCTGGATACCTGGTATAGGGCATTATGTAGTGTGCTCGCTGGATACCTGGTATAGGGCATTATGTAGTGTGCTCGCTGGATACCTAGTATAGAGCATTATGTAGTGTGCTCGCTGGATACCTGGTATAGGGCATTATGTAGTGTGCTCGCTGGATACCTGGTATACGGCATTATGTAGTGTGCTCGCTGGATACCTGGTATAGGGCATTATGTAGTGTGCTCGCTGGATACCTGGTATACGGCATTATGTAGTGTGCTTGCTGGATACCTGGTATAGGGCATTATGTAGTGTGCTCGCTGGATACCTGGTATAGGGCATTATGTAGTGTGCTCGCTGGATACCTGGTATAGGGCATTATGTAGTGTGCTCGCTGGATACCTGGTATAGGGCATTATGTAGTGTGCTCGCTGGATACCTGGTATAGGGCATTATGTAGTGTGCTCGCTGGATACCTGGTATAGGGCATTATGTAGTGTGCTCGCTGGATACCTGGTATACGGCATTATGTAGTGTGCTCGCTGGATACCTGGTATACGGCATTATGTAGTGTGCTCGCTGGATACCTGGTATACGGCATTATGTAGTGTGCTCGCTGGATACCTGGTATAGGGCATTATGTAGTGTGCTCGCTGGATACCTGGTATACGGCAATATGTAGTGTGCTCGCTGGATACCTGGTATACGGCATTATGTAGTGTGCTCGCTGGATACCTGGTATAGGGCATTATGTAGTGTGCTCGCTGGATACCTGGTATAGGGCATTATGTAGTGTGCTCGCTGGATACCTGGTATACGGCATTATGTAGTGTGCTCGCTGGATACCTGGTATACGGCAATATGTAGTGTGCTCACTGGATACCTGGTATAGGGCATTATGTAGTGTGCTCGCTGGATACCTGGTATAGGGCATTATGTAGTGTGCTCGCTGGATACCTGGTATACGGCATTATGTAGTGTGCTCGCTGGATACCTGGTATACGGCATTATGTAGTGTGCTCGCTGGATACCTGGTATAGGGCATTATGTAGTGTGCTTGCTGGATACCTGGTATACGGCATTATGTAGTGTGCTCGCTGGATACCTGGTATAGGGCATTATGTAGTGTGCTCGCTGGATACCTGGTATACGGTAATATGTAGTGTGCTCGCTGGATACCTGGTATAGGGCATTATGTAGTGTGCTCGCTGGATACCTGGTATAGGGCATTATGTAGTGTGCTCGCTGGATACCTGGTATAGGGCATTATGTAGTGTGCTCGCTGGATACCTGGTATAGGTCAATATGTAGTGTTATCGATGGATACATGTTATACGGTAATATGTAGTGTGCTCGCTGGATACCTGGTATAGGGCATTATGTAGTGTGCTCGCTGGATACCTGGTATAGGGCATTATGTAGTGTGCTCGCTGGATACCTGGTATAGGGCATTATGTAGTGTGCTCGCTGGATACCTGGTATAGGGCATTATGTAGTGTGCTCGCTGGATGGTAGAGATGTGAAGATCCTGGGATGTAGTTTTGCTGCTATATTGCATACAACCAAAAAATAAAAAATTATGCCTGCAACATTACATGCAGGCATTCAGGCTCATTGCTTTTAAATTTCAGGAACATATCGATAGCAGCAGCCTTAATGACTCCCCCTTTCACACTGTAAATAGCTGTGTATCACTTCCCCGTGTGCAAGCACATTTTATCTGGCTTAGAAGCCTGGGAGGAAGCTCACAAGCGCCATTCTCATTATGCAATTCCCGCGCCACTGCCAGAGAGTCCCTTTAAAATCAGCTTGTCTAATTACTCTCAGTGGCAGTTATTCCAGAAATATATTAGTATTTTCTGCCGTTAACAGTATCGTTGTTCTTAAGCCAAAAGGCAAAGCGGAAAATAGGTATCTCAGGATATCAAGGGCATCACCGGCAAGCTGTGTCAAACTAAAGGGTAAAATCACAACTATGGGGATAAAGATGCACCTTTCATTGCCTGTTTGATTTTCTATTTATTCTATCTCCACTTATATGTTCCCTAAATGTATTGTACCCTTTGTTTTCTCCTTTTGAATGGCAAAATGTAATTACCATCAGTTGTGGGGCTGCCCCACCATGACATTTTAATTACTATTGTTGTTAAACTTGACAATGGCCAAGGCACAACTTAAGTGCACATTACAGTCAGGCGACACAGGCAAAGTAGAGCAAGTAAATACAATGCTGATGATAAAATGTAAATAAATATGTGTAAAACTGAAGAATTAGGACTATGCAAAATACAATCTTAAAATAATGTCCCTAAAATGTTACAAATATGAAAAGCATATCCGAGATAGTGCTGTCAGTGGAGGACCAGATAGGTGACAGTAATATCAGAACTCTAAATAACACCCCCCTGAACAGACGTGCGGTCAGGTTTAATGATGTCTTGCAGAACTGAAACCATGGGGAGATCACTGCGCTTACCTGTTTGACAGACAGCGGAGCTGATGTAGGAAATGGGAGTGGAACTGAGATAAATTCTGCTAACCTGGAGCCGCACACAATCTACAAGGGACCAAATGCATCAGCAGCACACACTACAGGGTCGCCATGTCATTATCAGTGGGGCAGAGAGGCAAGGGGTGAAAGGTTAATCTGTGACTCAGACAGAAGAAAAAAAAACCAGGAGGATGGGATGCTGGTAGAAGAATAATAATGAGGAAAGGAATGAGGGAGTGTGACTGAGAAAGAGAGAGAGAGAGAGAGGAGAGAAAGAAAGAGTGACACTGCAACCGCCCTGCATCATCAATTAGACAGGTTGAGGTGGCCCAGAACAGGAACAAGCGCAAACCGGTATGCCTCGCAGAGAGGAATAAAAGGCCGTGCCCTTATTGAAAGCGGCATGGCATATAGCATTTCAGGCTGGTATTGTACCGCGACCTTGTACAAGTGCTAACAAACGCGCACGTCTTCCTCCCCTAAGTCTCTTGCAACCAGTGTAACTTCAGCGGATTCACTATCGCTTTCTCCTCCGGATATAAATAAACCGCGTAACTGTAATCCGGAGATAAATTAGAGAAGGGGGGGGACAGCAATGTAACGATGGCGGAATCATGCAGGGACACAGCAGCGAAGGAACCCGGATCAAAGGCTGAATTCCCCTCTGCTTCACCAGAGCGTGGGACTGAAAGGCTCGAGCTCTGCCAACGTTTTCCACCTCCTCTCCCCAGCCCGCTTCAGCGGCGCTGCTGTTCAGCGCCACGGCCCTCCTGTGCTCCAGCGCAGCCTTTCATTTCACAGCTCTGCCCTGGAGTACGCAGCGGGGTTATAAAGAAATGCACCGTCTCGGGGGGGGTCTGTTCGGCGCGTTTGTGAGCTCTCCGATCCACGATAACCCCCCTCTTTCATGGAAACGGATTCCCGGAATATAAGCGCTATAAGATGATTGCATGGCACATGATACGTTTTTATAGTTTCATTGCACATCTTCTCCTTTCTACCTCAGGAAAATGCTTTTTCATCAACCCAGTCAATTGATGGACCGTGTTATTCTTATTACAGAACCCCGTCTAGTCTTTTCACTCATCATTCGCCTTTGTGTTTGTCTCTTGTTCTGTATGGTATACGGTATACCTTATCCAATGGAAATGGAAAAGGCTGGAGCCAAGGATACTAAAATATTAATGCTGTTTCATATGTCAGGATATATTCTGAAACACTATATGCCTGAGATAAATAATGGCTGGACATTTCTGTTACACGTTTATCCAGGGTATCAATATTTTATATGTCACATTTTCACAAGGCATGCCTTGGAACTTAACAAACTGCAATGAATAAATGACCAGCAGAACGGTTCTGTATCATTTTAAACATACATACAGAATCTATCAGACCTTAAAAACCTGGAGCCCAGCTCCTCGCGCTAATGTACATGCGCACAGACAGGAGGAATCAGAAGTGGCCCAGGGACACTTCCAGAATGCAAAGCGGCGGCCTTCTGCACAGTGCGCTTCGTTGAAAGCAGCCGTGTGAGCCGCAGATTGCCCAGGGCTTTTTTTCTGCACGGATGAGGAGGAGACTGAGCCCAGCTCTCTACAGAGAAACACAGCGGCTCTCCCACTCTATTCAGCATCTCCACGTCAACAAAACCGGCTTTAAACATTTAAAGGGCTCTGTGCTCCATTCTCCCATTTCAAATAACAATTAGCACACTAAAAAATCTAGGAAGGGGACTAAACGTGGGTCATTTTTAGCTGCATACAAAACATTCCACCGCACAGATACCCTTCCCTTTGACTTCTACATCGTCTCATCCATGTAGAAGGGGAATATAGACAATGTTGCAGGAGCAGTACCTGGCCTGGAGAGTTGGGCCCAATCTCAATGCCCACCCTGAGGACTGAGCCCCCACAGACTTTTGGTGACGTCACATGCGTGCCCAGCGTGAGTGTGTGAGTGCATGAGAGTGCAAGGGCTTTAAATGGTACAAATAAGAGGAATGGGACAGCATTTTGTGATGTTATATGTTGCCTTGACAATTTCTGTCTCACATGGACAATGTTTATGCCGCCGCTTTAGGACTTTTCATTCTAGGTTTGTACTCGCTGAATGAACTCTGCCCGTCATGTGTGTCATTTGTTTACAATTTTTGTAAACAACGCTTCCGGCTGCGTTTCCATTTTTATCACCACAAATGCTATGAACTGTGAGTAATTCCCTCAGCAAAGTCTGCAATATAGGGTTTTGTGGTAAATAGTGGAGTAAAGGCATCTATAATGCCATGCTGGAGACATTAGGCGATTTGTGTTTTAAAGCAATAATGATGTATGAACTGTATGGACAGGAAAGTATAAATTATTATAATTCATATCAAATCAGAAACACTTGTCGAAACTTAGGCCATATAAATAAACGAATGATACGTTGTTTGGCATCTTCGTCGACTTCTTGCTTTATATCGTAATATTCCATCCGATGCATATTGTGCGTACTTCGTAGTGCTGATGTTGGCCAATTAGGAGAAAACCGTTTCCTTCTGGGCTGTCATTACTGTCATCAAGATTATTCGTCAGATGAAATCTGTTGTGTATATTTATTTTCAGAATGAGGTGAGCAAAAGATGGTAAAGGATATGCAGAGTGAAGATGAGCATGGGACAAGCTGTTGGAGCTGCAGTTGTTTACAGCTACTGAAGAGCCTGTTGTCTACTGTGCCCATTGCAGTGCCTCCGAGCAGTCAGTGTGCACTCTAATTACAGGTTGCTCTGTACGCTTGTCACAAGCTGTTATATGGAATGCTGCTAACCGGCACGGTGTGGTTTAGGGGAGGAAAGTGTAAGGGTGTGGGTGGAGCTCTGCAGGCTCAGGATCCACCTCCAGTAAGAATCAAATATGTATAAGATAGGTGAAGCATTCATCCACACAGTCTTATATTACAATCTGGGGCAACTATTACTATTATATGTCTTTCACAAAGCAGACCAAACAGTAATGGCAGATACATTTTTGTATCCTACAACTTCACCACAGTGAGAGGGGGGGAAATATGTTGTAACATATTTAATAGATTTATTTATTTATTTGTTTATTTATTTGGAAGGGACAATGCACATTAATGAACATACATACAGTATGTAAACATGCCGGATTATAGCAGGGATGCTAATTTCCATCCGTAGTCCCTATGGGCAATTTAGAGTCTCCAATTAGCCTAACCTGCATGTTTTTGGACTGTGATCGACCTCCCCCAGCCGGTTTCCTGCAGTAATGCGCCCTATCAGTTCCATTTCGGCGGATAGACCGCTGGCACAGGCTCCACTTAGGAGTGTGAGGACTTTCTATTGTTCTAGATAGAGCTTCTTCCCTATACCCTTGGGTGCCTGCCTGCCTGGTCTGCATCGCACTGCGGATCGAAATGTCATGCTTCAGTTCAGACCATTCAGGTCAGACCCACCCCCTCATTTTGTCCACCCCCCCTCCCCTCTCTCTCTCTTCTCCCTTGCTTTCTCTCTCTCACTCAGCGTATGTGCGTGTGCGTGCTGGCGTGAGTGCATGCGTGTGTCTGCGTGTATATGTGTGGGCACGTGCGTGTTGGATGAGGTGATTCTATTGGGGCATCCAAACCAAACTGGAGCAAGTAGAACAAGCTGAAGAGCTTATTTGGAGTCTTGTAGTATTGAAACTGTGTGCGGGTTTGAAAAATGTAATGACCTTCTGACTCCAGCCTCCTCCTAGCTTACCATAAAGTCTGAGATACTAGGTGGTTATTGATATGTTTTTTCTATACTTAATTTGCCAGTTGTTAGAGATGCAATATGCAGACACAGTATCTATCAATATTTTAACACTCCAGCATCCACAAGCAAAAAATACCACAGGTTTTTGTTGTTTGTTTTTCGCATGGTGAAGGTGAAGGTGCCTTGGGTGTGGTGGTAATTAGATTGTAAAGTGCTTGAGCAAGGAAAGATGTAATAAAACAATAAAATTAATGGTGAAGAGGGGTATAGGTTCACAACAAAACGGACCCTGAAGTTGAACTGCAATCACAATCACAGTCCAATTATTCAAGTAAATTACTTAGATTGTTTAAATTATGTTCAAATTATCTGCAAACTGTTGGTCATGAAAGAAAACACACCCATGTTATGTGCAAAGTAGTATGATAACTTAAGTTTGCACAAATATCAAACATTGACCTAGATTTGAACTGAAAATGCATTCAAGTAGGCAAAATATTTGCTTATGTAGTATGATAACATTTGAGCTCAGCAAAAGTATTTTTTTTAAAATCCCATTTTAAAAGATTATAACATTAGAATGAAACAGCAAATATATGTATAGGTTTAGCATTTTACAAAATCCCAGCTATATTGTTGCCTTAGAGTCCTGATATATTTATTTTATAACGCTGTTGTCGACGGAAAGAGGACGAATTAGGGAAATCCATTTATAGTATGGTTTTATGATACATTTAAAAAATGTATTAGCATATTCCAAGGTCATAAATATGCAGAACAAAACAAGGGCAAAACAGCCTTTGAGCAGCGCGTTGGGCCGTATTTGAATCTTCTCCAGGGGTGCCCTGTATTCCCACCCAACTGCTTCTGCATGCATAATAAAGGAGAGAGGCTTCGATGTAAACAGTGGGAGGAGCACTTGCCATTCCGGCGAGACCGCCGCTTCAATCAGCCAAGCAAGCGTAGGATGGGAGAGATCCTGTCTGCGGCTGCCAGGGAGATGATGAGATCAAGACAGGGCAGCTACAGTTGGTGCGTGCCGGATTATCCGCCATGCAGCGGAACAATCAGATTCCGTCCCCACCTCTCTGCGTCCATGCGCACAGGTACTTTATTATTCAGCCACACACCCCGGCCTGGCGACTAGACCAGGCCCTCTTTGTATGCCTGTTATAATATATGCATGTCAGCTCAGGCCTGAAATCCTCAATCCCTCGGCTATTCGCTTATAGGCGCAAAATAGCTGAGTATTCCTACTGGATGCTTCAGACAGGTGCAAAGGTCAGTTTCCCAGATTTCAGGCAAGATCCTGAGTGAGTGTAGGCTCCTGAAAAAGGTGCGGCTCCACAAAAAGCAAGCCGCTTAGCTATTTAGCTCATTCGAAATAAAGTCTATTGTAATTGATTCATTTTCTATTGTAGCTGTTTTCAAGGTGTTTACTATCAAGACGACGCTATAGAACAAGTCATTAAGCAGGGGTATGGAAACCATGTGATCTTAGCATTTCCTCTGAGCTGTTTTGAAACATCTAACTATAGGATACCATCAAGGAACATCTAGAGGTGGAATGGATGTGAAAAGGGCCTATGGGATAAAGGCTATTGTGGTGGCTGAACATGTTCAACAGTTAGTAAAGACAACTTTGCTTCTTGCATATGCTGTCACTGGAGAGCCATTTCAGGTTGTAACTTTAACATGGATCATATTCTGTTCTGAGTGGAACCAAGTCGCATGCTTATCATTAGAGTGAAAAGATATCAATTGAGCATAAAATATGAATACAAAGAGTAAGGGCAAGTAAAAATGTAACACACTAACCTAAATCCTCTGTATAGTGC
The DNA here is from genome assembly GCA_022702515.1 of Ilyophis sp. 1 JC-2022. NCBI lineage: Eukaryota > Metazoa > Chordata > Actinopteri > Anguilliformes > Synaphobranchidae > Ilyophis > Ilyophis sp. 1 JC-2022. The sequence goes on along the minus strand of CM040405.1, from coordinate 39,489,885 downwards.
TTTCTACTCACCCAGAGGAAATAAGCCATAAAATAATCTGGAAACAAAAGTGCGGAGTGTAGGGGTGCATATCGGCTGAGCTCAGAATTACATGTAACTCCACGCAATTTTCTAAGTAATGCTAAAAGGTTGATTGCTTAGTACAACTATGTACTGTATTAGTATTATATTAAAACACGAATCATTGTGCAACTTGCACTAAAAAAGTGAATTGTTATAATATGTAGAACGTGTTTAGTAGCCCAAAATGGTATCTATGCTCGTTAGCAATGTTTTCCATCTTTATCAAGCTGTAATCATATACAGTACGGTTTATTTATGCTTCAAAAAACAGACAAAGCAACAATTTCTTTTAGATTTTTGACATTAGTTATTATTGCATGATACCATAATGAAAGGCAGTTGGTAATAACATTTAAATACATGTCACTTCAGATCTCATCTATGAAAAGTGCTCTTTAAATCTCAGTCAGAAGTTTGTCCTGCTGATGCTGTTGATTCTCTTTTTGTAGTGTGTTCAGCAAGTCACAGTTGATTTCAATCCTGGATTGTAGCACACATGGCTCAGGAGGTAGAGCGGGTCGTCCGCTGATCGCAGGGTTGGTGGGTTCCCCCCCCCCTCCCTCCTCCATCCATGTCGAAGTGTCTTGCAAGCAGACACTGAACCCCCCAAAATCAATGAGCAGGCAAGCTAGCGCCCTGGTGGGTGCTGCCGCCATGTGTGTGTGTGTGTGTGTGTGTGTGTGTGTGAGAGTGAGCCATTGTAGCGGCGCTTTGGCGCTTTGGATAATAAATATATGCATCACATTAACAATGAACTTGAACTTATTTCCATGTATGTAACAGCGCTATTGCAGTATAAATTGTGATGTCATGTATTGTTTAATGTTTTAATATGTAATGGAGTACAAATGTGTACATTTAAGAAATTTTCTTTAGGATTTTTGGTTATCTTGAAAAAATATTTATTTAGTTTTCAAGGTTCGTATTTTTCAAGCATAAAAATTAGGAATTCTGCACTAAAAGCACTTCCTATTACTCTGTTTGACCCTTCCAAAGACAAGGAGAGTCACAAAACATGAAGTGGTTTCATTCAGTTGCTGGAAGAGAAAGCATTAATGTAAAATGGATGAGATGAAAAGATAAATATAAGCAGGGAAGTTTATCACTAAGCACACTCTCTGTTTTGTTTCCTCTTTTTTTAGAGTAGCCTAAGTCATGCAGTCTTTCAGAGAAAGGAGTGGTTTCCGTGGTAACCAGCACTGCCACCAGCAGGAGCCCTATGAATTATCACGCCTTGAGAATTACAGACATCATCACAGCCAGAACAGACAGGGCTATGAGGCGCAGTCTCTCACAGTGGCAACAACAGCAGCAGCATCAGCAGCAGCAGCAGCTGCGGGAGCTAAGGATTGCTACGGCCAGCAAGCCTACCCTGGCTACGGCAGCAACTCTGCTACGTCTGAGAAACAGTACAAAGGAGGCAAAGTCCCAAGCCAGCACTTACAGGGTGGATACAGCAGCCATCTTAATACTGCCTACTCCACCCAGTACATAAATGACGGCCATCTTCAGCAGAAATGGGAGGATTCTTCTCACGTATCCCAGTATGAGCAGAACATGCTTGGCAGGCTGGAATCAACAGGCAGGGCAGGGGGTAGCAGATCTCAGTTTCTACCACAGAATATGTTGGCCATTTCACAAAACCAGTGTCCCCATGCCAGTCAGCCTTCCACTCCAGTGTACACCAGCCATCACCAACAAAAACTCCCTCAAGACACAACCCCATCTGCTATGACCTACACCCATAGGCACCTCCATTTCCCCCAACACACTCAGTCTCTCTCAACCTCTACACCTTCTTATGTAGAAAAATGCAACACCACACCACATTGTTACAAGGGCTATTCCATGCCCCCAAATTCCCAGTATAGCAGGCAGCCAGGAAACAGTAACAGCCTCAAGCAGAGTAGCTACAGCTCTCAGAACAACTATGCCTACCAGCAGCCTCCATCCAGAACTGGCTATGAACAACAGTCCCCTCTGATTCCCAGTACACAGGACAACCTTTCAAAATACCAACATTTTAGCCAGCCACAACAGAACTACTGCCTGTCAGACATCTCGGTGAGGTCCCCAGAGCAGTACTACCAGAACTGTAGCCCCAATGCTAGCCACTCACCTGCAAGGTCGGTGGGGAGGTCACCTTCTTACAACCCCACTTCTTCCCCTTTAATGGTCAATTCTGAGACCTTCCTGTACAGCCAGCCTCCCATCACCTCAGGAGCTTCTTCTTCATCCAGCCTACAAGAACAAGGCTTGCATATGCCACAGCAGTCACACACATCCCCCAGCATCAACCACCAGACAACCAGCTATGCAGGTTCACTAAAGGATAAGTTCTCTGAGAAGCTATTGTCCAATCCCAGCTTGTGGAGTCTCAATGTCCTAACATCTCAGGTGGAAAACATTTCCAACAACGTCCAGCAGCTGCTTCTCTCTGAAGCACTTATAGCTAACAAGAAGGGCAAGCGTACCAATCCTAAACAAGGGGAGGAGTTTAAGGGCCAGCTTCACACACTTGAGGATAGTTCATGTTTAGACACCCAGCATACTGCCCCTGTGCCTGAAGCTTTCATTACCCCCCAGACCATCCAAACAGGGCTAGAAGAGGGGAGATGCTCAAACAGCTCTGAAGCCCAACAGGAGAGGAGTTACTACTACTATGGGCAGAACACAAGCCCAGCACAGGCCATCACAAACCCACAGCTTACTCTGGATGTGGTCCCCTCCTGTGTAATGACCTCACCCAATGACATGTCATCTAAGTCAGCGGCCTCACACAGGACTGCACAAGCTGTGGGCGACAACTTGAACACCATACTAAAGGAATTAGGTACGGAAAGGTCCCCCATCAGCGTTGATGTTCCCGGCTCTCTAAACCAAGAGCAAAACTCTCCCGCAGGCAGCGAGCGCCTGGGGGACTCAGCGAAGGAGAACTTTGAGGAGTCAGCCTGGTCAGAGAAACTAGAGGAGAAGGAGAGGGAGGAGGTGAACGAGCAGCTCTTCACTGAGTGTGAGAAGCAGGCTGATGTCACTGTATGTAAGCAGGAGGAGGAATGGGTGGGGGAAGGGACGTGCCTGTCTGTTCTACATAAGATGAGTAATGCCCTGAGTGACAACAATTACCCCAATGACAAGGATGAAAAAATGTATCAAGATTTGGTTCAGGATTATAGTCCAGCTGATGGGGATATCTCTGAAAGGCTTTGCAATTCCTCAGATATTAGTTTCAAGAGAGACACGGGCCCTGATGTACAACCTGAAACATACAAATCCCAGTTTCCTCCTGATTCAGATGCTATGGGGAAAAGAGTGCCATTTGTTTGGGGGGATGAATATTTAACTATGAAAGAGGACGACTCAGAGTTTCCACGTGTGAGCTCTAATAGTGAGCTTTTTGAAGACAGGCTTTCAACTGCTACTAAAGAGAGGCTGCAGGCACATGATGAGCAGCACCCTGTCCATTCCAGTCAGGCTGCTGGAGTGAGTAAGGAGGAGAGTTTGCCATCTTCTGAGGAGGTGATTAATAATATAACATGGTCACTGGAATCTGGAGAATTTCTCAGCCCAGGCCAGGAGCAGGGAAGCAAGTCCCCAGCTAATGCGGATACGGAGGTGCAAGACGCAGATTTCACAAGCTCAGAAAAGAGGTCAGTCATTTGCGACATTACACCTCTGACTAATTCTGTGAAGACAGTCTTCTCAGTGTTTAATGAGGAAGCAACACCTCTGTCCCAGGCAAGGGACCACATCGATCGGTGCGAGGCTGTGGTGCTGGAGCCAGAATCTCCTCAGCTACCAGGCAAGTCAATGTTGCACTCAGCGCCTTCCTGGGCTGATACTCCACCTTCCCCCAAAAAAGGTGAGGAAGAAATTGATCCTGGAATAAGCTGCCCCAGTGCAGTGACGCCTTCAACCAAATCCGAGCCAATAGCAACCTCTGCAAACCATAGGGTGTTCAATAGAAAACATGTGAGGAGCAGGAGACGCCAGCCTGGAATGCTAATGCACACAAGCGTTCGGATCAGAAGACTCTCCAGTGTGGAGGGGGACAGTGTTCAAGCAGCTTCTCTGGAAATGGGTTTGCCGCCCAGTAAAGCCATGGTTTTTGTAGAACAGGCGATGGCAGCTCATAAAGACATTTCCAGTCAGACACCTACTCTTTTGACAGAAAACTTCCCATCGAGGATGTGTACTCGCTCTTTCACTGCAATGGCTACTCCTAAAACTTGTCTCCATTTGAAAAGGCAAGGCCAAAAACCCTCCAAAGGAGGTGTTGTCAAAGACTCTCAAGGTGATCCCAAGGGCTTGATTTCTAAAATCAAATGGAGCAAGCAGAGAGGCCCTAAGCCTGTGGTTATAGGTCACAGGAAGGGAAGGAGGGGCTTGAGTGAAAACAGACAGCAAGATGAAAACCAGGAAACCACCTTGTGCTTATCTCCCTGTGTCAAAGCTCAAAGGCCCATGGTCCTGAGATCAAGAAAACAAACGCAGGACAACCCACTGAAAGAAAAGGCAAAGGAGAGAAAGACAATGTGCATATTACCCAAGGCATTGAAGGATATGAAAAGACAAAGGACAGCATTTCTGAAAGAACAGGATTGCATGAGTTCCAAACAAAACCTTACTTCTGTCCATCGGAAGGGTGTGTACAGAACACTGCTTAGCAAATCAGACAAAAGTGTGCCCTCAATTAAGAGGAAATCCAGCTGCCATTCCCCAGTACCTGTGAAAAAACAGAAAGGGGCGAAAGGAGGCAAACCAGAGATTATTCAGCCCCCTTTGAAAACTAAGTTGATGGGAGTCAAATGTCCCAAGAGAGTGCAAGGAGAGAATTTCAATATACCTATGAGAAGTTTCCTTCCCAAAGATCCTTCCCCTGCCAGTATAAATGACATTCCTTGTATATCTCCTCAGTATCCAGCCAAAACGAAGTATCTGCCCCCTAGAAAAGGCAGAGGCCTAAAATACGAAGCAATGGTTCAAAAAATTACATCACCAGGGTCAAAAAAGCACATTGCACATCCTCAAGTTGAAAATGTACAAGGGAATTTGATGACAAGAACCGCACCACAAGGTTTGGAACAAGTAAAAATGGTAGAGCCAGGAGAGCTGAGGCCAGAGCAGCAGGAAATCACACAGAGCATGGTGGAAACACAAGACTCAACAGTCGTCAAAGCTTCAGTTATAAAACAGAGAAAAGGGCTGCCCACAGATAGTGGAGATCAACCCAAGTTAGTGTCAGGGACTGAGGGTCTAGTCATCAATACGCCACGACTAGCTAAACAAAGGGCAATCAAGAACAACCATGAAATGCATTTAAAGCAGAGGAGGAAAAGTAGGAAGGGTCTCACGCCCTTAGAGAGTACTGGCATTGCAGAGCAGCAGATACCAACCCCTACCTCTGCATGTCCGACCGGGGAGCAGATAGGCCTCCCGCAGACACCCACACATATGAGTTTGTGTAAGAAGGAAAGATGCGCAATGAACTACACGAAAAAGAGGCATGCTAAAACCCTGGGTAAACAGGGCATCAAAAACAAAACAATAATCCAAAAAACGGGGCCCACCAGGAGAAATACAAAACATTTACACAAAGTCAAGCCTACACAAAATGGGCGCAGACTTAAGACTCGACACAGACTGAAAACCACTCCAGTGGTAGAGGGGCAGCAGCCAGAGATTTGCTTAAAATATGTCACGTACAAACCCCCAAAAAATGAAAATAAACCGTTCAGTCCATTTGTGTACATTGATAGTTCAGAAGAATTTGCTTCTTTTTGTGCCATCATCAACAAGCCTGAGGAAGAACTGCTTCTCCAACCAAGGGATAAAAGACTTCCCAAAATACAGAACCCAGTCATTGTTTCTAAGGTGATACCAAGCTCCTCTGTCATGCTGCAGGGGCCCTTAGTGAACAAAAACCTGATTGACAGGTGTCTTACTTGTTGCCTGTGTGGAAAACCAGCCAATTACAGAGAGCTTGGGGATTTGTGTGGGCCATATTACCCAGAGGACAGCATACCACGGAAGGCTCTGTCTTTTAAGTACAAACTGGAGTCTAGGGATGAGGGAGTGACAGTGAACTGCAGTGCGGTGCAGGCCAGCACACCGAAGAGGGAAGGTGTAAAAAGCCTTAGCGGGGGGAGCGGTGGCAGTGGCCGCCCCGGGCGACCCAAGAAAGCAGAGAAGGTGTCAGGGGAGAGTGTCACAATTCGGCCCAAATTTCTGGAGCGGTACAAAAAGCTGCAGCAGTTTCACAGCTATGAAAGGAGAGTCGGGGAGCAGGAGGCAGCTCATTTAAGGTTGCAGGATGGCAGTGGGACTGTTCTTCAGAAGTTTGACCTGGAAGCTGAGGCTAAGGAGAACTGGGTTCACGAAGCTTGTGCTGTTTGGACCAGTGGAGTTTTCCTGGTTGCTGGCAAGCTGTATGGACTGACGGAAGCCATGAAGGCTGCTGCTCAGATGGTAAATGTCTCAGACTCTCCTTTCAACACAGTGCCAGGTCATTATAGAGTAATGCTGCAATATTGATCAATACTATTGATTATATAGAAAGCCAGAAACATGTGAGTATTGCACATAAGTACAAAATACTGTTGATTAAAAATGAAGAGGTCAAACTCACACCGATCCATTAATATTTGTTGTTGCTGTGACCTCTGCTGCAGACATATTCATATGAGAGCATGCTGTGTTTCATCATAAACCTCTAAGCTTGTTTACTGTCCACACACAGAGGTGTTCAAAGTGCCAGGATGTGGGTGCATCAGTCAGCTGCTGCAGCAAAGGCTGCCATCAGAAATTCCACTATGTCTGTGCCAAAGAGACTGGTAAGAGCCTGTGTAGAAAAAGTGTGCGTGCAAGCACTTACTGGTTGAAGTAAGAAGTGCAGACAGACACACACACACACACTTTCTCTCTCTCTGTCACTGTCTGTCTATCTCTGGGAGGATCAAAACGCTTTGTGCAAGGATATTTATGGCGCAGATTCACCTCACATTCCTTCAGGAACATTCTACACTGAACCTGACACAGGCTGTTTAGTTTGTCAAAGGACGGGCTCATTCAATTAAGGACAATATTAATCAAGGAGAGAGTGCACAAACGATGGCATGGTTCACCCCCCTCCCTTCTGGCTCTTACCCTTTATCTTGTCCTTACAGGTTGTTTGCTGCTAGAAGAAAGCCTTTCATTGAAATGTACTGAGCATAAGGTAACTTTTTTTTCTTAATAAAAACAAAGGAAACCATTCATCCTCAGTGTTTGCAGCTTGAATTCATAGACTAACTAAAAGTCTTCTCGTTGCTCTTATTTATTATGATTCGTCTACCCTTTACGATAGAAATGAAAGGAATCTGCTGCATTTAGTGCTATACTTGTTTAACAGGATCTCTAGGTACTACATCTCAGTAGCCAGCCTTTCTTCTCTTACTAGCTCCGCCCATCGATTATTTACGATTATTAGTATTAGTATTAGTTATCACTAATTAGATATTAGTGTTACTAATTAGAAATTTTCTGTTCCAAGCACTGCAGTACCATAATTTTTTCTCTGAACCTGAACACACAGGTCTAGCGCAATAATGTGGTATCCACAGAAACCACAGAATGTTGCATACATTATATTATGTAGGCACAAAATTCATAATTGCAAAGGTTCATGTAAGTAGCACATTTTGAAGGATATCACTGGAAGAAAAAGATATGATACACAACATAAAAAAATAATGTTTCTCTGCAGATGTTTCCTGATCCTCCCAGCAACAATAAATAACTATAAAACAGATTAAAAATGTTCTGTTGTGAACTAGGGCATTTCTGAAAGGACAGAAATGTTGATTTTGCTGTCATGCTTTCTGGTTCTGCAACAGCACTATACGCCACCTCATGGCCTGTCACTAGCACTGCAGTGAGGAGCAAAATCAGGGAAGGTCAATGCTGGAGCATGAGCTGACATTCAGCACAGAATAGCAAGCAGCTCTGTGTGAAAAACAACAGCCTATCCTCTGCAGACTGACAGAGAAGAGAGCTTGGCTGCTGATCAATACAGCCTCCCCTCTCTGCCTCCCACGTAATGAGATCTCAGAGCAGGCAGAGAGCACATCAAAGTGATTCACTAACTCGGGTATCTCAAGAGTTCGGTCTCTGCAATGCCACTCCACTGCCTTAATAAAAGAGAGAGGGGATACCACCCCCATCCGGAAATAATGCAGGGAAGAAAATGCTTATTTTTGCCGTGTGCATGCAAGCACATTTTATATAAACCCAGCACAGGACGGCTTACATATTGTATACGTTAGAAGGTCAGCTTTGTGTTGGGCCAGAGACTGTTTTCTAAGTTTGGCTTTTATTTATTTTTTAAACCTGGGTTGTGGTTGTAATTTGCTGAGAGGTGATTGGACAGTTTTGGACTTCCTGTGCTGGAGAAAGCATCCATGGGGAAAAAATACCCTGAATAAGACAGCGCAGACTCAAGTAGCCCCAGTCTCACTCAGGGTATGTGCCCTGCGTGTAGTCCTCCAAACACGCGTATGCAATGCACTGAGGCTTTCCCTTGTGTGGTAGTGTGTCTGTAGTATGTGTGTCTTTCGGCGTGTTCGCTGTTTTTGTGCCCGTCTGTGTTTGCACGGGGGAGTGTATCTTTGTTATAGTCTGTGTGTTTGTGCTGAACTCTGTGTGTCTTTGTGCTTGCCAGTGTTTGCCTTACCAGCAGCCTCTCCCTAATGCATATCTGGATTGTTCCGTTTGTTTTGTTTTCTTTCCAGGCTTTGTAAAGCCCAGCCAGCCTTGTGAAGCTCTCCTATGCAGTGCATCAAAGGACATGCGTCCCTCTGCTGACAAGTCAATATGGATTACAGCTGAACACTCCACAGTGAAACGCCCGAAAGGAGCTCTCCCGTAGCACCACAGCAGCAATACAGACACTGGATCAAGTTAACTGTACAGCATTCTCTGCAGCTCCTTGTCTCTTTCTCTCCCGCTGGTTTTTCACTACCCGTGTCAATTCGCTTTCCTGCGTGGAAGAAAAAGTTAAAATAAAAAATAATGATCTTTAATCATTGATACAAAAGAGAAACTTAGCTGAAAGCTGAGAGTAGTCTGTAACTAAAGGTTCTTACGTTTTTTTTATACAAATGTGTCATTCTGTTTTAAGCCTCATTTGTTCTGACTTGAGTACATGCACGCCCAGCAGCTACAAGTCCCCCGCTCAGTGTCAAACGTTGAAACATTTCAGATTTCAATGTTGTCACATTCAAATGTATTCCGATTGGAGATGTCATGCATCAGTGCCAACTAGATGTACTTTAATAATATGCTCTTCCTAGACAATGTGAATTTCCAGATCTGTGACAAAATTGAATTGTATCGGAATCTGTATTAGATTTTATGTGTATCGTTCTTTCATCCAATATGTCCACTTATATGTTGAATGTCCAGTTCACAAGGATCATTTTTCAGTCTGCATTTCTGTACAATGAATCAGCCTTTTATGCACTTATTTTGCATTTAAATTTATAGGCAAATATAAGGTTTGAATTGGTATTGCAGACATTTCTGTTCAGGAGTGAAACGAATAGAATTTTGATTCCTTTCCTCAACAATACTGGCATGTCATTGACATCCAGGAAAAAGGGAAAAAAACTTAAAACAGGGAGCTTTTTCACATTGCTATGGTTTGTTCATCTAGATACAAAAAAATATAGTCAGCATTCAGGCAAAGCAGATATCACACATAGTTGGCTTACCGCAGTTATTTTATGGTGTACATAAGTATTTCACTGTTTAATTGTAAGATGTGATGTACTTAAATACTTGTGTATAGTATTTCTTAGAGATATTTATTTTATATAAATAAATATGTAATTGCCTATAAAATGATATTAAAAGAATGGATTAAAATGACCTTTGGAATGTTACTTTTCTTGTCGGGATTTGTTTTTTCAGTTAATCTTACATTCAGTGGTTATTTATTTTATTTTGTATTATCTTAAGTACACTCATTCCTGGCCATACAAAGACTATCACATTGATGCCAGTTAAAGCACAACTGAACTGGATTATCACCCCAGGGGAACACAGAGCAACTAATGAACATATTTCGCCACCATTTGGACTCATGGCCAGGTAAGTACACAACCCAAAGTTCTGTTGTGCTTTAAGCCCTCAGGTGCCAATTACATACAGTACTGTGGTTATTGGCGCATCATTACATAGAAGGCAGCCATACCACCCTTTAACCTCCTCGCTTTAAGTAGCAGAAGCTAAATGGGGCTGGACGCGGATGGGGGACCTACTGGGAAAACTAGGTTGCTTAAGACCCTAAGGACAAAAGAGATATGGACCCCGCGTAATGACGGGGGCAGTGTGCGCTTGACCGTACCATGCTTTGGTTAGACCTTAAAGGTTCAAACTCCCTGTTATTACTCCATTACAGATCCCATGAAACATATCAAAAGACAACCAGGAGTATTAACCCTGGCCTTCTGTTCAAATTTTCAAACTGCACATCTGGCCACCTAATCATTCCAGGAGTGTAGTTGCCCATCTATATTCTACAGGTCAGCTTTGCAAAAGAGAAGAGCTTTCTGTTCTAAAAAAACAGCTACCTTCCTAGCTAAACAGTTTAAACAGAAAATCGTATCCTTATATGGGCCAAGTGAATCTTACAGGTCTGCAAGATCTACACTTCTCAAAGCATCGCCAGGTGTTCTTTGATCACTGTAGTTTGCTCAAAAAAAAAGGTACATCACTTAACAACATGTTACAAAATCATATATTTATTTACCTTAGCTCGATTGAAAATAATTACAAAGACCACTATTTCTTATGTTAATATAAATTATACTTCTGAGTAGACTTGTTAATCAAATATTGAGTAAAGTGCTTTGTGTTCCCATTCTAAATACTGTAGCAAAATGAGAAAAATAAATTATTTATTGAATCAAGTATACTCTCCAGTAGTTGTTTTATGGACACATATCATTTGAAAATGTAAAACATAGGCATCAGGGTTAAATTCAAAGAAAGACTAACACTGAAAATAGTAGGAAATGTTTCACAATTCCAGTCAGAAACTGGGAGTTTAACTTGAAATGATGCCAACCCTCGGAAGATACGCACCATAACAGTACAATTTTTCAGTGCTTTCAAGCACTCAACAATTTTTATAGAAAACCTGATGCATCAACATTATTGAACGGAATAATCAGTCACCGAACATGGTATTTAGACATGGTGGAATTCTCCAAGCTTCAGAACCATGAATTGTGTAACTATGCTGTTTTCATAAAGCTTATTTTCTACATTTGAAAATGTACATTTTCTTTTGTCTTTAACAGTTCATGCCTTATCATTGAAAACTATGTACATGGAATGTAATGCTGTGCTATGACCATGTGGTTCAGCCTGTGTTGTATTCATGCAGAGAGGAGGGTGGATGCTGACATTAGACACAGTTCATCACCACAGTTGCTGGTGTGGCAATGAGGATACTGTTCCGACCCCCCCCACCACCATGTGACAAAGAGCACAAGCAATAATCTGCCAAATATTTCTGCTATAACCATAGTAACACCGGTTTTCATAAACAGGAGTTGCAATACATTTATATTCACTTAACATGTGATATAGCAGCAGAACCTATGCCCATTCTGAGCCCCGTTTCACTGAAGCATTTCAAATACTGTGGATATCTAATCAGTGGCCTTTCAAAATTATATATTAAAAACATTTACAGCACTATTTACACAAGAAAAAAACAGAGCAAAATGTGAAAACATAAAATTGTAATTGTATAATTGTAAGGATAGTGCAGGTATACACAATATCTAAATATCTGTGTAAAAAAGGAGCTCGCACTCGCAATCACATGATAGTGGCACTGCCCAGATCATTTGACTCACAGCCCACAGACAGACAGATGTCAGCCTTGGCCGAAAACAGGCTTGTGCACGTTCCGAATGTGCACCAAATCAAAGTGTGCTATAGGGCTTATCAAACAGTGGATATTTGCTGTTGGATTTGCAGTTAGCCCAAAGCGATTATCAATGGGGTGAGAAGCAAGCCGTGCTGAGTGCAGGCTTACTTGCACCACACAGTGGCCAAACACCATTGAGGCAGAGCACCTTAAAAAAATGTAATAGAAAAATAAATCACAGTATTTTCAGTGCAATATACACATGGTAATTGTAGCACAAATTCAATCAACAGCTTCAAACGGAATATGACCGTGTCCATCAGAAATGGAGGCCGATTTTAAAAAAACAACAACAAAAAAGACGTGAGAGCATTTGTTTCCCCAATTCCTTCATCTGCGCTGAGTGCTGCTGGGCTGGAGAGGGTGTGAGGATGTGTAGGGTGTGAGGTTGTGTAGGGTGTGAGAGGATGTGTAGGGTGTGAGAGGGTGTGAGGCTGTGTAGGGTGTGAGGGTGTGTAGGATGTGAGGTTGTATGGTGTGTGAGGGTGTGTGGTTGTGCAGTGTGTGAGAAGGTGTGAAGTTGTATGGTGTGTGAGGGTGTGAGGTTGCGTAGGGTGAGAGGGGGTGTGAGGTTGTGCAGTGTGTGAGGGGGTGTGAGGCTATATGGTGTGTGAGGGTGTGAGGTTGTGTAGGGTGTGAGTTTGTATGGTGTGTGAGGTTCTGTATGGTGTGAGGTTGTATGGTGTGTGATGTTCTGTAGGGTGTGAGGGGTGTGAGGTTGTATGGTGTGTGAGGTTGCATAGGGTGGGAGAAGATGTGAGGTTGTGTAGGGAGTGAGAGGATATGAGGTTGTGTAGGGAGGGAGGTTGTATGGTGCGTGAGGTTCTGTAGGGTGTGAGGTTGTATTGTGTGTGAGGTTCTGTAGGGTGTGAGGGGTGTGAGGTTGTATGGTGTGTGAGGTTGCATAGGGTGGGAGAAGATGTGAGGTTGTGTAGGGAGTGAGAGGATATGAGATTGTGTAGGGTGTGAGCTTGTGTAGGGTGAGAGAGGGTGTGAGGGTGTGAGAGGGTGTGAGGTTGTGTAGGGTGTGAGGGTGTGTGGTTCTGTAGGGTGTTAGAGGGTGTGAGAGGGTGTGTGGTTGTGTAGGGTGTGAGAGGGTGTGAGGTTGTGTAGGGTGTGAGGTTGTGTAGGGTGTGAGAGGGTGTGAGGTTGTGTAGGGTGTAGGAGGGTGTGAGGTTGTGTAGGGTGTGAGAGGGTGTGAGGTTGTGTAGGGTGTGAGAGGGTGTGAGGTTGTGTAGGGTGTGAGAGGGTGTGTGGTTGTGTAGGGTGTGAGAGGGTGTGTGGTTGTGTAGTGTGTGAGGGGGTGTGAGGTTGCGTTTTGTGCTTTGTCGCATGCGTGTGTGGCTTTATGTGGGGGTGAGAGCCGTGCTGCCGCCCAGTTTGCCAATCATCTGCTGGCACTCGTGGAGACTGCTCTGGTCACCTAGTTTCTCCAGCGTGCGGGCGGCCTCGGCAAGCATGCCCATGCGCTGCCCCAGCACCGACAGGAAGGAGGGGGGCAGAGAACGGCATGCCAGCATAGCCGCCTCCGCCTGCTCCTGCCGCCCCAGCCTCGTCTCACACCCCTCTGCAGACACACACACGCTCATTCTTCATTCTATTCTATTTCTATTCCCCCCCTATTTCACACCACAAGTAACAGTAAACATTATTTCGGTTGTCAGAGATACCTGAGACTTTGCATCTACTCAATGTCAACACATATGCCTTCACACAGACTAACTGCATTTAATCAGCACCTGTAAACAGCTCATTCGATATATGTGTAAAAAGTTACAGGTTATTCCCCGCCCCTGTATGAATGTGCAGGTGGCACTGCAGCCATTGGCTCACCTGTTTTACTGACAGGCGCGGGGCGGCGCCTCAGACTGCGGTCCAGCAGCTGGTGGGTGCGGGTGGGACTGGCTCCGGCCATCAGCCGAGCTGTGGCCTCATGCAGGAACAGCTGCGGGCAGGAGGAGGAGTCAGTACAGCAGGCTGGCGCGCACCGAGAACACATGCAGCACCATGCTGGCGCAGCTACCGTCCCGGTAACTCACTAATTCACTAAACGCAGCCTATCTGTGCGTCTTCATTACTTCTGAGGTATCCATCTACACTGCTACAGGTCCTGAACTTCTGTGCTCTGAATTCTTGCCTCTTGCTCCACCTCTTTCCTACCTCATGGCTCTGTTTACGAGTGCCTGATATTTATCTGATATTTCAGGTGCGGCTCTGGCTCGGCTGAGGGCTGTAATTCCATAGTAGCGCCCTCTACTCTCTCACCCTGCGCGCGGGAGGCCCGAAGCATTGCGTGAGCTTCCTGAGGGAGCTCAGGTCCTGCTGGAAGCCACGCAGCTCCTGGGGGCAGGCTTGCAGGGCCCCACTGGGCCCCGAGCTCTGCTGCTGCTGCAGCTGCCACACGGTGGTGCGTGAGACCAGGAGCAGGTCACACAGCAGGAGCAGCACCACCTGGAACAGGGAGAAGAACAGGATAAACACCCTCGTACACGTGTGTGCACACGCACATACACGCAATTCACAGTTCGGTTCTCCCATGTGCTTGTGTGCGCGTATGCGTTTTGTGTGTGTGTGTGTGTGTATTTAGCAGGGCATATAGACGTATCTAATCCCTCAGTGGCCTGGGACAAATGTAATTGAAGATAAAAAATATATATTTTTAATTTAAGGGGAAAAAGGTCATTTAAGGTAACAAATCCCACGAGGGAAGACAACTGATCTGCAAGCTGTCTATGGGGAATGGACTGAACTGATTAAACTGCACTGCGCACTGCAGACAATTATATTTGATCTTTTCATTATTAAGCACAATTTACTTACATGACATTTGTATAACTAAGACAAGCTTTTTTTTTTTTTATTATAATAATTTTAAGTATCATAAATTGAGATAAATCATCAGTAATCATGGAATTCCAACATGTTTTTTCAGTCCAATCAAAATAAAAAGTAGCATTTGCCAATGGTTTGCTACCACACAGGATAGAGTTCCTTGCTTATGCATCATGAAGGTGAATAAGGTGCAGGAAAAGCACATTGTGCTGCACACCAGACCTGGGTTCAAATAGTATTTGTTTTGGATTAATTTTTTTCATGTTTTTCTGCATTTGACTAATCCCAAAAATATAAACCATGCCCATTTCTCCTCATAGCGGGCTCAAATGCACCAGGCCAGATCAATAGAGCACAGAAAAGTATTTGAATCCAAATCAAGTACTATTTAAACCCAGGTCTGCTGCACAAAGACAGAGTCAGTAATGCACACTGCAGTGTTGCTCAGCTCTGTGATGCACTGCAGAAACATTGCACTCAGTAGACACATGCAATGCAACTACAATGCACAACAGCTCTGGCCAAGGCAGGGAGTAACACAACTTTAAGTGAGCACATGGATGCATGTATGATCGGGGGGTGGCGGGGGGTATACTACAAAGCAGGATTACTGAGTTAGCTGGATAACTGCACTGAGTAAAACCCAGAACCCCCCCAAATCTGGAAAATGGACTGAAGTAAAAAAAGCTGTTCTGGCTTTTACTCAGTGCAGTTATCCAGCTAACTGAGGTTTAGACACTGAATGACTGACGTGACTACGGGGCTACCTTGTTGATGTTGCCGATGTGGGAGTGTGAAACCGCGCTTAGACAGTCTTTCACCAGAACACTGGCTCTGTCACGGTAACTCAGGCTCAGCTGGTAACTCTCAGGTTTGGCCAGCAGGGTGCGCACCGCTCGGAATGTATACAGGGCTGTTCTGGGCAAAGGGTTTCTGAGCAATCGAAAACAAGGTGGAATATTGCTCATAAGTATGATAAAGACAAGATGCTCAAAACAATCTTCATTGGATATATAATTGACTTTAACATGACTGTGGTGTGCAAATAAAGCTTCCAGGAATTCTGAGAAAGGGGAACATCCCTCGTGTGCACTTTTGACAAATGATAAGGCAGTTCCAAAGATATGTGTGTACATGTGTGGATGGATGCAGAATAGATACTGTCTGTTCAAGTGGGTGAAAGAGAAAGAGAGTGTGTGTGTGTGTGTGTGTGTGTGTGTGTGTCTGTGTGTGTGTGTGTGTGTGTGTGTGTCTGTCTGTCTGTCTGGCTCACTCTGCAGTTAGCAAGCTCCTGGGAAGTTGTTCTACAGCTGGGTAGTGTCTCTCAGCAGCAACAGTGCCTCCTTGCAGCCAGTTGACCATGACCACCACCACAGAGAACCACCACTTGGAGTGAAGGTCACAACCTGAGGGTCATATATCAGTGAGGCGAGTAAGCATCCATTTTGTATACATTCAATGAGATTACACATTCTGTATAAATCAGTTTTTGGTGAAGCCCAGATCCAATAACTTGTGATTCTGACCTGTGATAGTGTTGGTCCCAATGGCAAAGGTCTTTACTGTGGCTCCAGCTGCATCAGATGAGCTTGACAACAGCTGGAGGTACTCCAAACAGTCTGAGTATTTCCTGCAGGACAAAAATAAGTATTTTCCACATATCAAATGAACTACAGAGGACAGCATGTATAGCATGATTGGACGGTGAATCTAGGATGAGTGACACAGAGAGCACCACACTGCAAAACATGTCCATCTTAACAAGTGCTTTAGTCTTGTAATGATACTTAAAAGGATTTTTTTTTCCTCAAAAGTGGAAAATATCAGCTTGTTTTAAGTTACTTTTTACTTGACGAGTAAAAATATCTCACCCCACTGGCAGATAGTTTGTTTTATTTAGCAAAAAAGTAACAGAAATAAGATTCTAAAGTCTAAATATGAGATTAAAGCTTGTTAAGATTTGGGTTTTTTGCAGTGCAGACAGAGGTGTTCGCAAGGCCCTGAGAAATAAAGGTAATGTGTGTCCTTTTGTGATGGTGAATGTGGCTAAACTCACCCCTCTCCCTCACTGAGGGTCTCGTGTCTCTGTGGCTGAACCACGCAGTACAGGGCCTTCTCCAGCAGGTGCTCCCGGAAGGCCTGAGTTACCTGGGCCAACGGGTCCACTGCAAACAAAACACCAACAACAAACAAGCATCACTTCTGTGCCTCTTTGAACTCTCTTTCATTTCCTCTACTGTGAGAACACCCTGCATTCATGAAATATCCTGACGCTAACTCCCTAGTCACTCTAGATACATAACACTGCCAGGCTTTTTGGTGGATTTTTAAGCTGAAGTCATGGTTTACGCTTTCGGCACAATAAGAGATGTAGGGAAAGGAATGCTATACGTAGCTAACCTGCGTTTCCTGCCTGACTGTAGATGGTCTCTTTAGGGGAGCTGCGAACCGTCCAGTCCCCGTCCACAAAAAAGCGGTGGCCCAAGGGGTGGCAGAGCCACTGCATGGCGGGAGGGACGCTGTCGCTCAAGGAGAGAGAGGCCTGCCGTGCGCTGCTCAGGAACACACGCTGCGCACAGACAAGCGCATGACATCACAGACCGCACACCACCACACCGAGCTCTGAAACCCTAAAAGGGAGGTTTATAAGCACTAACGTGCATACATATCGGGCTGCTCCATGTCTTGTCCTGTAAACGCACTGTTCTAGTACGGGGATGGATCCTATGCTCAGGTATGAAATCCGGACCATACCAGTACTGGAGCCCCACACGGAGGCACATGATTGGCCAAAGTGCTGGTTGGACTGGGAGGGAATTCAGTCAGCAGGACATCCAGGTCTCATCTGCACCAGTGAACCCCACTAGTCAGGCAGCCACAGTCCACCTGCACAAGCTACATACACAGTATACGGCCATTTATGAGCTTATCTGTAGACTGCTGAGGGAAGAGAAGCAGCAGCTGAACAAACAGCGTGCTCATCTGCGCTCTCCCTTACTGACAGAGGAGGTCAGCAACAGCAGTGCAACACAGAAATAGCAGCGCGGTGCGCACTACGCATGAGTGGGTTTAGAGGACAGACGGGTGTTGAGAAACTCCAGACAGGCACACACTGGGCCAGTACTTACAGAGGTGAAGTGCAGGGCTTGAGGCAGACTGGCCTTGACCCTCAGGGCAGCCAACACGTAAATCTCAGCCAGCGTGGCCACGGGCAGACAGTGCTCCGCGCATTCGGCCAGATTGACTGCGCTCAGGGCCATGTGCACTGCTGACAGAGTGCTGCCGGCCAGCTTGCCTGTGCCAGAGTGACAAACATCCAGAGTCCAGTCACTCCCTCAGCCACTGCACAACACAGGTGCCACGCAAACACAAGCACGGCCTTTAAGAGGCGTGTTCACTGAGTCAATTCAGGTCAATTTACATCTTTGAGAGCCAACAAAAACATTACAGGAATGAAACATTACTGGAATGACTTCATAAAAAATTTTCCACTCAGCCTTATTTGCTTAATTATAACATATTTCTTGCTAGGAGCCATTTAAAACATTAGAGCTTGAGCAGCTAGCTTGAGAACAGATTCTGATTTTCATTGGAGATGATGTAGTGAAGAAGAGGGTCAGCTGAAATGCTGATGTTATCTCAACGGCACCCCCTACCTGTCATGTGCAGCTGGTGCAGGCGGTGGTAGACGAGGGCAGCATCACGGTTGCTCTTGCGGGCGTCTTTCCGCAGCGGGTGGTCCGAACGAAGGCTTCCCGCCCTCCCTGCCAACCAGCGCGCCACCCACAGCCTTTGCAGGCACAGACGAAGCCCCGCCCACAGCCCGGCACAGGCTAAGTCCATCTGAGAGGTGGGCAGGGGGCGGCTCAGGGCCTTCAGGCATGTCCGCAGGTTCTGAAAAGCCTGAGCAAAGTCTCCCTGTGGACGAAGCACAGAGAAAGAGATGTGTGGGGGAAAAAAACAAGGTCCACTGTAACCACATCACATGCCCTTACCTCTAACGGACCGCATACAATACAATGCCTTTACTCTACATCAAAAATGTCGCTGGCAGGCGATTAGAGCGCTCGAAAACCTTAAAAACCGTAAAGCTAGTCTGGTCCACGCGGGTTTACTTACAGTGCATTTCCCCTGGAGCTCACAGAAACATCAGGCATAAAGTGCAGATGAAAGCTGAATATCAGCACGGCTGAGGGAGGTGCCTGTGCTCTATGGGTCTCACCCTGGCCAGGTCCAGATCAGCCTGCTTTCGGTGCCTCCAGAACAGGACTGAGGAGCCAGAGTGCGGTCTGGTCACCGGTTCCCCGTAAACTAGCAGCCGGATCAGAACCCCTGCCGTCAGCAGGCCGTTCAGCAACCAGAGAATGAGGGTAGGCCCAACCCAGTTGAGCAAGCCCGCAGACTCCCCTGGGATGGCTTCAATAGAGACACACCATTTCACACTTTAAATGCAAAAAATTCACTGAGTGCATTAAAGAATTGCACATGTGAAATTGAGTCAAATAAATGCATTTATAAATCACAAGCATGTTTCATTAACATCAGTAAAAAGCAGTACTTGTTTTTTTATCACAACTTTTAACAAAATACAGTAGTTAGAGTTCCAGTGAAAGAGTGCATCTGAAATAGATTGTTTCATTTTCGGAATGAGAATGTCTAGCACACAAACCACAATGACGATGATGCTTCCGAACTCTGAAATTAACTAATCTTATTTTGACATGATTGTTTAAACAAACCCCAATTCCAAAGAAGTTGGGACAGTATGTAAAATGCACATAAAAGCATAAAGCAGTGATTTGTAAATTCTTTTTTACATATATTTAATTGAAAACAGTACAAAGAAAAGATATTTAATGTTTTACCTTATCAACTTTATTGATTTGGATGGATCACTTTAAGGGTTGTTTCTCCTTACTCATTTTCCTATTGAACTCTATGAAAAAATAAGTCAGGAGAAACGACCCTTCAAGTGATCCATCCATATCTACTGCATATCTGGCAGCAGAGTGATGGTTTGAGGCTCATTTGATACCTCAGACCCATGATGACTTACAGCCATTTTAGTTAACCATGGGTTCCATACTATTTCCGCATAATTTACAGCTTAATTTAGTTCCACCCCCCAATTCCCATTAGAGATCCATTCAAATGCAGAAAGGTTATATTATTGCTTGTAAGACTACATGAAAATAAGATATCAAGAGTCTTTTGACATCCTTTTATACCCAGTCATGATAGCATCACCTGTTTACCTGTGGATTGTTCCAAACAGGTGTTTTTTGAACTTCCCTTTTTTTTTTTTTCCCCCCCATTTTTTTTTTTGGATGTGCAAGGCATCAATTCGTTAATTAGGATATATTTATAAAAAAAAAAAAATAGTTAAAGTAAAACAAAAAAAATATTTTCTTTATAATGTTTTCAATTAAATATACATACAAGATCATTTACAAATCATTGCTCTCTTCTTTTATGTGCATTTTACATACTGTCCCAATTTTTTTATGAATTGGGGTTTGTAAGAATTTAAGTTATGTTGCTAACTGAATTTCTTAAATAAACACATTTTTCTTGTTTACCTAAACATATTACAAAGATACTGATTATGTTATGCAAAATTAGAAGCATACAAATATTTCTAACTAAAATGCTTTTATGAGCCAATTTACTGTGCTGAAAAAAAATAATAATTACATGTCATTAATAGATTGTGCATTCTATGAATATTTTGTTTTGACTGAGCTAAATTTCCTTGTTACATGGAGAGTATTTACACAGCATATAAATAAGAACAATATCCCTTATATGAATTTCCATAACTATTTCTGGTTTATTCCTACATCCAATATTCTTATAAGCAGGCTGCACTGTGCATCAAACATAACATGCACATGTAAAACGTGATTAATAATGTAACCTGTATGCGGTTGTGATACTGACAGTACCTCCGGTTTGCAGACCCAGCACGCTGCGGCCTGTCCCAGCATGCCCTGCGGTGCCCATGGCTGCTGTGCCAGACGTCGCTCTGTTCATCAGGGCTGCCAGGGGGTTCAGAAAGAGGAAGAGGAAGGTGAAGGTGCACAGTACCACCCGGGAGCGGTCTTGCATGCCCGCTCTGCTGGGGGAAGACTCATCTGACTTCACCGGTGGCTGGAGACATGAGTTAAAAAAACATGAGTAAGAGGGAATATGGTACCTATTCAGTGCTGTGGAGTACAGACACGTTGTGGAGTACGAGCACACTACTTAGGGAAAAACACTCTCGTAAAAAAACATACAGTACCAGAGTCAATTTATAATGATGAGTGTATAGACAGAGCGAGGCTTCAGGAACCCCATATAGCATGAATATTCAAATCTGGACCTCAAATCCAAATCTTGCCCCGGTTTTCTTTCTCCCAGGTAATTAACTGAACAATTAGTGCTACTGATTGGCCAGGCTGTTTTCACAGGACTGTGGACCATGATTTGAATAGCAGGGCCATAAAGAGACTTTTTGTACGATGTGTTACCAATCAAAATACTTTATTTTCCAAAGTAAAACAATACTCATCAGTGATTACTGATACTGCATGACAATTACACCTACTTTTGGATTCATGAAGCCTTACACTGCCTACACATGCACTTTTATCTACTGTACGCCAAATGTAGCCTATGTATGCGAGTATGTGTGTACCTTGATCTCCTCCCCAATAGGGCTGTCTGGCTCAGAGTCACTGCTGAACTGGGAGAAAGGGCTATTGAGTAGCGGTGAACCTGCATCGGAGGGCGGGGGTGTGGGCAGCTGGTTCTTTACGTCGCACACTGTACTGTCCACATCCATGGTCACCAGATCCTTCAGAGACTCTAGAAGAGAGGGGCCATGTGTGAAACTGACTGCTTCTATGTACACCGTATGCACTGGAGAAGTGCGCATGACACAAAACTCACTGTTCTTTTGGGCTGCCATTCTCAGAGCTATGTTCTCCTGCTTCAGTTTCCGATTGGACTGCTGGAGAAAGCGGATGTAGTCGACTGTCTTCCGCAACACAGAGGACTTGTTCAGCTGAAAGCAAAAGCAGCATAGGAAATGGTAGCATCCCATACATTAGCACATTTTCATACTGGCTACACGTTCCACACTGAGACTTACGCGGCGTATTTGATGCGACATGGCCCGTTAACATGATGAGTGTACCTTAGCCTCTGTTCCAGCCACCAGATCTTTGAGCTCGATGATCTTGTCATTGATGGACAAGCGGTAGCGTTTTTCTATGGCATTGTGGGCGGTGCGTTTCTCTCTCCTGTTGGCCAGCCCTGAGGGCTTACCGCTGATGGCAATACGGTTGATTGGGAGCTTCTCTGCATCCAACACAACCGGCACGGCAGTCAGGATGGTGCTGCCACTCATCAGGACCTGAGGAACATAGAGAGAGAGATGAACGGGGACAGAACGCACAAAGGCTCCTCAGGACAGCACCTGAGGCCCATGTGACAGTGCTGGTCAATACACCATCCAAACAGAAACAGGAGCCTTTCTGCAAAACTTAACTTAACAGTCATAACTGCCTCGGGTGGGGCGCCGCGATAGTACAGCGGTAAGAGCGCTGACTTTCAGTCAGCGTAGTTGTACTTCGAGGATCGGGGTTCGCGCCCCGGTCCTGCCATATCCGAGCGTGGCCGGTGCCCTGTGGAAGCGGCAATTGGCAGCCGCTTCCGGGTGGGGGGAGGGGCTCGGAGAGAATCACTGCCCGCACGGGGACCCAGGCGAGTCGCGGTCAGGAGCCCGAGGAGTCGCGCCCTGTAGAGGACGTGGCGACCTCCTTCCTACTACTAGGACCGATAGACGGGATTGTGTAACAGTGGTTCTCTAGCGGTTGCTACACGGGGGGGAATTGAGTTAGAATAGGGGTTCAATTAGCTACTAAATTGGGAGAAAAAGGGAAAAATCAGAAATAAATTATTTAAAAAAAAAAAAATAACTGCCTCGGGTGTACTCATAATGCAGTTAGATTCAGGTATTCACTTAAGTCACTTCACATCACTTGCTAATTAAATGGTTTGCTGTGATCAGCTATTGATAGGTTTGAAAATTACTTGGAATTGGGGAACCTCTAGACTCATTCATGCACACTTAATTCATTCAATTTTTAATTGAAATTGCTTTTACATGAACCCGCTATTTTCTAAACAGTGTATCCACAGCACAGTTATACATTTTAAAGATAGGTGAAGGTACATTACATTTCACATGAATCATATCCTTTCCATTCAGGCTGCATGATAAGTGTAGACTGAGAGAGGTACACTCCCAGGGAAAAGATAGAAACTGTTCAATGGTTGCCTGTGTATGCCAATGACCTTGTGTGATGTGTGTTCACAAATCATTCCAAAGGCAAACAGCATAAAAAATAAAAAAAACATAACATCAATCAGAACAGGTTCCCATATTTATAATGTACAGCTGTAATTTCAGCATTGATAGACTTTGCACAGTAGGGTAGATGTATTTAAGATGACAGGCAACACACATGTTCTTATACTGCAGGAGGGGTTCAGTACCTGCATAGGGGTGGTTTGGACAGAAGAGCTAGAGGTGGCCAGAGTGGGTATAGAGGCATTCACCATGGTGCCTAAATCTGGCGTCAGAGCAGTTAACAGGAAAGAGCTGGCCTTGATAAAATGGGGTTGAAGAAGCACCTACAACCAGAGAGAGAGGGATCAGACTCAGTGGCAGGGGGATTATGGGTAGCATTTGCCGTCTTCAAACACTTCATATGGCTGAGAAATGTGTGCACGAAGGAAAGGCATACTATACATTATTACCCTGAGACACGATTCAACAAAATGCATGTTTTGCCTCATTTTTGCCGATCTTGGCTTTGGGGCGATGCAAGAAATGCATGTACTCACTGGGATTTCTTGAACATGAGGAGAGATGGTCTGTGTGGGAGAGTTTGACGATGAGGCCGAGAGCAGTTGAGCTGGCTGACTGTGAACCTGAGTTTGTATGGCCACTGGAGGATTGATGAGTGGTTGAGAGGCTGGCTGACTAGGAAAAGACAGAACAGGTCCACCTTGATGAACAGACATGGAACAAAACAAAAAATAGAGGCATTTCAATTCAACCAAAATTCATCATGAACAAATTTAGCACCACTATATTTTCTCTCATAAAACTGCACTCATCGATATGCATACCAATACGGAGAAAATAGCCATCTCTTGTTGATGATTACAGAACGAAGAAACCTACATTATCAAAAACTGATGAGGAATGGTGGTCTTCTCTTAGTGGTAATGTCTCAGTACTATTTCCTCACAGCCCAATCATTACATTACATTACATTACATTACATGATAGGCATTTAGCAGACGCTCTTATCCAGAGCGACTTATATACTTCTTATTACATTTATCCATTCATACAGCTGGATATATATGACGCGCATGCAGGGTTAAGTACCTTCAAGGGGGTACAAACGGCAGCCCTCCCTACTCCTGAATCGAACCTGCAACCCCAGTTTACCACCATACTACCACACCACCACCTGACAATCAATTGTCAGTGTCACAGCGAAAATGTCATACGAGTTGTTTAGATTAGTCAAGACTTTTTCTTTTAAAACTCTTGGATACTGCTTGGAACTCTTGGATACAGTGCTTAAAGAGGAAGCCAGCTATCTGTGCAGGGACACACTATTGATAAAAAGTGGAGAAACGGATAAGAACGGCTTGACAGTTTGTGAGCTTTTCCCTTATCTGTTCCTCCAGGCGTCAATAGCACTGACAAACATCTGAAACCAATGGCCCACAGTGGTAATCTACACTGTGAACCTGTCTGCAGTTCTTTCTAATATTTACTGCACTGCCATTACTGCCCAAAAAGACAGGGAACAACTGGTCAGCAAATTCCATTAACACGACCCACTACAAGCATCACACCACAGTCACATTGACCTAATACAATCAGCCTGTGTTTCTTTATTATTGCAATGGATGAGCCTAATTCATCACTTAGGTAATTAAACAATTAGGTTAATGAAAAGGCTTAACATGGGCTCAATACAAGCATGTTATAAAATGCATCAGAAATAAACTGTGAAAACTGGCAATTCTTAAATTTCAACAAGAATGACAAAAACAAAATAATTCTTTTTTTAAAGTATATATGAATACCCTATCATACCTGTGTATGAGTAGTTAACAAGAGGCTGTAGCTGCTGTCGTTGTTCTGGTGGCTGCGGGGGTTGAGACTGCTGCAGCTGGGATTCAGGTGAAGTGACGACAACCTGGGGGGGAGAGCTGAACCCTGAGGTCATCCCTGCAGGAGGGTGGGGTAGTGATGGATTGCTCTGCTGGGGCGCGTCCTGGGGTTTCGGCTCCAGAGTACCCCGAGTTGGCAGGGGCACTGGTTGTGTCACAGGACTCAACATTTGATGGAGGTGAGGCTGTGCAAAGGCAGGAGCTTGGTACAGTTGGGGGGGAGGAAGACTGTGAGTGGTGGGGTCTCCCAATAAAGCATCCAAGTGAGGGGTGTTGTTAGAATGGAATGATGATGAGGAGGAAGGACGGGGGGTAGATGGAGGAGAGATGGCATGTGGGGTGCTGGAGAGTTCCTGTGCAGAAGCACGCCCAACATACTGAGGGGGCTCAAAGAGGCTGACAAACTCCATGTCCTGGTTGTTGATGAGCTGCAGCATGTCTGTGCCCAGAAGAAGCACAGAAGAAGCACAGAGACGCAACAACAATGGAAGTCAAATCAAAACTGTAGGCCTCTGCAAACAAAATAACTAAATCACCTCAGCACATTATAGTTGTTTTACTAACTACAAAAATAAGAAGTGACTTGCCTGAAATATTTAGACCTATACTTTTTTTAATACAGTATGTCTCTCATGCTTGACAATGACCACTTCATTCAATGCTAATTACAACAAGCTAGTAAACCAGTGGTTCTAATAATTCACGCAAAACAGGAAAGTAGTATCGTCCCTTATTAGACATTTCTGTAGGTTTTCCACCTTTGCTTGTTATGCAGACAATATGGCGCCACTTTGATCTAGTCGCTGACAGTAATCCAATTAGCAATTAATTGAGTCCTTCAGTGGTGCAGTTGAAAAGCAGGCTGATGGCTCTTTAATTGGGTTTATACCGTTCACACACCAGGGGTGCAGTAGCAATCCCGATCTACTTCCACTTTTAGCTGCTCTACATCACAGTCTTAGCACCATCTATTCGCAGTACATTTTCAACTCACAGTGGCATCACACAACTAATTAATTTGTTTGAGATTGAGAAATAAAAACTTCCAAGCGAAATAGCACTTAGAGGGAAAATAAACAATAAATAAATACGACCAAACTACATGGCATCTCTGGCATTTTTATGTACATCTACAGTACTGTAATAATCAAGCATTACTGCATTCAATTATTTAACACTCACACTGATTTTTTAACACACGGAATTTTAACACACATTAACTTAACCACAAATTGTTTTTATTTATTCAAATTAAGTAGTGTGCGATGCAAATCACGTTTCCAGCAGGAGGAAAAATCAGGATTAAGTGTATTTACCTTCCAAAGTGCAATCCATGCTGATAGCTACGTATCATATGACGTGAGAGAACATGAATCAGGTAGGTACCACTGAACCAGTGAAGAGTCAAGCAACGAGTTATCCACGAAAATTGTCACCACTACTTCATAATTGTTTATAGTTGAAGAAGTTTAATAACTGACTATAAACAAATGTATGCGGGTGTACATTACACACCTCCCCCTAATCTACAAAAACGCATGGCAGTCGGGATGGATTTGTAAAGCAACGTTTTTGCATGAGGTGATCGCTCACAGCCAATGAGAAGCTTCCTAGACGCCTTGCTATGCGGGCCTGCCCCCAAAACAGACTAAGCGGAGCGTGTCTGAGTGCTGTCTCGTTCAAGACAAGGTGAATGACCAGGTCAGGGCTAACATTGGCCATATGGTAACAGGGTACTATCGGTCAATTTTACTTTCCTGGGCTGAATAGCCTACTTTTATTGTTGGTGTTGTTAGTGTTGTTTGTGTTAACAATAACAACAAAATAACAATTAAAAACAGCACTTTTAGAACATTTTCAGGAAATAATTCATTTTCTATCGTTTTTGTTGGACAAATAATGCAAATAGTAGGATCGAAATCTTCAGAAATCGTAGCTACATTTTAAACACAGCTATCTTAGATCAGTGGTAAACTGGAAAGTGTATCGGAAAGATGGAAGCTCTGGTCGAGCGTATATGGCTCATTATAAACACACGCGCGCATACACGGTATATGCCACACAAGACAGATTGCCATTTTCTCCTGCTTGAGATGGGAGGCTGTGTTCTGCTTGTGAACTCTGTGGAGGGAATGATCTAAAGTTACCCTGATGATGTCACATTTTTGAAGGAGCGCGAGGAGGGGAGCCAGGCAGCCCAGCGCAATTTTAGCCCTGACAGCGAGGCTGCTTTGCAGTCGTGGGCGGAGTCTGTTTTCGGAAGTAAATTCACTATGGAAGATAGAATGGGCTTCGGAGACTATCGACTATTTCTTAAAATCTGATTTATAGAATGAGCCGAAACGTTCCTGGATTAGCCTGTGTGGTCCAAATATTGCATGTTCCAATTTTAATTTTTTGAAGTAATGCATTAATGAATGTAGTTCGACTTGTAGTCCACTTTAACAGACTACATATCCAGTACTGCAACGTACGGGTGGTTCTCGACCAAAAAGATCCTACTAGCTAGCTATTTGTTTTTATTGAAGTTACGTTTATGCTTGAGGTAAAATAATGCAATATTTGTTAGCTGCAGTCACAAAATGCGAGCATATTGCGCGCAGACGCGCACTCACAGGCTGTCTTTTATGTCACTGAGTTAAATAGTTTGAAATTAGATTATAGAACAGAACCTGTGAATAAAT
The DNA here is from genome assembly GCA_022702515.1 of Ilyophis sp. 1 JC-2022. Taxonomy (NCBI): domain Eukaryota; kingdom Metazoa; phylum Chordata; class Actinopteri; order Anguilliformes; family Synaphobranchidae; genus Ilyophis; species Ilyophis sp. 1 JC-2022. Next base: position 39,462,078 of record CM040405.1, on the reverse strand, counting down.
ACAGTATAGTGATGACAACTCAGTGTGTTAGACTGAACTAAGGTGAACAAGTGAATGTATGGTGCTGATTATCTGGATGTTGGTGTCATTATTTATTCTGTGTAATGGTCTAATTTATTTAATTAAATTATATATCTAGATGTTTGCTACATAGTGTGCTATGCATTTCATAATACAAACATGTATACGTAAGCAGCATATTATATTTCAGTAACTGTGGTGTGTAATGCATGCTTAGTTAGTTAACGCTGGCTATCCCCCATGACTGTGTAAGCAACAGATGTCTGCATTTAAAAAACAAGCCGTTGCAGCACAGATAAACGAACTAGCGAAGCAAGTCCTCCTATTGCTAGCTAGGCTGGCTAGTAGGAAGCCACGCAGCCCAGGCCAGTGGACCATAAATAATTGCGTGACATCCACCAGAACCAGTCAGACCGGGCTGTTCCAGTGTAGTGGCCTTTTTTTCTACGCCACTCACGATTAGAGCGACTGGACAACCCCCCACTCCTAAAACTTCGTCAAATAAAGTAACATTCAGCAAAAAGCTACTGGCTATAATTAGAATATCGCCACTTTCATCATTTGATTAAAAAAATTAATTAAAATGCATACAAAATCATACATTTTGTATTGTGTAAACTACCAGGGGCCTGTTTCCCAAAAGCGTCTTAGGGCCCTATCTTACACGCGGCGCTAACCCAAACACAAGTGTCTTTGCTATCTTACACCCGGCGCATGATTCATTATAGCGCCTAGCGCTCACGCTCACGTCGTTTAAACACCAAGCGATATTGTGCCCATAGCAAGTGAACTGGGCGGGCTGGTCTTAAGATGAGGAGTGGCCAGGATAGTTTTTGACGTATTGCTATATAGAGTCAGCAGAAAGTGCCTGCGCGAAAACCACCACAAACCTGGTCTAAAGTCATGTCGCAGTTGTTTACATGTTATTTTAACGGCGCATATAAGTGCGTCTACATAGCCGTGTGCACAACGCGCGTACACCCTCCTGTCTGTTACACACAGGGGCACGCACAAGCATGACTAAAAATATCAAGATTACAATGTGAAATATTATTGTGGAGGCTATATCAAGAAATCCACAATTATAAAGGGGTCTATAGGTCAAAGTCAAGACCACATACTGTACCTGTCCCTCAGCGAATGGGAATGCTGCATTAAATTGCTTTCAGCCCACTCCTTCAACATCCAGGCGATGTGCGATGGTAGCCTACGTGTAAGGTTGGCTCTGAAGTGCAAAACGGAAAAACCAAAACTTGCGGCCCTGAAGTGCAAATACAGCATACAAAAACAAAACCACAAAAACAAAAACTTGCAGCCCTGAAGTGCAAAACACAAACACACAAAAAGACAAACACAACAACAAAAACTTTCGGCCCTGAAGTGCAAAACACAAAAACAAAAACCTTCAGCCCTGAAGTGCAAAACACAAACACACAAAAGGAAAAACACAGCAACAAAAAAGTTTTTTTTTCTTTTTGTGTTTTGCACTTCAGGGCTGAAAGTTGCACTTCAGGGGCGAACGTTTTTGTTTGTATGTTACATTTGCATCTCAGGACCACAGGGTTTTGTTTTTGTATGCTGTGTTTGCACTTCAGGGCCGCAAGTTTTTGTTTTTGCGTTTCCTTTTTGTTTTTCCGTTTTGCACTTCAGAGCCACCATAGTTACATGTACTATAAACAATTCACAATTAGTCAGTCAATGGAAAACTCGCGCGCTGCAAACATTTGAGTCTTGAAAATGCGCTTCAGATGTCATTACAATACAGCTGTCTTCATCGAGGCCAGGGGTTCCCAAACCGGTCCTGGGGCCCCCCTGTGTATGCTGGTTTTCGTTGCAACCACAGTTGCAATCCCAGAATTTTAACAAGCTGTTCATTTTTCTTAATTAGGTGCTTTTCATGTTTAGAGGAATTATTCACCCTCTTAAGCCACATTATGTCAGAAATAGCTATACATGCCATGTAGACTAAACTCCCCATGTTCACATTTTGCTTATTGTGCTATATTGCAACAATTACATAAAAAGAGGTTACAAAATTATATATGTTAACTGATCAAATTAAAGATTGAAGTGAATCAATAGGCTCCTAATTAGGTTGTTGAACACGTGTTTAACTTTCATAATTTTTTCCTTAAGCTTATTAACCCTTTTGGGAGCTTGTTAAAAATTTGGGATAGCTGTTGTTGCAACGAACACACGGGAGCCCCAGGACCGGTTTGGGAACTCCTGATCTAGGCCTACAGCCTGTAAGTAAATAGAATGGTTTTGACTGAAAAAAGTTCAAAACCTTGTCTTGAATATTGCATTTATTGTTTTAAAAATAGCCTAGGCTACAGTCCCCGGGATTCGCTGTGCATGAGGTTTTTTCGATAGCCTACAGTTAAAAAACAGAGATTAATTTAAATTTCACCATGTTAACTGAGTTTTAACCTTGTTTTTTGTCCTTCATATTTAAAAAATTACAGTGACCAGGTTTCCAAACTCTCAGCTTATTAAAACCCAGCTGATTTCACCTGTTATTCCATAACCGAACAGAATGATTTTAAAGAGAATTAGAAACAAAAACAAATTTGCAGCACATTACATTATAAAACAAGATACAATATGCGTGAACCTATGGGTTCCCAGCCTGACAGCTTTAGTGCATTTAGTGTTGTCATTAAGGCAAAATAACAGTAGCCTATTTATTAATCAATATTACAATGCACATAATGAACTTCGGATGAAGCTTTAATTTCGAGAACTCCATGAGAACAATGCTTCATTGTATAATCAAACGAAATTCGTTAACCAAGCAGGCTAATTTGGCATTGTCTAAAGTGAGATTTAAGCCATATCCTGGTAGCTCATTATCAGCTGTTGCAGGTGCTTTTAACAAAATGTAACCGAATATAGCCTATTTTCTAAAATAACAGCACTGTCGGGAATTACTGGTAACCCGTGCCGGTGTTAAACCCTAATGTTAAAGATTATTATTGTGCATATCAAAACGCTTCATAATGGTTAGTCCGAATAATATTGATCATACTATTGATGCATATAGCCTATTCAATGCTCGCACTCCACACGCACGAGCATGTCTGTTTCGCCATAATATAAGCAATCCGCCAAGGTGGAAATGCAGGCTTTTAAAGGGAATGGGATATGACATTTTGATTGGTTTATTGCATGTTACGCCCAAAACAAGCCTATAATTACTGAAGAGACTAAGTTCAGCGCATTTGCATGTTGTGCTGTGCTTCGCGCTCAAAAAACCAACTAGCAAAAGAGGATTTAGACACGCCCTAAATGCACTTTACGCCATGTGTTTACACCAAGCGCTAAGATCGCTAAAATCGAGTTAGTTAAGAGTTAAGATAATCTTAGTGTTTTCTGTTTGTGCTTTATTAATTTTATGATTAGAATTATTAAAATTTACTGACATTACATAAAGCAGATAATAAAAATAGAGAAAGACAAAAAACAAATGACAAAAAACTTTTAAAGTAATATAAAAACAAAAAAGCCTATAAGAGGATCTTTATCTAAGACCCTTTTGGGAAACGGGGCCCTGATAAATTCACATTAGGCTGCTGTAGCCGGATATAGGTGCATCACCTTAAATGTTGAGTGATTTTAACATGTGTAAATCAACAATCTAATCATAATCTATATCGTAGCTGGCCATAGCCATAAGCCAGGTAGGCTATATCATGTTTGAGAAGTAGCCTAATAATAATAATCGCATATTTAATGGAAACAATGTAGGCTATATACATTATAACAATGTGGGACGATTAGCTATATGGAAGACCAAATGTGACAAAATTAAATAAATAATAAATAAATTACCTAATCAATGAAATAAATGAATATCTATGAATTATTTTACATCTCTTTTATTTATTTCATGGCGTATTTATTTCCACTCGTATTTATTTCAAGGTGTAGGGCCTATTTATTTCTAATGCTCTAATTATTGTGAAGTTTACTTGTCCTATTGTTTTGTTGGGCCTAGGCCACCTTCCCTTCAACAAATATGCTGCATATGACTGCAGCATTGTGCAGCACACCCTGTGTTGCAAATAAATATCGCCGCCGACTAAACGTCCACACTATTTCACGGGCAAGATTTAATTGATCAGCTGGATTGATATGTGGGGGGCCGTATCTGGCCCAAGGGCCTTCAGTTTGACACGTGGCTTAAACCAAAATGAAGTAGGCTTGTTTACTGTGACACTGATTGCTTATTGATTTTGAACAGAACCCTCCTTTAAAAACCATCTTGAAAATGTACAGTGGTGACATTCCAGCATTTGCACACTTATTCTGACACCCCCACCACATATTCTTAAATTCCCTTTAAAGTGGTAATTATCAAAGAACCACAGAAAAAAATTAAGTACAGATCACACTGCTATAGTGTTTTATTGGGAGTTCAACACATGCAACAGTCAAACAGCGCATAGCTCAAGCTAACAGCAGCAGTTAGCACATAAACCCACACAAACACCATTTCCAGTCACTGTGTTGATCTCAGTTACTGGTTAATGATCCCTGTCCTTGTGGGAAATGCTATTGTTGTAAAAGAGCAAGCCATGTAACAAACTCACAAGCATTCAACATCCTCTGGTCATCGTTTCACCAGACACCTTTGCTGTGACGTACATCCAAAGACTGTTGTTCACATTTTTTTCCTTTATCACTTACTCAGAATATTTCTGCTTCAGCCAAATTAGTTACACATACATGCACACATATTCGCGCCCACAGTCGCACGTGCACGCACACAGACAGACAGACACACACACACACAGACACACACACACAAAATGCAACCGGTAAGTAAAATTCTGTGTCACAATAACAGATTCCTGCTAAAATATATTTCAGATGCAAAAGGATTGCTACTTGTCTCAAGCTTGAGATGTTAGTTCATCGTGTGGTCATTAAGGCTGCCATAAAGCTGGGAAATAACTACTGACAGAAAGTTTTGAACTCCCTTCTTGCATTAATTTATTGGTAGAAGCAGAAAACTTGGATAAAATATTAGGTCCAAGACCAAAGAACCAGTGCAGACTTAATTTTGATCCTGGAAACAATGCCCATAATTAAAGTGAAACTTTAATCTTAAATCTTCTAGAGCCTTATAACATTCCCACCTCTGAAAGCCCAGAGGTAAAGGTACGTTAGTCTATATGTTATCAGAGCCTTATAACATTCCCACCTCTGAAAGCCCAGAGATAAAGGTACGTTAGTCTATATGTTATCAGAGCCTTATAACATTCCCACCTCTGAAAGCCCAGAGGTAAAGGTACGTTAGTCTATATGTTATCAGAGCCTTATAACATTCCCACCTCTGAAAGCCCAGAGGTAAAGGTAAGTTAGCCTATGTTATCAGAGCCTTATAACATTCCCACCTCTGAAAGCCCAGAGGTAAAAGTACGTTAGCCTATGTTATCAGAGCCTTATAACATTCCCACCTCTGAAAGCCCAGAGGTAAAAGTACGTTAGCCTATGTTATCAGAGCCTTATAACATTCCCACCTCTGAAAGCCCAGAGGTAAAAGTACGTTAGCCTATGTTATCAGAGCCTTATAACATTCCCACCTCTGAAAGCCCAGAGGTAAAGGTACGCTAGCCTATGTTATCAGAGCCTTATAACATTCCGACCTCTGAAAGCCCAGAGATAAAGGTACGTTAGTCTATATGTTATCAGAGCCTTATAACATTCCCACCTCTGACAGCCCAGAGGTAAAGGTATGTTAGTCGATATGTTATCAGAGCCTTATAACATTCCCACCTCTGACAGCCCAGAGGTAAAGGTACGTTAGTCAATATGTTATCAGAGCCTTATAACATTCCCACCTCTGAAAGCCCAGAGGTAAAGGTAAGTTAGCCTATGTTATCAGAGCCTTATAACATTCCCACCTCTGAAAGCCCAGAGGTAAAGGTACGTTAGTCGATATGTTATCAGAGCCTTATAACATTCCCACCTCTGAAAGCCCAGAGGTAAAGGTACGTTAGCCTATGTTATCAGAGCCATATAACATTCCCACCTCTGAAAGCCCAGAGGTAAAGGTAAGTTAGTCTATATGTTATCAGCTAATCTCCAAAAGAAAACAAACCAATTACGAACAAAATTAAATAAATGGAGAAACCAACTGCTATATGCAAGTTCAAACACATTTACCATAGATAAAATAGACTGTCCCATTTATTTATTAAAACATTTAGTTTTAATATTCTAAATTACATTTTAATATTGATGGTTGAAATATTACAAATAAATTATTCTGAGATTTGTCAATATTTTATAATGTTATAAGATGATTACAGATATAAAAACTGACCATCTCTGCTGCAAGCTACCAGAATACCCTTTCTGGCTTTTTGATAGATTTAAATAACAGCTCAAATTTGCTTACAGAGCTCATTCTCATTTACATACACTGTACAGAACATTTGAAAGACGTTACAGAGACTGATGTAGAAGGTAAAATCTCGCCAACTGATGCCATGTAAGTTCCCATTAGTGTTTTCATCATTACAGGTGTGAATCCCATAGTGTTATTGGGAGATCACTAATTACAGTCAATGTCATATTAGGAAAGACTCCATTGCAGTTACATATGAATATTGCGACAACTAGAACAAAGCTAGCCAATGAACATTGGAATTACAAGTCTCAATATATCTGATGCATTGCCCATTCAGGGTGACCAATACAATCCTCATTATGTTCTTTCTTTCGACCTCAGTTAGTGGTTTAATTATCCTCTCCTCTGCCCCCAAGTTGGTTAAATCTGAACGTAATCCTTAACTTCAAACAACAATAAAGTAGTGTTACAGCTGGAAACATTCTAATTGGCGAAGGATTGAACAACTAGCTTGAGCAAATGTTTAAAATGTTATAATTCTTTCAGGTCTGTGATTTTATATTCACATTTAATGCTTGTTTTAGAATGAAAATGAAAACATGTCATTAATGTTCTTCACTTGAATGGGGAAAAAAGAGAAACAAAACATAAAGGACAAATGCAGATACCAATTCAGACTGACAGAGCTGCATTAAATGCTCTGTTGTATTCATTCAATACATATAAATTACCCAATGCATAAATATGCCGACTTCACAATGACTGAATTCTCACTTTATGAGAAAGCCACTCAGACCTGTGAAACTACTCAATATAAATGAGTTCATGCTCGTTTTGACTCTTGCACCTCATTTCCCTTATTTTTCATGTCTGCCAAACCTTGGTCCGTTACCTTTTTCAGAAATATTCAACATCATAGAAAGCTCTCCTGAACTGTGCTTCAAGACTTTAGAGAGGAAACCAAAGTCCAAAGTTAATGCCTGCAGAAAAAAAAGGGGAATTCCTGCTTGGCCACGTAACCATTGTGAGTACATACTGTAATAAACACAACACTGGAAAAGAGTATCACTATACTCATCTGATAAGGCAGGTTCAACAGAAATACTCTTCAGCAAACAAAATGTATTTGTTTTTGTTCAAAATATTCGAAATAAAAAAGATTTATACTGATTTAACACATCCAGTATAATTTATTACAAACTTAAAACACTACCCTGAGGTCCAGGAGAAAATGTAGTATTCATTCTTTGCTGTTAGAATACATTGAGTCTCATACAAATGTCACAGAGAGATGCACATTCACAATGATAAATTATAACCAAAAAAGCTGCTTTAAACAAAAGTAACATGCCAACCAGCTACTATTATCCTGATTATTCTGTTAATGTTTTAGATCCAAACTCGTGAACCACTGAAAATGAACACAGCACAAATGTGCCTCTGGATGTAGATATACTAACAGCACGAATGCAGTTCTTCTCAGAACTGCACATTTGTTAACTACTGATCAAAATAAAGACTCCATGCTTGGTAGTGGCAATGTAGCAATGCAGGTATTTACAGATACACTCAAAAATAGGAGAAAAATCATAGTGATGTCCCTATATTTTTATATTCCCTTTCCAATGGTGCACAGTTGAGCATGTGCTGTGGCACAGGCCACCTTTAGAATGCAGCTGCCAGCCAATCAGGCAACAGATGTGTAGACTCCTAGATACATGTGACAAGAAGACACAATCAGCCACAATTAATGATGCGCTCTGATGCTCCACTGTTTCCCCCTTAAACAAATGTAGTTTTCACAGAGTAAGACATGAAAATGGCAGAAAATGTACAGAAATAACAACATGACCAGTCCAAACCAAATAAAAGTTAATAAAGTTAATACACAGAATGTTTGATTTTAACAAGAATGCTGTTGGACAAATTCATGTGGACAATATCCTTTAGTATTTTAAAACAAACAAACAAAAAATAATCAGTTAATCAAACTAAATATTCCAGTTCATCCCTAATTAATGCATTTTATCATTATGTACTGGCTGGGACTGGTTTCACTAGAGGCTATCCTGGCATACGCCAAAGGGGTTGACAGAGGAAACACGAGTAAGGAAGGAAGATATTCATGAACCCTTTCTCAGATACTTGTCTAACCTCAATTTAGAGCTTAATGGGGGTAGAAATGCAAAACCATTAAAATGGTAGCCAATAGTTTTACCAAATAAATTTCCACTGTAAAAACAAAGATAGTATAGAGCGTGGGCAGCTAGCCTCTGTGATGTAGTGCATTGAGCCAGGAAAATAGTGTTGGTAGGTTGGGCAGATAGCACTGGCACATGGCTGACCAATGTATGTTGAGCTGAGCTGTGGTGCAGGGGGCAGTTTTGGGTCTGTGGGGGGGTGGGGGGGGGGGGGTGGGGGGTGGGGGGTGGGGGGTGGGGGGGGTTGCAGGGAACAGTGCTACAATGATGCTACAAGGCAAAGAGGGCATCTTCAGATCTCTGTGGTTTCTTGCGACTGCCACCGGGCACGCTCACAGGGGGAGCGGGATCTCCACTAGGGGGCGATGGTAAGGTTGGGACCATCTCTGCAGCTTTAGCCCTTTCTTCTAGAAACTTGTCAAATTCTGGAGTGAAATAAAGGACATTTCAATCAAATTAAGTTCAGTCAAGTAAAAAGTAATCCACTAATAAATGATAAAAAAATTTATGTAAAACACAGGTATGCACATTACTAAAATGACTATTTTAATGACAAAACATGAAGTACATATAAAAACGATAAAAGAGGCAAATACAAGAGGGAAAAAAACAAAACAAATATGTGTAGTCTGTACTCATACCTTCGCTTGTCACCCCCTCTTCAGCTTCATCACCCTTCTATTCAGCAGGACAAAGGGAAAGAAATCATATAAAAATTATTGTTATGGTTCAGTACATTCAGTCAAAGCTCATTCACCCTTTAATTCTATGCAAATAGGACGTCTCTGACGAACCAAAGGAGATCACATTCTCACGTGGACACATAAGAAAGCTAATCTCACAACAGAATTTACAACTTAATCAGTACCCAAACCTTCTTCTGAAAACAAAAGCATGTGCGTATGTATACGTGTGTCCACATATTATATATACACTATACAGGTGCAGCTCAAAAAATTAGAATATCGTGAAAAAGTTCAATATTTTTTGTCACTCATTTCAGAAAGTGAAACTCATATATTATATAGATTCATTACACATAGAGTGAAATATTTCAAGCCTTTATTTCTTGTAATTTTGATGATTATGGCTTATAGCTAATGAAAACCCAAATTCAGTGTCTCAGAAAATTTGAATATTTTGCTTTAACATATTTTTAAAGTATCATATTTAATATTTGGTCACATATCCTTTGCATGCTGTTACTTCCTGAAGTCTGTGACCAATCAACATCAAAAGACTCTCGATATCTTATTTTCAGGTACTGTTACAAGCGATACTATAACCTCTCTGCATTTGAACTGATCTCTATGAGAATTTGGGGGTAAGACTAGATTCAGCTGTAAATTACGCTGGTACAGTATGGAACACATGACTGGCGAAATGGCTGTACGTCATAAAGGGTCTAAGGTATCAAACGAGCCCCAAACCATCACTCTGCGGCCAGATATGGAGTAGATGTGGATGGATCCCTTTAGAGTTCTATAGGAAAATGAGTCAGGAGAAATAACCCTTGCAGTGATCCATCCACATCTACTCCATATCTGGCAACAGAGTGATGGTTTGGGGCTCGTTTGATAGCTCAGACCCTTGATGACTTACAGCCATTTAGCCAGCCATGTGTTCCATACTGTACCAGTGTAATTTACAGCTGAATCTAGTCTCACCCCCAAATTCCCATTGAGATCAGTTCAAATGCAGAGAGGTTATAGTATCGCTTGTAACAGTACCTGAAAATAAGATATTGAGAGTCTTTTGATGTTGATTGGTCACAGACTTCAGGAAGTAACAGCATGCAAAGGATATGCGACCAAATATTAAATATGATACTTTAAAAATATGTTAAAGCAAAATATTCTAATTTTCTGAGACACTGAATTTTGGGTTTCATTAGCTGTAAGCCATAATCATCAAAATTACAAGAAATAAAGGCTTGAAATATTTCACTCTATGTGTAATGAATCTATATAATATATGAGTTTCACTTTCTGAAATGAGTGACAAAAAATATTGAACTTTTTCACGATATTCTAATTTTTTGAGCTGCACCAGTATATTATTTCCACTATATATAAGTTTCTTAGCACTTCAACGATGGGCTAGAAAAAGTAATACTACATATTTAAGCCTCTTTCCTGCATTTCGATTTAACAAAGCCAATTATAAATGAGGTTCAGTTGATTCTCATTGGGGTTTAGTATGTCAGTCTTATCTGACTAAAGGTTAGTCAGATAAAAGGCTCACATCTTTCCTGCATATTGTCACTGATGTTGAAGTGTTGATCCACAACTATCTTTATGACTATTTAAAACCTACATGGCGTCCTTCCCTCTGAGATCAGCTTATCGTTGACTAATTAATAATAGCTCTTTGATTTCCAGAAACCGTTTGTCATTCTCTCTTCATTGTGTGACAAATAGGTCCAAAAACGACTTCTGTGGTTGTTATGGAGGGTGTTCGTGCACTGGTGGATTGGTGGATCATGCACATATACTTTTAAGCGTTTAAAGCACGCCAGTTCTGTGTAGCTAATCGACAATATAAATGAGACCTGACAAAAAATGTTGTCAGCCCACAACCTCTTTCCCCAAATACCCCCACCCAAAACCCTCAAAGACATCTACTCAACCAAGTTCACTCTGGTACAATACATGAACAAACCAGCAGGGCTCAGTCAGCAGTAAAGCACACAAAAGACATGACTTGATGACAAATTGAGGATAGCAACTTTAACATTGGCAGACGATGATCTCACTGTTTCACTGCACTAGCAGGTATAAATTAGAAATGGTTGTTAGTAGTACCATAATAGAAACACTCTCTTTCTTATGATGCACCATTCAGTGTAACCATATGGGGACACAGAATTGCACAAATATATTTCATTGGTTGAAAAACAAAGTAAAGAAAAGGAAATGCGTTGCGTTTTTAGAAAAAAATGTTAATGTTAGAAAGAAAAGAAGAGAAAACAGAAAGAATTAAAACAAGGTAAAGAAGTCTCACCACATCAGCACAGAGCCACTCCTCTATGTCATCCATGACAGAGGACTGCGCAACGGGAATCTATGGAGCAAAGCCACGGACAAACCAAGGGCCGGCAAAGCCACGAAATATCCCCCAAAAACACAACAAACAAAAATAAGAACAAATTCAACAGAAAGTCTGGCAAAATAAAAAAATTATATTTTTGGAAGATAAAATTTTTTAAAAATCTAACAGAAATGAAACATGGCAAAAAGCACAAATACACACGCACGCATGCACACACACACGCCCGCACACACACACAACACAGTCAACAATGTTTGCATAGAAAGCAAAGACAATGCTGTGTGACATGCAACGACAACGATAATGGCTGTGGAAAAGGGTTGGAAAACACCTGAGTTTGAATGCTCTTTAAATCGGTTGGTGTAGGTAGGATAAATGGCAGATAAAGACTTCAAATTCAGCATCCATGAGTGAGAAATGAGGCAGGGCACTGACCATGGAGGGTACAGCCTTGTTTTGTATAAATCCATAGTAGCAGTAAGATTACTTGCACATTTCAAAAGCAACACTCGTTTGCCCTGTGAAGTGGAGGTCTCAGTATCAACTACACAATTACGATGGCACAGTTCAGGTCTCGCATCAGTTATTATAACTGTATGTGCCTGGTCATTAAAGCGTTATAAATATAATTTTTTAATAGATTTTTTATTATTACACTTACATTGGCTAGAACTTCTTGTGGTAACTATTTGTAGTCACTGTGATGAAAGATCAATGCCAGAGCACTACTGTGCTTTGCTAGTTCAGATTAACTGCATGCTTATATCCTATTTTCACGGTATTGTATAATAGGTTTTATAATTTATCTGAGTGATAATTACTTATTTTGTCAACTACCATTTTTGCATTTAATTGAATTGCTTTGGTTCTTACTGTGGCTACCTGCAATTAAGGCACTGATTGAAGAAAAAATTGTTCTAAAAAATGGCACTTTATTATTAAGCATTTTTACTGCATAAAATAATTAAGAGTTTATATTTTATATGAGATCTGAAATGCAATAACATAATAATAATAATAATAATAGAATGCTAAATGTGACTATTATTGGCAATGCCTCCTCAGATTCAGGTTGGGTGTACAATTTTGGACCAAAGAAGATCCAGTCCACACGATGTCTACTACTATCTAATCTACTTTTGGGAGCAATCTAAAACCAAACATTATAAAGCATATTCAGTGCCCTAGTTGGAATTTAGACTTTAGACTTTTACTGCATAAAATAATTAAGAGTTTATATTTTATATGAGATCTGAAATGCAATAACATAATAATAATAAAAATAGAATGCTAAATGTGACTATTATTGGCAATGCCTCCTCAGATTCAGGTTGGGTGTACAATTTTGGACCAAAGAAGATCCAGTCCACACGCTGTCTACTACTATCTAATCTACTTTTGGGAGCAATCTAAAACCAAACATTATAAAGCATATTCAGTGCCCTAGTTGGAATTTAGACTAGAATATATTGTTGTCTTTTATACAGCTTAATTGAATTGTTACCACTGTAAAAATATCGAAATATGAATAACATAAAATATAAAACACTGAAAAGAGCCTCACCTGCTGGATATTCAGTTGAAGCCCTAGACTGCCCATAATGCCGTATTGGACTTACTCATGGCAAAACCACTATAGTGCTCACTATAGTAAGTGGTGGATGATTCATAAAGACTAAACCCTGTCCCGTGAACGCTCTTCTGGGAAACTGACAGGTGTCACTTACAAATGTTTCCGTGCCAGTTGAGTCCAGTGTAGAGATGTGTAGAGGTAGCCTTAGCACAGGTAGAGGTTCAAAGGGACTTACAAACTGAGAAGCCCCGTGAGTGAAAGAGATGAGAACCACTCAGGAAAAGCCACTGTGTTCAGTCAATAAACGCCATTTTAAAAACTCTCTTAAAGGGCGTCTACCTGAGCAGGGAAGGTACTAAAAAAGCACCTACAAAATTAACATCCACCACAATGAATGTAATTAACTGTGAATATCTGGATCAAAAATTATGAGAAAAATGCTGCTTTTCATCTACATTCAATCCTATCACAATGAGTCGCCAAAATATTAATTGGTGATCCTATCTATTCACATTAAAATCAGATTCAGATTAAAATCACATTAAAAAAAAAAAAAACCTCTGACATAGCATTGATATCCATTCATTCACAACAAATTAACTGGTAAAATAGAGTATATATATAGATATAAAATGTTATTACATACGTATAAAATGTGTTAATGAATTAATATTGAATTAAGAGTCTTAGTACAGGACAACATTTAGTTTTGTAACTAGAGTAAGTTCATGCCATAAAGCTTAGACTGTAACCAGCTGGGGAGTAAAACGATGAATGGCAGTAAGACTCCCATCACTCTGCAGTTTGATGCATCACAGTTTGCACACTGTAGAATAACTAAAACTGCACTGACAAACTTCCAGGTCATGTGATTCAGGTTTATATTTATGAAACAATGTCAGTAAAATCCAAACCCCTGCTGGGCAAGGATAGGTGTGCGGCCAGAACTAATTCCCCTACGGTTCTGCTATGCAATAAGAGTCTCAAATCCTTACCGTAAAGGATCCTGTATTAATTCTGTTCGTCCATAATGAAAAGCCAAGCCTGTCCCATCGGAACAAGCAAGCCTTTTCATTTTGAGTGAGTGATGAATACGGTGGTGGAGATGAGAGGGTGAAATGAATCGGAACAGTAAAAGGGACGGAGCAAAGGGAAGCCGTTGGGTGCGGCTGACGTGACCGTGGCGGTGTGAATAAGTGCATGTGACTGACCCCGGGCGAATGCTGAAGGTTAGCGTTTCTGCGGGAGCGTGCGCAGACTGACTGATTACACGAGCCAGTCAGTTCGTTTTAGACGATGACTTTGGCCATCAGGGCGAGGAAGAGGTTCAAATAAATAGCCAACTCAAACTCAGGTGGATTTTCAAAAAAAATAAAATAAATAAATAAAATTATACAAAAATAAAAATTTAAGTGTCAGGCAAAACTATACTTAATTATAATGAAGGTTGAATGATATAACTGCAGAAAATAAAACGGAATAAAAACAGCAAGGTGTTCCCGCACTATACAATGGAGCATAGAACCAAACCCAGAGCGAAGAGGCTGTTAAAACCATGTTGCGCAGAAAACCCACAGGGGGAAAAAACAGCAACAAAAATCTCTCACCAGTGATCCCAAAACAGAACAAGTGTAACTAGAAACGCACCTACACAAACTCACATCTTGGCATTTGGGTTGTATTTGTCTGTGGTTTGCATCCAAAAAAGGAAACATAACAAATATATAGTATTTTACATTTTTAAATTGAGAACATACTTCCGCACTATTTCACGGTCAAAACTTTCACTTCAGAGAGAATTTTTGCCCAGTACTACAAATCTACGTGCGCAATTCTCTCTAATGAAGAAAAATATACTCTGTTCCAACAATGGCTCGCCATTTTAGGTGCAAACCTGAAGCAGACACTTACACTATCAC
The DNA here is from genome assembly GCA_022702515.1 of Ilyophis sp. 1 JC-2022. Lineage (NCBI taxonomy): Eukaryota > Metazoa > Chordata > Actinopteri > Anguilliformes > Synaphobranchidae > Ilyophis > Ilyophis sp. 1 JC-2022. Next base: position 39,446,955 of record CM040405.1, on the reverse strand, counting down.
GTTTTTTGTTCCAAAATGTGCTCTGAAGGTCCCGGTCTTATGTCAGTTCTGTAGAATGTGTATGTCTGTGTGTCTGGAGGATGGTTGTTAAAGCTCTCCCTTTTACTGTTTGACAGGCTGGTTTTAGCAGTGCGGGTCACAGTCAAGGTACACGATGGGTCAGAGGGACAGAACAGGGACACTGGGGGACACTGAGGGACAGTGGTGCTGGTGACATCCTCACCATTCCTTGGGCAATAAGCCAGCTGTCTATTGGCTCCAAGTCTGCGTTACCATCTTTTACCCTCAGCTGAATCAACAACAGAAAACGGCTTATAAATGTGAAGAAATACAGCTGGCCATAATAAACAAAGCCAAACAAGAGATATGTACATCTCATGCCAAAAAAGGAACTGAAAACATTTTCTTTTGATGACAATACAAATAAAAATAAAAAGTAAAAATACAAAAATAAAACCATTAAGAAAGTCTTTTCAATTATTATTGTCTGGAGCGCAGACCTTTAGCCTCACCCAAAAGGCTGTATCCTTATGACTCCTCTTTCCCCTGAGTTTATATTACCAAATTCTGTGACAAATATCAACATAAGCAAGCGGGACTAATGCCATTCTTTCAATTATGTTTCCATGAAGGCCTTTCAATTTTGTGTAATGCTCAACTCAACTCCACTATGAGTCTGACTCTGAACAGACTGAAATATTAATCCAACCCCTAACCAGGCTAGTGTCTCACACTTCCCTTTTAATACTCTTTAAACATACTTAACGTTATGTGATTCTTACCTCCGTTTACACACTCAAAATAAAGATTAGGGATTTTACTGAACTTTTGTTTGTTTGCTATTGAAATTCATTCTAGAAGCTACAGTATCTGATTGATTTGTATAAGCTGAGCGATATGTCTTTCCTACATACTTTTGATACACGGCAGCTGCAATGCCTAACATGGTAAACACCCATCTTCTGATGAGGCAAAGTCCAGTCGTGTCTGGGGACTTCCACTACTGCAGATCCAGGACAGGGTTCAATAATGGCATCTTCCAAGTCATCAGTATTGATATGGATTTGCTGATATACTCCTTACTAATGTAAAATGTACTTCCTGCTCTGCAGTATGTAGTAGTCTGTCTTTCTTTCTTATTCCCATTCTAAGTCTTTGCAGCATCATAGTAACAGAACAGGTGAAAAAATAGATTTGGCCTAAATTTAAACACAGAGAATTAACATCTGCTACAGAGGGTCTTGAAAGACCCTCTTGAATGTACAGAAAGTTGGCTACATTTTTACATTTGCAGTATGAAGTTTGGATTAAGGACTATGGCTATGACCAAATGGTTGGAAACGGTTAGTGAAATCCTACATGTCAGAAGCACTGCCCCAATGTACTACAGATAACCAATCAATTCAATGCTCAGCTGATCAACTAGACAAGATAAAATGGCATGTAAGTCACCCCACAGAATGACATGTTCTGCACAGTACTTCTCAGAGCTCTGTGCAATCCATGAATGCCTGGAGAACCCGCTGCATGTAAAACTGATGTTCATTGGTGCTCAGGAAGCTTGTGTCTCAGGCTGAAGTAAAGCACACACCGCACAGCATTCCATGCAAGAGATCCAGGGCTAAAACAGAAAGTATGAGCTGGAACATGAGCTTTGCCAGCTGTTCCTACAGCACACCATCCATTTACTCACTGTCAACACATGATCCTGAGAGGGTACAGGGATATAAAAACTACAGTTCCCACCATGCCTTGGTTGTACTCACCCCTCTAGTGTTCTGTTTGCTGTCCGGACCAGAAGCTATGCCACCACGGGCCTGAGACTCTTCTTGCTTCACACTGGCAACAAACAACAATTATAATAGGAGTGAGCTACTGTGGCCTACGTATTCATTCTAGTGAGCTAGTCACAGTCATTTAGGCACTTTAAATTGTTAACCTAATGTCTATTGTAAAAGCTTTTTTTAATATTAATAATAATAATGCATTTATACAGTGCACTACCAAATTCAAAGTGATTAACAAACATCACAGCAGTAAAATAATAATAAAAATACAAATGGGGATACCACAATAATGTGAAATCAAGGGGGCCTTCACAAGGTACTGAGCAGCTAGCTGGGGCCTTCACAAGGTACTGAGCAGCTAGCTGGGGCCTTCACAAGGTACTGAGCAGCTAGCTGAGGCCTTCACAAGGTACTGAGCAGCTAGCTGGGGCCTTCACAAGGTACTGAGCAGCTAGCTGGGGTCTTCACAAGGTACTGAGCAGCTAGCTGGGGCCTTCACAAGGTACTGAGCAGCTAGCTGGGGCTTTCACAAGGTACTGAGCAGCTAGCTGGGGCCTTCACAAGGTACTGAGCAGCTAGCTGGGGCCTTCACAAGGTACTGAGCAGCTAGCTGGGGCCGTCACAAGGTACTGAGCAGCTAGCTGGGGCCTTCACAAGGTACTGAGCAGCTAGCTGGGGCTTTCACAAGGTACTGAGCAGCTAGCTGGGGCCTTCACAAGGTACTGAGCAGCAAGCTGGGGCCTTCACAAGGTACTGAGCAGCTAGCTGGGGCCTTCACAAGGTACTGAGCAGCTAGCTGGGGCCTTCACAAGGTACTGAGCAGCTAGCTGGGGCTTTCACAAGGTACTGAGCAGATAGCTGGGGTCTTCACAAGGAACTGAGCAGCTAGCTGGGGCCTTCACAAGGTACAGAGCAGCTAGCTGGGGTCTTCACAAGGAACTGAGCAGCTAGCTGGGGCTTTCACAAGGTACTGAGCAGCTAGCTGGGGCCTTCACAAGGTACTGAGCAGCTAGCTGGGGCTTGCACAAGGTACTGAGCAGCTAGCTGGGGCCTTCACAAGGTACTGAGCACCTAGCTGGGGCCTTCACAAGGTACTGAGCAGCTAGCTGGGGCCTTCACAAGGTACTGAGCAGCTAGCTGGGTCCTTCACAAGGTACTGAGCAGCTAGCTGGGGCCTTCACAAGGTACTGAGCAGCTAGCTGGCTACACTGGAAGTACAAGCCTGCAGAACAAGCAAGGCATGCGAGACAGAATAAGGGCTGCACAGTGAAATATGAAGACGGCACCTTGGCGGGTCTTACTTTTTGCGCTGATCGGGCTGAGATCCGGTCCTGTTCTGAGCGAACATGTCAAAATCATCCTGGGGTTTGCAGCTGGGCAGGGACTTCAGAGTGCCGCTCACACTGTCCGCACCCACGTCTGCACAGCAAGATTTGAGAGAGAGAGAGTGGTGAGACCCCACACGTGACGGCCTTCAGTTAATTCACGCCACTCCGTTCACCAGGGTCCATCTACCGGAGCAGCGTCATAGGAAACGGCTTGGAGTGGATGACCAGAGGAGAGTAAATCTCAACAGACTTCAGACTCTGTGTTCTTGTCATTGTTATCATTTCAACTGGCGTGCGCTAAAGAGCTCCTAGCCTTTCCTCAGATGTTTTGTCGTGTGCTGTTCAGCAGAGACGCTGGAGCTGCCGTGCGGAATCAGCCGGCGCTTTTCAACCTCTCGGCTCTCTGACGTGAAACTGAATTCCCCCGGGTCACATGGCAGGCGGGTGCCGTACTCAGGAGCACGCACTACTGAACGCGCTTTCCCTCTCTTACTCACATTTAGGGTAAAAAGGCAAGGACGCGGCCGGACTCACCGAGCCCGGCGAGCTGCGTGGACAGGGAGGCCGGCGTGGACATGGAGGCCGGCGTGGACATGGAGGCCGGCGTGGACATGGAGGCCGGCGTGGACATGGAGGCCGGCGTGGACAGAGAGGCCGGCGTGGACATGGAGGCCGGCGTGGACATGGAGGCCGGCGTGGACATGGAGGCCGGGGTGGACATGGAGGCCGGTGTGGACATGGAGGCCGGCGTGGACAGAGAGGCCGGCGTGGACGAGGGCACGGGGGCTGCTGCAGGGGGCAGGCTGGACGGGGGAGGGGCGCTCATCTTGGGGCTGACCACAGCTGGGGACCCGGGCCCCAGGTCAATGAGATTATCCTCTGTGGCCTCGCTGAGGACCTGCGGGCACACCGTACAACAGAGACAGGCAGAAGCAGTCACATCTCCCTTACAGCTGTGCTATCCCTTATCATCCCTCCTTCGCTCCAATAGCCCAACATGCATGACTTACACAGGAAACGAGTCCCTATGGGATCTGCTCAAGATGGCCATTAGTCAAAATGACGACGAAGAATGTAAAAATAAAAATTCAGCCCTCGATTTCCCGGCATACTAATATTAACTTTTTACTTGCTTAAAACATTCTTAACATTCAGTAGCATTACCAGACATTTAAAATCCTAAAAGCACGAGACCAAACTTTAAATACATTTTTTTTTAATGTAATTTGGCTTACAACTGATGAAGTCTAGACTGTAAAAGCATGTCTGCTAAGAGCCACAAATTACAAGTAACTGATAAGTGAAGAACATTTACACTACAAAATGTTTCTGTCATCTAAGTGTTGATAAATGTTCTTGGTACTGGACTTGAGTCTGGGCTAGAGAAGGTATATTGGAGAAAGCAGAGGAAAGCGTGAGGGGTTATGTATTCCATTATATCCTGGTACTTCCAGTCTCACCAGCTCAATACGAAAATCACACAGAACTGAACAGAAGGCTTCTACTGTCTGTGCTCTTTGTCCTACACCCAATTGGTTTCCAAAGCTAGAGACGGTGAAATCCAACAGCATGACTCTAGGAATATTAAGGGAATCAGGATTGGGACATCAGGGAAACGGGATAGGAACATTAAAATTTTCTCTTCCCGCACTTTGTGTGATCATCATCTTTTTAATCAGGAATTACTCTTTTCTAGAGGAATTATTTGAACCTAAATCAACATTAAAATAATACATTGAGAGATTCTGTACAAAGTGAACCATCATCATATTTTTAATGGACCGCCGCGGCCTCCACTGAATGTGCTGCCTCAAATGACCTTTGGTTTGACTGATTTCACCTCCAAGTTGTTTGCCCACAACAGCTCAACAGATGGCAGTAGTGAGTCACTGACAGGTTTGACATCTATTCAGCACATGTTCAAACCGAATGAGAAATGTCAACAAAACGAACGTGGCTTTGTGAGGAATGGTACATATGCAACTCAGGATAAACATTTTTTAAAAAGAAAAGAAACTTCAGTGTCACAATGAGTACATGAGTATTGATGGGACAAACACAACTCTATGCTATGGTGTGACTGCGAATATCTGAAATTGTGTTTTTCCGCCACAAGCATAGACCCATCTCCCTGACAGACTATAGTCACACACATCGGCTAAAATCCTTGCGCTTGCCACATGTGACCAGGGCTTTTGTATGTAATTCTTGTTTACTGTAGTGAGCATGCTGAAGGGTCAGATTGCTTTAAAACTGAGTGGTTTAGGACAGGTGGTTTAGGGGAGGAGCTTTAGAAGCGTCATTCTCCAGCATACCGAGCTGTCATGAGGATTCCACACCGTCTGAAAAACACTCAAAATATTTCCTCTAAAATGTGGTGCAGCCTATTTGAATGTTGGCAGAGAAGGCACATTTTCAGTATCACAGGAATGGTACATGTATGGGATCAGTACTGACAAGCCGTTGACAGCTATGGGTGAAGCAGAAAGCAGAAAGGGGGCGGGAAGGGGGAGGGGTCTCGGGCAGGACAAGAGAGCGCCGTCTAATTCCCGTGCTTTAGTTCAGAACATGCTGTATGGCCCCAATGACAAGGGAAAAAAATGATGTGCTGTCAGCTACGCCTCAACATTCCCTTGGTCCTGTGACTCATCTTGTACCCGCACAAAAAAAAAAAAACACAGGGTAACATTCATACTTGCCTGCCTCAGCTAGCCATAACAGAAAAAAACACAGGGTAACATTCATACTTGCCTGCCTCAGCTAGCCATAACAGAAAAAAACAGAAAAAAAACACAGGGTAACATTCATACTTGCCTGCCTCAGCTAGCCATAACAGAAAAAAACCAGAAAAAAAACACAGGGTAACATTCATACTTGCCTGCCTCAGCTAGCCATAACAGAAAAAAAACAGGAAAAAAACACATAAATAATATTACCATGCATTCCCACTGATGAGACTTTGCTCTGGCATGGCACGTAACTGTAACTGCACCCACGGCCAAACACAAGGCCACTGAATAAATACATTTAAAATAGCCATAGGACAGACAGTGCTGCTGAGTGTAACATCAATCGGGGCTGACATTACACAAGAACTTATTACAGTGGAAATGAAACATAAAAAAGGAATAACATAAATGAGAACTGCTCAAGCATTCACTTAAATGCTTCCGCAGCGAGACAGGAAGTAGATTCAGATTGAGGTGTCCTTTCTCTTCGGGACAAGCAGCGATGGCGTACTCACCCCATTATTGGTGTTCTGGGCAGCTCTGCCTGTGCGGTAGCGCTCGTACCTGACAAACAAAAACACAGCAGACAACACTTCAACACTTCAAAAACACACCTGCCTAAAAGGGAATCTGGGCGCTAATATTAACATGTACGGTTTAACTTTCTACAGTTCCTTATGTACAGTGGCTTTCGCCTATAATTCAAAATGCTCTTTTAAAGATTTTTTTAATGACTAATGATTTGTTAAAAATAAATGCAAGTCGACAAGTTGGCTACTTCAGCAACATTTACCATCCTACAGGCATTCACTGTATAAAACAAAAAATAAGTATTTTTAGTTTTGTTTTATTATTTGGTGTTTTCTGTTTTTACTGAATTGTAATATATTTTAGACTCTAACACTTTTAAAATTGAGACCAAAACATTTCACTGTACAATCACGAACACAACGTAAAATACAACTACTGCAAATAAATGCCAATTGATTTACAATGTTATCGTTACAATGTTATCGTACAATGTATACATTAGACTGGACGGTTGCAGGTTTTGCCGAACAGACACAATGAAGTGGCCATGAAACTAGCCCACTGCTGGCCATATTGAGAATAGCACTCTTCCTTAGCTGGGGCATAGACACTGCAGCAGGGTGAAGTGGTAGTCTGCTGTCACCTCTCGTATCGCAGGAATATATTGTTGAGGTCATCATTGACGTGGAGCAGCTCCTCAGTCACCTCCTCGTTGGCCACGCGAGAGATAAGCTCCACTATGCGCTGCTGCATGGCCCTGCAGGTCCGGTTCAGCTCCTACAGACAGGAGGGTTACCTCACAGCACATACAGCGTCGTCCTCATTTATACGCCTTACTGCTTAAAGTATACATGCTAAAATGGACTACTGTTTTGGACGGGTTACACTTGTGAAGTGCATTCCTTCAGCCAGCTGTTATTCATATTAAACAAACAAGCTGTACACAGCATGAGCACTCCCTCTAGTGGCCAGAGCGAGACAGAGATTAATTTGTGTCTAGCTCTCATAAATTCAGAGACATTGGGCCTGATTTACTAGACCTTTAGCATGTGCACCTTTAAGCACTAGCAAAAATAATAACACAACCAATGATTGGTGCAAAAAAAAAATACCATGACCAATCATTGGTCATGTTACTTGTTTTACGCATGCTAAACGGTTTTGCACACGCTAAAGGTCTTAGTATATCATGCCCTCAATTTCTTAAATCTATTAAGGACTGAATGGAATCACAATGGTGGACGCTGAGTCTGACCTGTAGAAGCTCATGGTCCGAGGGGTGCTCTTGTCCAGGGACCATTTCAGTCAGCATCTCTGACATCACCTTGGTGTTTCCACGCACAATGTCCAACTCACTGCGCAGCCGGATAATCTGTGCACAACCATTTAAAGTTTAACACCAGTAAGCAGAACCAAAAAAGACGTCATGTAGTCAATGTTCTCTCTAAGCTGCGCGCTTGCGCAATCGCGCACTGCTCCCACGTTCTCCGCGCACAGCAAATCTATGCAGCGCATACAATAAAATTAAACCTGAACTGTAAATAAAATAAACACATAACCATTTATTCTGTACCATTTTGCAATGCAACTCAGTGAGTGACAGGTGACAACAGGCGGTGACTAACAGTGTCCAGCCAATGATATGATGCGGTTCACACGTATTTACTTACGCAGCCAATCAATGTCATAAATAGCGCTTTATGCGTACGTGACGTGCTGTTGATCTGCAGGTTAGCTTACAGCTAACGGTGCTGCGGAGTACAGAGAGGTAAATGCTGCTAACCCCTTGCTATGGCGAAACGAACGGGCAGTGGCACGTCCACTCACCAAGCCAAAATAAAAAAGAAATGCGGTTCTTTTAAGATGGAATGGCTGTCGGAGTATGTGCGAACAGAGGAACAAGAGGTGAAACTGGGCGAGATTTTTTCTTTTTCGAGTGAGAAAGGGCTGCTCTGCAAAACATGCTGCGAAGCCAAAGTAGCAAGTGAGTTTTCGGAGGGAAAAGTGTGGACTGAATGGAAGTTGGATTACCTCAAGCGTCACATTCAGCAGAAAAGTCATTTGAATGCTGTTGGAATTGTACGGAGACTCAAGATGGGAATGGGGATCGGTACATTATTGCAGGAGAGCGCAAAAGATCAAGAGAAGAGGAACGAGCTGTCACACAAAAAGAAATCCGACCTCGAGCAAGTTAAAATTCTCATCGACAATATACTACTCGCCATCAAAATGAATGCATCAATGCTGGCGGTTCAACAAATCCACGATCACATGGGAAAATATGTGATTATTCCAGAAAGCTGGCGAAGCAAAAATTATGCCTTTGAATTCGTTGCATGTAGTAATTTTCACCTTTATCAAACTTCTCCATCATTGTATTTACCAGCGTGTGTGCCTTGAGGCATGTCGACCTGTGTCACAGATTTTCGGGGGAAACAAAAAAAAAAGCAAAACTTAAAAGCTCTTACCTTACCTAACATCTGATTGTAACATAAGATGCATTCTGTTCCAGAAGGCCTTTGAGAGAACCCTATAATGTGATTAACTTTATGGAGAAGCAGCACAGCTGATCATTTCCTGCTGTACAGTTGTACAGTAGCTTAAAAAACAACCAGCCTCAATTATCTGCATCTCAGCACTGACATCCTGCAGATGTTATCTGTAAGCATGTGCAGAGCGGTGGAAAAAGAAGGCAGTAGATGGCAAACTAATAATATAGCGTTTCCGATAACGATCGATAATGTTCCCTTTCCTGCCCAAAGCTTAGAATGAAGCGCTTACAAACCATGAAGCTCTGTGAGCCCGTGACTGAGATTGATCTCCAGGAAAGCTGAGTGCTGAAATAAATTACGGGATTATGGCTGGGATTTTAGGGTACAGGTCGGCTCAGGTCACACCTGGCGCAAATATAAAGGCACCGATTGTTGAGCCTCGGGTATAAGGGGTATACTGGGCTTACCTGATCAGAGCTGGGATTGATGGCCCCAGATGCCTGCAGGCTAGGGATCTGTGGTGCAGAGTAGGCCGGAGGGAAGGAGGAAGACACGGGCGGGGCGGTGCCCGTGTAGGGCTGGGAAGGGGGGGTGTACTTGGGAACGGCTGGGTCCACTTCAAGGGAGTCCTGCATAGCGCACAACTTTAAAAGAAGAAGAAGATGCTTTTAGGGAGGAAACTTCCCCTATGCAGTGAAGCCACAGTACAAAGCTTGGTTTGCACCACAAACCTGCACTCAACATTAATGCCTGCGCAGTGTCACAAAGTGTCTTACTCGCTGTGGCGTGTGGATGGGAGACAGAACGTCCAGATCTGCCATGGGGAACTCGACGCCTTTCCTCTTCAGCTCCTCGTAAATGTGCACCACGCCAGTCAAGTCAGGACTGCTCCTGAAAGCATCTGCCCAGGCCTGAGACAAGAAACAGAGCACGGCCACGCTCAGACTTTATTATAATACGGCCTGAAGAGAAACAGACTGCGCTAAACTGCACCCGTCGAGATCTCACAGATCGCACAGAAATGGGAAATGCACAAATATCACCGCTGTGTTATGGCCCGACCGTTACATTCTCATTCACTGCTACATGGAATGCTGGCGATTTACAAATTTAGGCCTTTTTCTTTCTGCACTAATTGTAAGTCGCTCTGGATAAGAGCGTCAGCTAAATGCCTAACATGTAAAAGTAATGTAAAATGTAAATTTAACTAAAGATTTGTTGATATAAAACTCCAGAACAAGCCACGGATTGACAGGTGATGTTTTTTTAGGTGTCATTTTAATTGACAGTGGTGTCATTTTAAGTAACATGGAAATATCAAGAAATATGCATGTATTTAGGGAGAATGACTAGTGTATTGAGTGTAGTGACGTTGAGGTTGTTGGTAACAGATTAAAGAGGCAGAACAGCGTAAGTTTCAATGCACTGCACAGTCGTTTCGAGGGTCTGTGTTGCCCTTAACCAGGTGTAGAGTTGCAGTGAGCAGCTGTCTGGACCCAAGGCAAACGGACATCTCATGCATGATTTAGGGCGATTGTCAGTTATATTGTTCTCTATAGCACACATGGAATGGACTACACAGCACGTTCCCCGCACGCATTCTCTACCGCCCACCCCAAAGCAGAATGGCCAACAGAGAAACCATTATTTCCATAAACAGCCCACTTTCTCAAAGTTTACTTCAACGGTATGGCATGTAGCACATACTTTTAACGGATTAGTGCTGGGCCAGGCCCTCATAGCAATATCTGCAGAAAACTTCAACGCATGCCGGCCAAGGAATGGGCAGAACACTTTCCCAAGGTCTGCCGCAGCCAAAAGCAGAATGAAAACATGGCCTATTATCCAACTCATCAATTGCAGATGGGCCGTCTCTTTTCTGTAGACCAAGCATTCTGAGTTTTATTGGCGATAAGGCGATTCCCATCCAGAGCAAAAACTGCATGAGCTAATGTTTAAAAAAAATTATAATAACAATAAAAATATTACTGGGTGATGCTATTTTAATGCTGTTGCTAAATATAACACCTTGTCTACTTAGGTAATATACATTCAGAATAGGAAGGTGAATTCCAGTCTTCACCTATAGATCTCTGGCAAGAGATGGATATACAGTAGCTGGAAGCAGAGAAAGATGCCAACACATTTGAGCAGCCGCAGGTTATCCGAGACGTTATTAGAGACAGGAATATGCTTAGTTGCAGTCAGCACACCTGGGGCATGAGCTACATTGTCCCCTTACTAAAAGACCACAGGCAACAAACATGCGACCCCTTCCCTTGTCATTTTCAACCGCATCTAATTAGTCCAACTACTTTTGAGCAGCCAATTCTTTCATAATTTCCAACACTTATCTGTGAATCATTATTGGGACAGCAGATATACCAACCACCAGGTTCAGGATCGCACTGTTTCACACATCAGGCAAAAATATTATTATTAACATCAGGATATTCCAAAAACAAATTCTCTTCCTTCAAAATTGCTTTGGGGGTACAAGGTGCTCCAGAGTTACTTGAAGTGTATTTTCTTGCTTTAGACCACCCACAAACCAGAATACCCATCATTGCTGGGCAGCAACTCCTCAGAAACTTCTGCAAGTACCTAAAATATTCTTCATAGCACAAAAATGCCCGGGTCAATCAAAACCATACACCAAACTAAAATAATAATAAAAACTCAAGAACTATTCTAACCCAAAATGTAAACTATGCTACAAACGATGAGATCGCAACAAAACCACTTTCACTTGATCCATTTCATTTATCGCCCAGTAACCTTTTTCTTCTTATGTTCTAACTTTTTAAAACATGTTGCATAATGATCATGTGCACCATGTTTTACCAAAGACTTTCCATTTAAGTGTTTCAAAACCCAACCCAACACATGTATGATATTTCTCACTACCTGGATCAGAGCAAGCACTTTGTCTTGTACAATCGTGGGAGGGTTGGTCTTAGGAGAGATGATCTTAACCAGAACACCGTCAATGAAGTCCCGATTGGTGACAAGGATGTGAAAACGATGGCCACAGTTCTTCACGCACGTCTCCAAGACCTGCAAGAATAACAGAAGAGTAGAACCCACAAACCTTAGGTTATGTTGGCATCTGTATAATGGGTCATTTTGGTTTCTGCCCACAGAAAGTGAAAAATACTCTAGTTTTAGGCAATTTTCTCAATTATACTCAAACCACATTTATTTTGGCTTGTTTAGTTTATGCAGGTATGAGTACAGAAATTAAGTAAAAGATCCCGCTGCGGTGAAAGATCCAAGATAAATGAAGTCAGAGCCCTTCCCAAGATTCCTCAGGACACTCACCGTCAGTGCCAGCATCACCTCCTTGAAATTCCTATTCCCGTGCAGCCTTTTCTTCACCGCCTTTATGGCATCTTTGGGCCTGTAGCAATGGAGGAAAGGGTCTCGGTCACAATCAAAAAACCCTAAGCACTTGTGCAATAGCATCAGGACTGAATACGAATAGTGGAAGCAAACGGACGCGCGGTTCTCGTTGCTGTGTTTCTGGTGGAACCGTGTCACCAGTGAATTTAGAATTAACAGCGTTTTGTTTGTGTGGCAAGTCCTTCGAAAGGCTGTTTGTAGCGTAAACCTGTCATTTCAACAAATGGAAGGCAGACGTGGGGGCCAATCTCTCAATTTCTGTCCACACGTTTGTATGAAGCAAATGATCTTTATCTTGAAATAGTCATTTTATATTTTGAAACTACAAAACACAGGCCTGGTAAAATGAAATAAGAATGTTTAAAGACCCAATTAATGAAATAAAGAGAAATGAAAGTTTTAAGCAGGGAACTTAACGGTTTTCTAGAATTTAATTAGTAGATAAACATAGGGTCATCTATTGTAAATGGTAAATGGACTGCACTTATATAGCGCCTTTATCCAAAGCGCTTTACAATGGCCTCTCACTCACCCATTCACACACACATTCACACACCAATGGCGGCAGCTGCCATGCAAGGTGCTAGCCTGCTCATTGGGAGCAATTTGGGGTTCAGTGTCTTGCCCAAGGACACTTCGACATGTGGACAGGAGGAGCCGGGGATCGAACCGCCAACCCTGCGATCAGCGGACGCCCCGCTCTACCTCCTGAGCCACAGCCGTCTTCATTGTGTGAAATAGTTACAAGAATGCACGGCAAATTATTCTAAAATACTATTTAGTTATAACAGATTCTTTGAAAAGAATATTTCCCATGCACACTGTTCAGGATGTGCTGGCTGTCACATCAGATTAAAAGATTTGACAAGCCAGCACCTTGTCAAAACTAAAATGTAATTTGCCATATCTACTATGTCAACAAAGTCTTATTTACATTCCTTGATTGATGACATATAACAAAAGCCATCTATGCTGGTCACGGTTGATAAAAGGCTTGTGGACCAGAAAGCTACCCATTATAAGCCCCTGTATCTATAAATCGCTGTTGGCTACGTTGGTGCTCTGTGGATATGGCATTCCGAGAGCTCCAGTTGCAGCCGGTCTGAATGCTTCACTGCTGTCACTCAATACCACGGATATGTCTGAGGACCTCAGTCCAAATGCACATTCATAAAGAAGAAGACTGACCATCAGATAAGTCTGGACCTATAGCACCGATTTTGGGGGAAATGTGTCCTTATAATAGCAAATTGTATGTAATGCTGCTGAGAAACAAATGGTTCAGGAAAAGCTGGTTTGCCTGGAATGGCACAGAAACACAAAACAATCATAACATGTACAAACGCCCATACTTATGGTTACGCCTGCTTGCAATGCAGTCAGTTTTACATACCAATGTCATGTGGGTAGCATATTTGGACCTGACCGTTTAACCCTTCCAGAGGCTTACGTCTGTCTGATGGAGGATTACATTCACCAGTCGTTCCACTGCCACCCGCCTTTCAGTGCACACCCAGCTGTGGAGCTCTGCCCAGGCTTATCATTCACATTTCTCCAAAAACACTGCAGTACACTCACTCCTCAAACTTTACATTTTCCACTTATGTGAGACTATTTTATAGCATATTCCATGCTATGGAGTCTACACAAGTAATCAATATAAATTTTCCTAAAGTTAACTGAAAAGTAAACGGGTGGAATATACAGAATTTAGCTACATTGTACCCAGTGTGGGTATCAGAAAGTGTAGCAACGGGCAAATTAGAAATTAAAACAAAGTAAGTTACAGCAGAAATGAATAACCAATTTACATTAGCATTGTTTTATATGTTTTCCTTAATTGTATGCTTTAATAAACCAATACATGTTCCTTAAAAAAGACCTAGTTCAATGAAGGCCAAGTCCACTAAAATTCAATTTCATAAACTTTTTTTCAATATACCAAAATACACATAACGTTGAGCAGAAAACAGAATGCAAGAATGACGTGTCTTTTTCTATAAATAAAATGTTAAATGTACGGAAGAATCAGGATCTGGAGGCTGAAAGGAAAGACCTGCGATGCTTCATCTTAGCAAAGCGTAAAAACCAAACAATCTTTTGATTCTTTGCCGAAAACACACATCCTGTATAAACACGTGTGCACCAGTCCGTAGAGGAAGTCCAAAGGTTAATAACAATAAGAGGCACAATAAAAAGGCTCAGTAGCAACACAGGCCTATCAGTACAGTGCAACCCACCATGCTGTGTTGTGAAGAAGACCATCCAAAGTAGCATCAAGTTTTTCTTAGCATTTGTGCACACATCATATGAGCGCTAAGAGAAATAGACTGCTAATAAAACACAAATCAATTTATCCAGTTTTTACTCTAAGTCTAAGTGAGTGTCCATGACATGTTCCGCGGTGGTTATGGATGAGTAGGGTTAGTGAGAGCGTCAGTACGAGTCATCCTGTCTGTGCTGCTACTCACCCATCCTCAGTTTCATTGATGATATCACAAATCTCCATATTCAAGGTCCAGTCTTCACTCTGGAGGGACCCATCCGTAGCCTTTTCTAAAGAGGACCAAATGCAAAAATGACAGTGTCACGCTAGAGTATAGCGAGTACTAATATTCACCATATTTATGCTGAATATAAGAAGGCTGTTTTCATAGTGGACTGAGACCTGAAGCACACCAGGCCTTTCTAGTTAGTGCAAGCAAATGAGACATTAGACTAATACCCCATTGAACACGGGTTCGACCGTTCGAGACATTGAACACGGGTTCGACCGTTCACTCCACACTATGGTCACGAGTAAATCCCGCGTCGCCACCATTCACACAAGACCCGGGTCCATAAGTTTACTTTTCTACACGTTGTTTTTTCCTGCTAATACAGGTAGTTTGTGCCAACTGCATAATTAAAGTTCTGGTATGTCTCCCACAGGGGATGTGCTGCAAAACAAGTTATGTGGGCTAACTTTCACACCTGGGTACAACCATGTGCAGCTGGAGCACAGAGAAAACGAGAATGCACAGGTGCAAAGAGTGTGGAGGTGAAACCAGAGACACTTGCCTTCTTTTTTTCCTTTTTTTAAAAGAAACTGCAAAATGATAAGAAACATGGCAAATGATAGAACAATTTGTGACACAAAAAATAAAAATAAAATATGGAGGCGTGCACAAATAAGTTAAATTAAGACTTTGTAATGCAGAGCCTATGTCATTTTCATGACAGCAAATAGACTAAGCTCAATCACAGCAATACAAAAACCTGGAAGAAACAAGCAAGAAGCCAATGCAGGTTGTACAGGTCCACAATACAAGGCCTGGCCGATCAATCAGGTCGATATCAGGCACCAATCGGCAGCTACGAACAGCAATTTGTGATGAGAGAGTTCTCCCTCATGCTACTCGCAACGTCTTGGACCATCTGAAGGCGGAGTGTCATCTCAGACATCCGAAAGTTGTGGCACAAAAAAGGTAAAGTACTAGGGATCTCAGGGTTTTATCTCTGCTACAATTCAATTTCTAAGTCCTTTTACTTAGGAACTGAGATGGAGTGAGTGCATTATTATGGTCAAGTCAAATGAAAATAAATGTTAAATCTGCCTTTAGAGACATGAGCCCAAAGGATTGGTTTAGAGCGAGGTGTGGATTGAAAGAATCAGAGGGATGAGAAAAGTGCCATCTACGTAGTCTGACAGAAACCAGCCTCTGTCTTCCCATCCGGCTGGTGCGAGTACAGATGAAGCGAGTGGAAGAGAACAAACTACTGAAGATAAATAATACAAAGTACAAAACAAATGCATCAATAAAAAGGTTTAAACCAAACTAACAGTGGCTAAATGAATTGTGTGTTGCTATCATACATTTAATACAATATTTAACATTACATTACAATATTCCCACAAAATCCCATAAAAACCTACCGATTCCCAGTGAACATGCACAATGCCAGCTGCCACTCATTGAACACAAGTCCTCTAGTCATCGCATCAGAGGACTACAGTACTCATGCAGCTGGCACAGACTGCAGGCCCCTAATTGTCCAGAGAAGAAGCACATTTTAGACGGCAGTCTGGATTTCACAGTGAAATTAAGCGCCAGCCGACCGAAAAAACTTTGAAGGCACGTCCTAATTTGCACTCTCTCAAATTTATGGAGGGTGCTGCAGGAATGGAACAGCCTTGCATTCTCGATTGTGCATTTCAGACTGGGGGAAAAGAAAAGCGCTGGAAAAAAAAAAAAGACTTTCGGGAATCAATTTTTCTGAATTCCAGGATTTTTATTTTTTAGTTAATGGAAAACAAGCTAGAGCAGTTTAGTTTAGTTTAGTTTATTTGACATATCAATTTAAAATACATGTCAGTGCAAGTCATGCATCAAAACAGTGTCAAGGATAGCACAAAAAGTCGTGGACTTTATTTTTGTGTTGTGGTTGGTCTTTAACATATTATTACGTACAACAACAAAAAAAAACAACACACAAAAACACATAAAACATAATACAATCATCACACACACATCCATACATCCTCCCCTCCCCTACCTGTCTATTCCTGGACTTTGGGTAGTAGTAGCCATTTATCATTTTAAAAAAAGTGTGGTGTCGTGCTCGTGCTCTGATGGTGGGTCAAAGCAGTTCATGTTCCACTCTGTGTGTGTAGTGTGGCAATGCGCATTTGCCCCATTTTGGTTTGGGGGGGGGGGGGGGTGTGGTGCTAAGCTGGACCTAGTCCTGTGGTGGTGGTCCCCAACGCTGGAAAAAATGGCTGCTGGCTGTGGTGTGGTTGTGTACGTCACATACGCATATGGTTTGCAGTTCAACGCACCCACGTCAGAGTTTACAACATGAGGCCCACAACAAAGGACCTGTATGGGGCAGAGATTGAAAAGAGAGTGAAGGTGGAATAGATTGAAAAGAGAGTGAGGGTGGAATTAGACACCTTACACGTTCTTCAGTGATGGGCCGGTTACCCGATATCAAAACAAGACCTCATCACGTGGAATTTTCTACGGCTGCAGCGCGCTTTAGCCGATGGCAGACAAGCACACCAACAGCTGCGATGACTTGCAGTCTCTCATGCGTTTCGTTATAAGGCACTGACCACCAGGAACTTCAGATTGATTTATCCGACTCAGCCGTCTTAGATGAAGGGCTGCCTGATTCTGGGGAGCAAGGCACTGAAATATTAAATACTGTACTCCCATCATCACCAAAAGTAATCATCTACAGACACGTGAGTTGTGTCAGTCGCAACAAATACACTGCCACATATAGCCTACCAAATTAGACTTTGTTGAATGATCCCAGAGCTAAGTGCCCAGACAATGCTGGTCTTAGATTCAGATTGCTTGAATGAGTATGAAAAGATGAAATACAATTAAAGAAAACGAGATTGCGACGTATGATGCATCATCCACGTTTTTTTTTTAAACCAATAAGGAATGTCCTCCTTTTGCAGGTTTTTTTTTTGCTTTCAGACCAGTAGAAAGAAGCTGAGCACATCCGAAGGAGCCATTGTGGTGAACTGAACACCCAACCGTGCAGGGGGGCTCGCATATGGCTCGAGAGTCAGCCAGCCGCCCTACGGGCTGCACTGCACGTCTTGCCTGCACCATTCATGTTAATATGCTGGACAGGACAAAAACGTGATATAATTGTGAATTAGGTCTACATGCTGCGACAGAAGCTGCAAAGCTGCAAAGCTTACACATTTTACTGGCCTCAATATGAAATGTGACTTTTGAAATGGAACCCTGTGTTTCATACCATGTTTAAGGTTGGTCAACTTAATAAGAAACCCAAGTGCCTACAAGAGAGCCTACAGTGTGTGACAAAAAGCTTTAAATAGAATGGCACAATCTGAGTATATAATCTGAGTCTTGACAAGTCAAAAATTAACACTTGTCCTTGGTCATTTATTTAAAAGAACAAAAAGAGGGTCACTGAAAATTCAACTGTCCCAGATAGAGCTAGTACTGTACAAAAAGCCCTGCACTGCAGGTCCCATATACAGTTGAAGTCAGAAGTTTACATGCATTTAGGTTGAAGTCATTAAAACTCATTTTTAACCACTCCACAGATTTCATGTTAGCAAACTATAGTGTTCGCAAATCAGGTAGGACTACATGACATGTGCATGACACAAATAATTTTTCCAACAATTGTTTACAGACAGATTATTTCACTTTTAATTCCCTGTATCACAATTCCAGTGGGTCAGAAGTTTACATACACTAAGTTGACTGTGCCTTTAAACAGCTTGGAAAATTCCAGAAAATTATGTCATGGCTTTAGAAACTTCTGATAGGCATTATTTGAGTCAATTGGAGGTGTACCTGTGGATGTATTTTAAGGCCTACCTTCAAACTCAGTGCCTCTTTGCTTGACATCATGGGAAAATCAAAAATCCCGGGACACAAAAAAAATTGTGGACCTCCACAAGTCTGATTCATCCTTGGGAGCAATTTCCAAACGCCTGAAGCGACCACGTTTGTCTGTACAAACAATAGTTCGCAAGTATAAACACCATGGGACCACGCAGCCATCATACCGCTCAGGAAGGAGACGCGCTCTGTCTCCTAGAGATAAACGTGCTTTGGTGCGAAAAGTGCAAATCAATCCGAGAACAACAGCAAAGAACCTTGCGAAGATGCTGAAGGGAACAGGTACAAAAGTATCGATATCCACAGTAAAACTAGTCCTATATCGACATAACCTGAAAGGCTGCTCAGCAAGGAAGAAGCCACTACGGCATAAAAAACCAGACTACAGTTTGCAAATGCACATGGAGACAAATGTGGACTTTTTGGATAAATGTCCTCTGGTCTGATGAAACTAAAATGTAACTGTTTGGCCATAATGACCATCGTTATGTTTGGAGGAAAAAGGATGAGGCTTGCAAGCCGAAGAACACCATCCCAACCGTGAAGCACGGGGGTGGCAGCGTCATGTTGTGGGGGTGCTTTGCTGCAGGAGGGACTGGTGCACTTCATAAAATAGATGGCATCATGAGGAAGAAAAATTATTTGGATATATTGAAGCAACATCTCAAGACATCAGCCAGGAAGTTAAAGCTTAATCGCAAATGGCTCTTCCAAATGACCAATGACCCAAAGCATACTTCCAAAGTTGTGGCAACATGGCTTAAGGATAACAAAGGCAAGGTATTGGGAGTGGCCATCACAAAGTCCTGACCTCAATCCAATAAAACATTTGTGAGCAGTAAAAGTAGAAAAGGCATGTGCGAGCAAGGAGGCCTACAAACCTGACTCGGTTACACCTGTTCCGTCAAGAGAAATGGGCCAAAATTCCTCCAGCAACTTCTTGTGAGAAGCTTGTGGAAGGCTACTCGAAATGTGTGACCCAAGGTAAACAATTTAAAGGCAATGCTACCAAATACTAACAGAGTGTATGTAAACTTCTGACCCGCTGGGAATGTGATGAAAGAAATAAAAGCTGAAATAAATCATTCTCTCTACTATTATTCTGACATTTCACATTCTTAAAATAAAGTTGTGATCCTAGCTGACCTAAGACAGGGAATGTTTACTTGGATTAAATGTCAGGAATTGTGAAAACAATTGATTTGGCTATGGTGTATGTAAACTTTCGACTTCAACTGTATTCGCCTTGTTACATTATTGATTAGCTACACTGCAGAAGTGGACTCTGCAATGTACTGTCTGTCCAAATGATGGATGGCTTTATATGTCTTCTACCCAAGCTTCAGAAACTTGATAAATGACAGACAATTCTAATAAAGTGAAAACCTGTAACAACCCACAGAATTCTAAATGTATGTAGTGTGTTAGGTTCCAATACCAAGAATTTGGCAGTGGCTATATCATAGTGTGTCAAATAGTCTGGCAACACACTCACTCACTCACTCACTGGCTGTGTGTTCTAGGCTTAAGATAATGTGCCACAATGAGAAATGCTAAACAAAGCTGACACTTATTTAGTTGAAACAATAATTTTGACATTGCATGACAGAGCCAAAGAAACAGCTAGTGCACTGCTTTAATGTTAATTAGACACACTACAAAATCCTATTATGTGGATAAAGATGAGTTATATTTTATTCAAAAGTTTACAATTATGAAATACATTGACTGCAATGTCCTATTATGTGTATAAAAACTATTTAACCATTTGGTTAATAAATAGTCCCCTCTTGATCTCTGTTTTTAAGTGGAATTTTCAAACTGCTAACTACTATGCTGTGAAAACCATTACATTTGAGCTCTGATGTGAATAAAGTCTTCCTGGCAGACATCACAAAAATATGTTTTCTCTACAAACCCCCTCACAACATAAGAATACATCTTATCACAAATTAGGCTTAAAAGACCCAAATGTGACATTCACAAGTTAAATTAACAAGTGAGTGTATGACACTACTACATACAAGCACACACACAGATGCCCTCTCACACTTCAAACACATTCAGACACTAACATGCGCACATGTTTAATTTTAAAATTAAAGTTATGGTTTACTATGGTTTTTATATGGTAACCATGGCTTTACTATGGTACTTTGTATGGTAACTATGGTTGTTTTTATACTCTTAACCAAAATACTACCTTGGTTTTACTGTGGTACTTTATGGTAACTATGGTTATCATACTCTTAACCATGATACTACCATGGTTGTATTATGGTAAATATGGTTATTATACTGTTAACTATGATACTACCATTTCCTATTTAAATTTTCATGGATACTATATAAATAAATAGAAATATTTAAAAATTAGAAAATGTATGCATCTGCTAAGCCAGTGATTTTCAACCACTGTGCCGCGGCACACTAGTGTGCCGTGAGAGATCGTCAGGTGTGCCGTGGGAAATTATCCAACTTCACTTAATTAGTAACACTTTTGGTTGGTGGTGTGACTCAGGATTTTTTTTAATGTCAAAAATGTGCCTTGGCTCAAAAAAGGTTGAAAAACACTGTGCTAAGCGACTGCTAAGAATCATGTCTAATAATATTGGGGACTACAAACTACCCCACAAAAGCTGCCAGGTAACGCAAGATGCAGGTAACACCATGCTTACTATAGTAAGTACTATAGTAATAAGTAGTAGTAAAATTTTTTTAGAACTAAAACATCGTAGTGTTTAACCTAGGTATTATGGTAACCATAGTAGTAGTAATAACCATGCTGGTAAAACACCACAGTAATAAAAGATAAAGTTTTGCCACGGTTTTATAGGTCATGGTAAAAATGGTAAATTGGGGGAAATTAACCAGGTTTATGACCAGGGTTTAAATAATTAATTAATTTATAAAACATTTTAATTTGACACCAAGATATGGAGGAAAATATGTAAATAGTCTGGTATGGGCTTAATAGGCACACAATGTACCCCAGACCGCGTGTGAACACATTTTAACACAACCATACAAGTTCTCTGCAGAATGACATTAAAATATACAATTCTTTGTGAGCAGACCACAGCCCTAAGATCATGTATTACTAGCCAATGATTAAAGAAAAATGAACAAGGAAATCTCAACTTTTCTGCAATATGGACATGCTGGTTCTGTTAGGCCTAGGTATAAATGTATACCCATGTTCTTTGAGGTTATCATATTGTTTTAGTTGGGATATCACTTGTTTTAGTTCTACACATGTAGGCCTCTTAGTAGTGTAATGTAACATAGTCTAGGCATTATTTAGCTTTGTTTGTTTCAGTCTTTTTCCCAGTACTGTGGTTGCATTATCTTGCCAGTCCTAACATATGGAATTGTGCCAAAATTCTAATGAAAATGCAAATCGGCAATTGCATTTCGTTTTCATTCAATGTGCACCAAAAAAACCATGACATAATTCAAATGAAAATGCAAAAGGCCACTTTTTCATTTTAAAATAAATGCATGCACTTTATCTGACAAAGTGAAAATTTTTATGCAAATCCATTCATCATTAAAATTTTTCTCACCCAACACAACCCTGTCATAATTTAAATGAAAATGAAAAAACACATTTGAAAAAGCAGTTATATTGGATTTATATCTGGGGACTGTGCAAGCCATTGCAGTAAACTGAGGTCACTCATGTTCATGGAACCAGCTTGCGATGATGCATGCTTTGTGACATGGCGCATTATCCTGCTGGAAGTATCCATTTTAAAAACAGTAGACTGTGGCCATAAAGAGATGCACATGGTCAGCAACAATGCTCAGGTATGCTGTGGCATTCGAATGATGCTCAGCTGATTACAAACGAGTACTTACCATAAAAAGAGTAAAAACATCAGAAAAAAATCTTCTGAGGTGTTCAGCAGTAATCAGCTGTTTTTTTGCAACTACTTCTGTGGTCACAGAAACATCTGGCCAAGTGTATCCATAATTCAATATTGGCAAATCTGACTGCCTTGCAATAAAAACTGGCGTAAACCCATCTATAAATCAGTTTCACTTGAAGAAGCATTACACAGCACAAAATCAC
Source organism: Ilyophis sp. 1 JC-2022 (assembly GCA_022702515.1). Taxonomy (NCBI): domain Eukaryota; kingdom Metazoa; phylum Chordata; class Actinopteri; order Anguilliformes; family Synaphobranchidae; genus Ilyophis; species Ilyophis sp. 1 JC-2022. The sequence continues at coordinate 39,424,234 of CM040405.1, read as the reverse complement.
GATTTAAATTTTTTTCAAATTGGAATTAGAATTTTGCAAGTGGGCTTCTGTGATACGTCGTTATGTGTGCCCTAGGCCTTGAAATTTAGAACATTGCAATGGTAATCCACTGATCGTGATAAACGGAAATAAAAATCACTTTTTCTATTTTTGGAGAGAAACTGAAGTATTCATTTTGTTTACCAAACTACTGCCTACAAAAGAAGATACACAGTTAATGCAAATAAGTGTTTTTCCACATTTCATTTTGTTTCATGTCATTTAGAAGACAAAGATCCCTGTGAGCCTAATTAGTACAGAAAGGCAAAACATCACTATGAGTTCAGTTCATGAAAGTACCATTGATAATTTATTCTCCACTGACTGGCTGAACAGGGATTCAACTCGAGTAACTTCTACGTGTTCATTTGTTTACCTGAAGATAGCAATCACCCCAAATGAAGCTCTCCGTTTGCTGTGGGAAATTCCCCTAAATGTATGCTATGTTCTTCCATTCCACATATGCAATTGCCCAAGCACATTTTGATATTGTGCTGTGTGGAAAAACATCTATAATAAACATATTATGAGATGTACCAATCACATTTTTCTTTGGCTTCAATGAATACATCTTAGATGTTATTAGATCACTGACAGCGTAAGATAAGAAGAAGAAAAAACATGCTAAATCAAGATATAAATCAGTTGGATGACCTTAGATTTTACATTCCAATCTGATATGATTACGTGTGGTTGGATGCCCTGTTCCTGGACAGAAATGTTTGCGTCTGTGAGCCAAAATGTTTTCAAAAGCAATTTCTTTGTGTTTTATCAAGCCATGGGGAAAACCTATGCAATAATAATGGATTTAGACTTCACTGTAATTCACAGAATCAAAGTCTCAATTCTGTAAATTGGGTTACAACTTTGTCAAATTCAATTACATAGTTAGCTACAATAGCCAACTGAAGTCAGCAAGCTCTCTGGCCCATATCTGCCTCACAATTAGATGGCTGGTTAGTTATGGTGCAGCAGCGCACCATTGGACTATACAGTAGCAATGTGCTGGTCTACTAGCAACCTAAGCTAGCGTCATATCTCGTGTACGACTCCTGATTTTGCGCCGCATAAGATTAAATATATACTATATATTATTTATTTGATACAGCTGTCTATTCTGCCACTAATGCATAACGTTAGTTAAGGTTCCAGTATTCCCGTTACCATTAGGAAACATTATCAAGCAAGCAACTTTACTGAACAGGTCAGTCATTTCCTACGAGTGCACACTAAACACAATCATGTTGCCATTTATTGACATTCATCGCTTACAGCTACGAAGCTAGTGGTTTTTTTTACGAAGCCAGTGGTCATATTTAGAGTCAAGAGAAACGCTACTAGCTAGCTAGCTAAGCTATATTGCATCACAATGCACTTGAAAAACATCACAACTTGCATCAGTTGAAGCAGCAAGGGAGTCGAACGATGTTAGTAATTTAGCAAGTAGCAAACGTAGTGTAACATTAACCTGCTAGTGTGGGCTAACACGCATACTGACTGGGTGGCAATCAGGACAGATAGGTATCTAGCTAAATGCGTAGACCTTGACAGTTACTGGCAGAAAAAAAACACCGAGTTGTTGTGTGTTACATAAACTGCACTTCAAGATTTAGGATTACTAACGTTAGCTAGCTATCGTTGAGTAAACTAACATTACCTATGAGTCCAGTTAGCAGCAGAGTTTAGCTAGCTTTCGCTAGCTCGGCTAGCTGGCCACCTACGTGGGTTAACACTCAGGATAACTAAGGTCATAGTCAGTCAGATAATATTTTAAAAATAAACAGACTGTTAAACTGACGGTTGTTTAGCTGTATTAGCAAAATAAATAATTTGTTCCATTGGTAACGTTACCTACCAATGCATTGTCCCACAGGAGAGCTGTATGGATTTCCCAATAAAAACTCCATCTTGATGACAACAAACAGTTCGCACTGACTGACAGTGCATGGAACAGAGGAACACCGTCATAGCCTGCCTTCCAAAAGATTTAATTGGATAAAACCACAAACCTCAAAATGTGACTGGACAGAATAAATGTCGGTCAAAAGTAAGATCATCTGTGGACGCAACGCTGGTTTCACGTTATAGATGGATTCTATCTGGAGAGAGTGCCGTGAGCGCAAGGTTTGAAATCTTTATTTGTCAGATTTGACCTTCTGGTAAAAGTAGTTTGTGCAATTTGGGGTGGGTAAACAGAGCCTGGTTCAGAACTAGAACTAGAGCCATTTTTTTACTCTGGTTATATAAAAACAAATAGATTGCATGTGGACATAAGTTTGTTATTCATATAGTTTTGTGCAGAATCACCCACAAAAAAACAGGTTGTATATTTTCGTACATTCTATACAGCCACCCCACAAATTACCCCACATAACACACATTATGTTTATTGCATGTGTACTATTGAATCTCAACAAAAACGTTTTAAAAAAATGATATGAGGGTTAAAAGGGTAGGTTGTGGCATGCACATAAAAGCCACACCTGGTGTGGCTGTTCTTAGATCCACTGGAACTATTCCATAGCTTAGGGCCATATTACATTACATTACATTACAGTCATTTAGCAGACGCTTTTATCCAAAGCGACGTACAGTAAGTGCATATAGAAGGTCGTCGAAGTAACTACACAACAGATAAGAAAGCACATTCTTCCCATACAGTATCAGCTATCCCTAGTAATGAACACAGAGCAGTTCACAGTGAACTGGGTAAATCATCTCTACTACAATGCTATTCTAAATAGTATAAACTTGGGTACACAGTTCAACAAGAAGACATACCATGAGGTCCTAGATAAGTATTAGTCCAGGTGGAGCCTGAAAAGGTGTGTTTTCAGGCCACGACGGAAAGCAGGCAGGGTTGGTATTGGGAGTAGGGGAATGGGAAGTTCGTTCCCATATACACGGAAAGCTGCATCTGTTATGCATATGTTGTAGGGATGTTAACAAATGGGAGTTAGTGGATCTCAGAGTTCTAATTGTGTCATATTTTGGCAGCATATAATGTATGTATTTGGGGATCAGATCATGGACCATGGACTCCTGAAAAATCAAGAGCAGGATCTTCAAATGAATTTAACAGGCAACCAATGAAGAGACCTTAAGATTAGATTGATGTGTTCTCTTTTATTTGTTCTTGACAAAACTGTGGCGGCAGAAATTTGTAAGTTGAAAACCTTTTTTGGGAAGGCCAGAGAATAGAGCTTTGCAATAGTGATTTGCTGGTGATAAAAAAAGCATAAGTTTTTCTGTTTCATTTTGAAAAAAAATGGGTCTGACTCTGGCAATATTTTAAAGATGGTAAACAACTGCTTTTGTTATGTTCTTAATGTGTTGCTTGAAATTAAGGTCATGGTCCAAAATTAATTTGCCTGGGATTTAGCATTAAACCAAAATGAGTTTAGGTAAGAAGTCAGCCTTTCTCTTTTCTTCCTGTCTCCAATTACCAAAATCTTTGTTGTATTTTTGTTTAGCTGTAGCAATTGATCCAAAGATTAATGCCATTTACACAGCTCACAAGGGAGTTGTGAGGGGGTTTTAGGGTGTGCAGTTCCTCTGGTGTAGCAGAGATATACAACTGGGTATCATCTGCTTAGGAGTGAAAATAAACATCATGCTTGCGGATGATAGCTCCGAGTAGAATCATTTAAAGGCTAAAACATAAGGAGCTGAGAATTGATCCTTGGGGCACAGTACATGTAATTCTAGCCCTCTGTGAGTAGTAGTCACCAAGAAAGACAACAAAGTCTCTGTTTGAGAAAAACCAACCAATTTTTCAATCCTATCAAGAAGGAAGCCATGGTCATTGTGTCGAATGCACAAACAAGATCAAGGAATACCAGAATGGATCATCATTTTCTAGAATCAAGAGCTATGATGTCTGATGTCATTTACTACCTTTATTAGCACTCTCTCGGTGCTGTTCATGGCATGAAAATCAGTTCATAATTTTTTAAATATACAATTATGTTTAAATGATCTGTCAATTGCCAGAAAATACCTTTTTTTTTGTTGCATTTTGCTCAGAAACAGGCAGTTAGAATTGGGTCGATAGTTGTTAAGAAAAGGAGTCTAGCAAGAAAAACATGCAAGAGTGCTGTTTGAGGGTAGGGGTATCAACTGAAACAATCACTGTTTTGCATATATTTAATGTTTGTAATCTTACCTCTGAAGAAAGCATCAAAATCATTGCATTCAGATTCAGAGAGAATGTCAGGGTCAACAACAGGGGGATGGTTAATTTATCTATTGAATAGCATTAGTGTTGTCTCATCTTGATATAGAGCAGTTACATGGTCAGTGCAGTAAAGAAGAACCTTGGAAAGTTACAACTGGTCCAGGACAGAGCAGCACGCCTTGCCCTTCAATGCATAAATCGCACAAACATAAACAAAATGCATGTTAGTTTTTTTTGGTTAGGGGTAGAAGAGAGATTCATTTCCTCTCTTCTTGTATTTCTGAGAACAATTATTGTGTAAAAAATGCCAAGTTACTCATATAATCAGCTTCTACAGTTCTGACAGACTTACCCCACCAGATATGCAACCACAGGTCAAATCACAGGCTAAAATCAAATTTAATTAGATGTAGTTACATATAGAACTATGGTTACTTGGAACTCTAACATTACATATCATATTTGACGTCATGTGGCGCTGTAATGGCAACATGTAGTCCAGCTGTCTCTCGTGTACGTGTTTGTTAATTTGAATGTGTTTTGTTGTGTCTGGCTTTTGTCTTTTGTTTCCTGCCACCTATCCCCTTTTTTGCTAAACATCTTCATTATCACTTCAGTTTTACCATGTACTGTGGAAGGACTGTCTAATGAGGTTAAAAGCAGTTCGGTCAGACTCACAATTTAATTAAGCAATATTTTAATGGAAATGCAATTTTTTGGCATCAGACTCTGCCTCTTATCATGCACTGTTTGCATAACATTTTTTAGTATACGCCAGCCAATATAACAGGGAGTAAACCAATCACCCCCCCCTTGGGGATCATATGATAAACAGAGCCCACTGGTGGATGCTGGGGTGGTGGTGGGAGTGCAAAAATGTTCCTGAAAGGCATACATGTCGGAGTAAGCGGGGGACACCAAGCATGTATAGCGGCATAGCACAGCAGTAGCAGAATGGCAGGGCAGCAGCAACGCAGAAAGCAAACGCATGACAGGTAAGGTTGGCGATTTAAATAGCCCATCCATATAGGCTATACTATCTAACAGTATTTTACCTCCGCGACATTAAACACTAGTTTACCTCAGTGAAATTTTGTAATGCTTACCTCAGTGACATTATTTGGAACACTCATCTTGCACACTTATTTTTTATTTCTGTTTTAGAGTGTCGTTTATTTTTTCTTATTTGTGTGCTATTAAAATAAATGGTGTAATATTCAAATGTTCAAAAAGCTTCAAGGACCTTTGATTTATAAACCCTAACTCCTAAACACAACCTTTGTGAGGTATCGTTCTCAGGGACCCAAACGCAGACCAAACCAGGTAGTAGCAAAAAGGATAATTTATTTCAGTCCAGATCAGGGTAATCAGATGCAGATAAAGTGCAAAATCAAAAAGCAGGAGAATAATCAAACAGTCCAAAAATCAGAAATCAGGATAATCATATAAAGAGGTACGAAAATCAGCAGGCAGAAGCAAAGTCACAAAACAATCAAAAAGGTCAAAACCAGAAAAACAACAAAGGCAAACAAACAGAATCTAAAGGCAAAACTCGGAATCGGAAAACGGGAGGGTGTGTCAGGAATCTCAATAAATCACTGGCTTTACTAATCACAGGCTCAGGAAATATGATCAATGTTCTGACAAGGAACAGACTGAAACACAGGGTTTAAATACACAGGGAGTGACAAGATACAATGGGGATCAGGTGTCTGGAAACGGGAAAGGGAAATGACAATCAGGTGAGCGTAACAATGAGGGACGCTGATAATTCACTAACAAGGTAACACGTAATACGCGAACCGGATTCACACAACAGTTTTGAACATGAACTGGGTAGTAAAAGACAAGTGCATATAATTAGAGAATGGAAAGCGGAAACAAGAGTCAGCTGTAGTAAAAGAGAAAATCTAAAAAAGATGATCAGCGATAGAATAGATAGAAAGAGAGACTGCTGCAGATAGAAGTTAAGATTACATTAGTGAGTTAATTAGTACAAAACCTGAACATAAGCTGTTAGTAGTAGTTAGTTAATTAGTACTATATACAATGAGATAATTAGTTAAGAGGGAAGTGCATGACAGAGAAAATACAGAGAAAAACCGCAATCACAAAAGGCTCCCGAAAAGTGTGGCGAAGACAGGTGAGTGACGGCAATGCAAACACGGAACAGGGAACCCATAAATGAAAACATAATCAGAAACATAAATACACAAGTAAACAAACAAAATACAGAATCCTGACAACCTTACTGGAACTTTACAACCAAAGCCTTCATAGGCTCCGGTTGTAAAAAAACTGTATTTACGGTAAAATTAATGCAAAAAGGTGTGGACACCTCGTATTCCCCCTATAGCCTTACCCTGCAGTTGGTTCACCCTCCGCCTATGCTTCAATCCAATAACAATCTAATCTGAGTTGTCCTTCAAAATACTCACCTCACCTTCATACACACTTACTTCCAGAGTTTCAATAAACTCATTAAAATACACTATATTTTGCTTGTAGATGGTTGCCCTGATTGGTAGCTACATAGCTACCTCTGATTGGTTGGTACAAGTTCATGATGCTGGTACTGACAATATTGAACAATTTTTTTTCCTTGATTGAACATCTGCTAATAAAACTTCGATTTCAGTGTCAGAATAATTTTTCTCTTTGCTTTTTCTGGGCCATTCTGACTAGATATGGACCTTTAAATTGAAGTGACAGCCTCAATATAAGGCAATTCATGTGCGTGGATTTATGCTAATCACAAAATAACGTGGACGCGCATCGTAAGTGAATACGCAAAAAATCTGCCTTTTCCACACGGTTTGATGAATCCAGCGTAAATTTTTTGTATCAACTCCCGTCGGACATAAATGTATGCGTATATTTAGGAACGATTTATGAATGAGGCATATTATCTATGATCCAAGATATTACAAACTACTCTTTTTTATTTTTGTTAATTATATCTTCGTTCATAATCTACACTTTGTAACAATCGTCATATGTTAACTGATTGATATTCTCAATAAAAATAAAAAAATTAAAATTAGGAACTACTTCTTCACAAGTTTGGAAAGAGTTTCGCGGGATTTCTTTCGCACACTGCTTGCAAAGTGAGGGGACAGGGCACATAGTAGACAGGGGACAGTGGACAGGAAACATGGGTCGTATTCTAATACTATACAATCTCTGGGGCTGTGTCCGAATACGACCCAGAGATTGTATAGTATAAAGATATGCCAAATGCATGAATATCATGTTTTACCTCTAGGGGCGACTATGAGCACTAAAACTTGGCTAAACAGAGGAGAATGAATGGGAGTCAATGGAGGTTTTTTCCAGAAACCCAAATCTATAAGAGATAATAATTTTTTATTGTAAATTGGAGAAATTTTGCTTTTCTACGCACTTAGATTAATTAAATCTTAAACCGTTTATTAAAATGTTTACTTTTTTTTTCTAGTTATGCTAAATTTGTCATGAATATTCATGACCACTTGGGACATGAGACTCAAAAGCAAGATGGACCGCCCACAGCCAGCCGAAATCGTTTGGTAATAACAGCACAAGAATGACAACTATGTGGACGAACAAAGTACTAGCTAGTACCGGCAGTACATCACCTTATATCTTATAGACAATCTGGTTTTAACAAGAATATGGTTTTACTGAGCAAGCGAGAGCTACTGGCTAGTTGACTACCATTGACTGATGTGCCACCGGTAATTAATATTCATGAACCGGCGAACTCATCAACATTGCGTAGCATCAATGCTAGTGGAAATGTTTTGAAAGTGAAATCATAACACAACCATCAATTCCATGTCAACTTATAATTATGTATTAATTATAAGCATTAGGCCGTGTAACCTTACCAGTAATAAGCCAGTTCTGCAAAAATATTTGAAATCGACTGTGGTGATAATTTTATAGCATTTAGCTCCATTCACCTCCATGTATTTTTCTAGATTCTACTCGAGAGGGGTCTGGCGGCAGACTGAGGATACCTCCAACTCTTCCCCACATCCTCCAACTCCTCCCCACCTCCTCCAACACCTCCCACCGTCACAAGCAGTGGCAGAATCAGGCCAGATCATCTCATACCAGCAGTAGCCTAAAACGGAATAGCAAGATGCCTTAAATACACTGCTCAAAAAAATGAAGGGAACACTTAATCATCACAGTGATGACCAAGTCAATTAAACCAAACCTGTCATGCTGGATGATGTTGCAGGCAGCATAACATTCGCCACGGCATCTCCAGACTCTTTCACGTATGTCACATGTGCTCAGTATGAACCTGCTCTCATCTGTGAAGAGAACTGGGCGCCAATGGCGATCCTGCCAATTCTGGTGTTCTCTGGCAAATGCCAATCGAGCTGTACAGTGCTGGGCTGTGAGCACAGGTCCCACTACAGGATGTCGGGCCCTCATGCCACCCTCATTGAGTCTGTTTCTGACAGTTTGGTCAGAAACATGCACACGAGTAGCCCGCTAGAGGTCATTTTGTAGGGCTCTGGCAGTGCTCCTTGTGTTCCTCCTCACACAAAAGAGCGGATACCGGTCCTGCCGCATGGTTGTTGCCCTTCTATGGCCCTGTCCAGCTCTCCTAATGTAATGGCCCGTCTCCCGGTATCTCCTCCAAGCTCTTGAGACTGTGCTGGGAGACACAGCAAACCTTCTTGCGATGGCACGTATGGATGTGCCATCCTGGAGGAGCTGGACTACCTGTGCAACCTGAATGGGCTGCAGGTACTGCCTCATGCTACCAGTAGTGACAAGGGCACTAGCAAAATGCAAAACTAGAAAAAAATCAGTCAGGAAGGATAAGGAGAGATAAATGGTCTGTGGCCACCACCTGCAAAACCATTTACCTTTTGGGGGTTGTTTTGCTGTTGCCTCTCCTGTCCATCTGTTGTCACTTTCATTTGCACCAAAGCAGGTAAAATTGATTCACAATCATTTACGCTTCCTAACTGGACAGATTGATATCCCAGAAGTTTAATTGACTTGGTGTTATACTGTGTTGATTAAGTATTTCCTTAATTTCTTTGAGCAGTGTATAATGCAGACATATTATAAATACTGCTTTGGTCATGCTGTCAGTAACTGTCAGAAGCTCAACTTCGGGTTTTTTTTGTATAGCGCTTTTTACAGAGAACTGTCACAAAGACACTGCACAATTGTTCTTATTGATTGAGGTGGACCATACAATAGAGGTAAAAAGCAGGCAGAGGGTGGGATATTCAAGTGTCACAATTCGAAGCGACACCATAGTATGATATTAAGTAATAGCGTATTATTAAGAGACGTGATTAAGACACCGTAGGCTCAGTGTCAGACCTTGCACTTCGCTTCGTGACACTTAAAAGATATCCCACCCTCTGCTTTCCGGTGAAAGATATGTGTTCAACATCGTTACTCTTTACATTATGGTCGACCACAATAAATAGAACTATCTACAATTCATGGTTCATAGCTCGTACCACAATCCACAGTATTATCGTTTACATTTTAACTGGAGAAATTAAGCAAAAGAAAGGCGCTGGGCGTTTATCTGCAATGGAGTCGAAAAACAGCACACCTGTAGTATATAGTTAGGTTACCGCAGCAATTTCTTGTCGCGGTGTTTTACATTATAACTGAGCTAAGCTCTCTTTTTCTCATAAGACAGTTTCGGCACTCTTTGGTTTTGGTTCCAGGCTATGCTATGAAAGTCCACATCCGGGGATTTTAGAATATACTTGATATTTTGCATACTTGAGGTTCGGAACGCACTTTTTTGTTTTGACAAACAAAATAGCGCTATGCGCACTGACTACAGTATTCATAATGGAACACAGCCTACAAGTGTCTAGTACACGCCCACGCTGCTACCAAGTCAGGAGTACTTCTGTTGCTTCGAGATGACGATTGAAAGTGGGAGGAGTTGGAGGTGTCCTCAGTCTGCCGCCAGACTCGGTTGTTCTTCCCTGTTTAGCAGTGCCTCAGCACTGCCCCCTGATGCTCAAAGAATGGCATTGCACTTTTTTCCATTACATTGCAGTCATTGGAGTTGGCTAGGCTTTCTGGGTGCGTCCCAATAGTCGAAAAATGCACCATCCTTTCCACCACTACCACCTCCTCTCATCTGTGCCCCGGAAAAGGGTTGGCAAAATTTTCTATTTTTTTCTACAGCTCATTAAAAGCTTATTTTTTATTTTGGCAGATGCAAGGTGCCATGGTGAGTAGGAATCCATTCAATGAGAAACATTTACATCCGCACTGACAATATGAAGTACAATTAACAAGACAATTATCAATTAACAAGACAGCACTTGTTAGAAATTGAAGTTTACTTTTTTTCCCCCATCTTATATAGATGGTAAATAAGCATTTAATCAAATGTACATATTTATATAAGTTACTTCACATTTTTCTCCATAATAGCATATTATCAGACAACCAACCCCTAAACACAGATCAAATTGAACAGTCCATTTAGGAAAGCCAGGTCACAAGACGCTACAGCTGATATTTCTGGGCTGACCCAAAGTGAATTTATTTGTTTTGATAGAGGAACTTTCCAAAAAAAAAAAAGACCAAACAAACATGTCAACAGAATTGTGTAAGAAATTCTGCAGCAAACCATAAGTTTACTTACTGCCTCATTTTAGTGTGAGCAATCTTCTTGTATTTTGGACAGTTTGACTACCACCAATTTAATGATAGTTTTCCATGACTGAAACAACGGCTCCATCTACAGGTTCTACACGACGCGAGGCATAGAAAACCAAAACGGTAATCATGTTGGGTTTCCCAAAGACATGCTGCGTTTCCCGAAAAGGGCCTTTTCACATTTCAAAAAAAACATACTTTCTTTGTTAAGATTGGCCAATAGCGAAGTCCCGTATGCATCATCAACAATCTCGGAACTTCAAATATTTTGGAAAAGGATTCCCTTCAGTCCTGCAGCAGCTTGCGCTTGACAGTGGAGCTTTCGGAAGAGAGATGCACAAACAGCGAGCCGGCAGCCGTGCGCGCACGCAGCTCATACGTGTCGTAGTCGTGGGCCCACTCCACGTTACCCCAGTGCTGGATCTAAGCAGAGAGTTGGGGGGATAATGCCACGTTACAACAAGGGATATTTAACATCTACAATGAGAAACAGAAAGAATGATCAAAGACCCATTTGATTTCATAAGACCACCTGCTCTAAAAATTGCATTTTAAAATATGTACAAACTGTCAATCAAGGTTTAAAATGTATATATATTTCTTTTTAACACTTATAGATTTAATGTAAGCTAAATGTCGATATGTTCCCCTACCTGGAATTCCTCCTCTAGACGGGACAGCAACACAGCCTGCTCTACTGTCAGGTGTTTATCAATCAGCCCAAAGGATAACACTACCGACTTCAGCTGAGTGATCACAAACTCCAACCCTGTCAATGAACACACCTAAATGAACACTATCAAACTTGCATTCTTCAGTCGGCACTTTGCACTAGAACTCACAAAATCATAAGTACCCATGTACATTCAAAGTTGCATTGTTTGACCTAAACAAGGCATAAATCATGCATAACTTGTGATATCATTAAGCGCGAATAGGAAAGTGAGTGAGACTGGGTTCCCAGTACTTTACCTGTAAGGGCCCAAAAGTTATAGGAACCCAGATGCTGGCGGAAAGTGGCCTTTGTCTGCTCTGGGATTTGTGGCCCCATTATGTTGCAGGATGAGCCAATAACAACATTATACCTAGGAGGGGATCATGGAGATTAGGCTGCAGCCTAGTACTTGCCACTATTCCAAAAAAGCTCCATATTTTCAAAATACTCTAATTACTGTCCTACAAAATCATGAGAAACATACAATACTGCCTTACAGTGGCAAGCTGCAAATCCTAGGTTCAGGTATCTGACATTCACCTCTTTTCAATCCAGTCCAACACAGGATCCCACTCGTTCTTCTGGAGTTCCACCAGCCCTGAAGGATTGTCTACTCTGTAGCTGCAAGAAGACAACAGTGTTTTACCCACCAGTGCAAATGTTCCACCAGAATTCTGAGATATATACATTGATGGACTGCTAACTGGCAACATAACTCATTTTCCATATGTGCTGTGACAGTGTTCCATTTGCTTGTAGGGGATCAATACTTGATCAAATGTCATTCTTAAATGACAACGTAACAGCTTTCAAGCAAGCATAGACCAAAGTCATAACTGTAACCTGCATACCAAACAGTGTCCGTCTCCAAAAACTTCAGAGCAGATGCGATTAGTTGATCCTTGTCCCGGTGGGTGGGGTTATCCAGGACTGTGTTACACAAAGTGGTCTGGAGAAGAAAACGTGTAACAGTATTCTTCATGTAATCTACAAAGAACATCATTTGTAGTTAAAAGATAACATCATTTGGTCATACCAGATGCATGGTGTAGAACTTTAGAGTGTTTTTCTGAGCATCCCATTCTGTCGCCACTGCGATGGCTAAGGCTTCATTGGGTACTGTGAACAGCTTGCCTCCCGGAGTCTTGAGTTTCCTGCGATCCAGACTGATCTCAAACAGGCCATCTACAGTTCATTTAGAGCACGGGATAAAGAAAGGAAGGAGACCATAGAATTACTACAAGACCATCACTAAACAAGATACGATGTTGTAAATATGCAATCCGAATTTCCAAAGGTCATTGGTATACTAGTATGTTAATTGTTGACTATATAAATTTCAAACCAATTATCACTATTGGGTCCTAAAGAAAACATGCACTCAGCTCTATTTCTGCTACTGTTGGAATTTATACTGGAAAAACAATTCTTCTTCTTGTTTGTTTTATGGCGGCCGGAAACTAACAACAGGAGCATTACCGCCACCTACCGAACTGGAGTATGGACCAGGGCCCCAACCCACTCCCAAAACAAACCCGACCATCAGACTACCCACCAAAAACCAAAACCAAACAAAACATTAAAGAGGTAAAGCAATAAAGAAACAAACAGAAGACTCTAAACCCTATCAAACAAACCTGTATCCCTCAAAAACCTAAATAGGTGCCTAGAACCCCCGTCCACAGATGGCTTGTCCAAGAACCCCAGATCGAACACCACCCCACTCTGCCTCAGTCGTGACACCATCCGCCCCCTCTCCCTTCCATACTTCCCGCACTCCAGTAGCACATGCGCCACCGTCTCCTCCTCCTGACGATACCCGCACCGCCCATCCGGATGCTTCTTTATTAAAAACAAAACCCCATTCAAACCCGCATGCCCCACCCAAAGCCTTGTCAAAATTGTCTCCTCCCTCCTACACCTCCCCGCAGGCCTGACCCGACCCACTGTCCGCTGCACCCTATACAATTGCCTACCCCTGCCCTCCCGGTCCCAGGCCTCCTGCCACAGCCTTTTCACCCGCCCCTTAATAATATCGTTTGCCTCCGCCCTACCCATCGTCACACCCACCTCAATATCGTCCTTCCCAACCGCCCTCCTAGCCAAGGCATCAGCCATCTCGTTGCCCCCCACCCCCACATGCGCTGGCACCCACACAAACCTAACAACCAGCCCCATCCGTTGCAACCTAAATAAAGCCTGAAGCACCTCCCAAAGCAGATCCGGCCTACACCTGGAGCGGAAACACTTCACACTCTGCAACACAGCACAGGAGTCCGAACAAACCACTACCCTATCAGGTCTCACCACCTCCACCCACTGCAGTGCCAGAACTATAGCCACCATTTCACCCGTGCACACCGACAGCTGATCAGCCACTCTCCTCCCCACTTCCACCCCAAACTCCAGCACCGGAAAGGCGCTCCCTACCCTCTCCATCACTGGAACCTTCGACCCATCAGTAAACACTTGTAGATGACCATAAAAACACTTCTGTAAATACTCACATACCTGATCCCGACGAGGCCTGATCCCCCCCCCCCTCCCCCGCTGGAAAAACAATACCCAAGACTATGGTTTAAACATCTGGCTTCATCCTACAGCTCTTTCCAACAATTGCCAACCAGCCTTACAAAAATAGATTACAGAGATCCTTTGAAAAGTTCCAGTCACAGACTGACATACAGAAATTATATTAATGTGTGAGTGTTTTGATGATGACAAGAATGGAGGATCACAGTTCAAAAAAGTGATTCAGTGGCCAAATGTGTGGGCCCAAACCCCTATGTCATAACCAGTGAGTTCATCAGCCTACTGCTTGGCTCGGAGACCGGGGGGCAATGGCTGCTTCATGAGGACTACGTTACATGGATGTAATACGTTACATCAACAAGATTAGTCCGCTGAGAAACAAAAATGGAGGATGATGCACTATCGCAGTTTACCGTCTCCTTGAGAAATACTGACATCCTGGTAAAATTTCTTTCTTTCTGTTGACGAAAGGAAAAATATCCACATTTTAAAATGCAATTCACATTGTTCATTTCAAGCAACGTATACCACCATGCAGAAATATCAGTAGCTAGCTGTAGAGTGTAGGCTACACAATTATCGTTTCATATAGCGTAAAACGCATAACAAACCTGCCATTTTTGTTTTTCTAAATTTAGCTAAAGTTAGATTGTCAGGTAAATACTAGGTTTGATACACAAGTAATTGAAAGAGCATTTTAAAAGTTATTAACATGCTGTACAGCCGCCCTACCAGATAATGCAGTGGAATATGCTTTCGCGTTTCCCAGAAGAGTAGAAAGACGTGCTTGGCCTCCCCGGCAAACCCAAGGACAGCGGTCCAAAACAGCGTAGCTGGGTCTTCTGTACAATTTCATGAGGTTTCGCAGCATCCCGGCAATCTTATTTTAGCAAGCTAACGTTATCGGGTTAACATTAACACAAGCAATATAAAAATGTAACGACAATAACACTTACAACAGTGGGCCAACAGTAGCTGGTATCGATACCTTAAAAGCAAGTTGGGCAAAGTTGCGAACACTTTCGGCCAGTTGGAAAGCCTTTAATGAATTCGCTGTTGATTTAACAGCTTAGCTGTGATTTTTACAATATAATTTCTGCAGTAGTATTGTACTTAAAGCAACGCTTCAAGAACTGAGCTGCTGCCATGCTTGTGACCTTCCATTCGAATGCCAACAAGTACATTTAAGAGCGGTGCAATCTGGGACATGAAGTTTATTTTAAGGAGGTTGGGCAGTGCCTGGTTATCATATCTCCCGTGTGTACGTGATTTCGGATATACGTATCGGCTCCTTTTAATGAGACTATTCGCCCACAGTCTTCCTCTATTGGCAACAGTAACATTCTCAATCTGGGAATCTGAGCCAGCAATGTTGTATGCTACAGCAAATGTGCAGATACACAAAACCAGGTTCAGAAAGTAAAAGTCCTCCCCAGTATTTTGTTCCAATCACCTGGAGTTGCTAATTAGCACAATTATTCAGCCGGGAGGTAGAACTAGCTAATTAGGGAAATCAGCTGGCCGAGTTAATGGGCGGAAGAAACATGGCAGGACTTTCCACCTCTATATTTATAGTAATGTTATGATAATGATGAACATGTTACAAAATCATCCATATGATTAAAGATAAGTTGACTTTACGGGAGGTAAAGAAGAATATGCTGATGAGACCCAACTATGGCATGAAATCAGTAAAAACTAGCTAAGGGACCGGCCCAAGAAATAGTGTTTTGTTTGCTCCCAGACAACATATGGCTTATTACAAAAAGGACCAATATTAATACACGGAAGCGTATCTGTTTCCTAGGTTACTTAACCAGCGCATATGGAAGGCTCTCAGATAGTAGGCCTAGACCCCAGAACCTGGCAGAACCTTTGGAAACTCATTCCACTTGTTCTGTGCACTTGTCTGAGAAATACAATTCCCGACAAGCACCTCGGAACATAAGGCAATGAACCTTCTTGTTTTGTAGAGGGGAGATTTCCTCAATCTAATCAGAGAAAGAGATGCTGCCCTCTGGCGATGCGTCGAGGTCCCGAATTTTCAGGGACCCTGGTATAACGCATTCACTGGTAGCTCTGGAAGACTTGTGAGCAGGTGAGCCGCCTCATCAGTGCTCCCCATTTCCCTTTCACACTTTCTGTCTCTCTGTGGCGGGTCTCGACCGTGACGGGGCTTTCCCCGCGAAGCGATAAACATGCCGGTTCCTACTGAGTGCTGCAGCAACGCCTCTATGGCCTTTATATCCTCGGCCTCGCTTATCCCTACTCCACCGATCAACACGCAACAGCCTGGCGTTGCCACCTCGCTGTTGTACAGTGGTTCCAAGTTTCGAGGACATCAGAAGAGCAAAGGAAACTCGTATGATGTTGAAGTTGTATTGCAGGTAAGTTTGAGATAAACAACTAGTAGTGACTAACTAACTAGCCACGTCACCAGCTAACTTATTAAAGAAACATCCATCGTTATACTCTGCTAGTTAGTTAGCATTAGCTACTCAATGGCACGAGACCATTAAGAAAGTCCACCATATCATGGTTGTTTTGACAGCAGTTTGGTGCAAAATTCCCCAAACTCAATCTTAAGCTATAATGTAACGTTACATTACATTTAGAACAGATAGCTAGTACATCTGCTAGGTAGTTTTACATAACGAACACTGTACACTGTGCCTACGTTAGGGGGGATTTTTAGTTGGCTAGCGCTAATGTTAGCTAACTGTCAAATGTGGGGCAGTCCAGCCCCCATCGTGCCAGTGTTAGCTGAAGTTAAGACTTGTATTATTTTAATGCAGCTACGCTTATCTTGCAGTCCCATGCTGAACGCGTGTTCCTGTTAGCATTACTGTTGGCCAAAGTTGTTTACTCGTAGTTAACGTTACTATGCAGGATGTTACATTTTTCCATAATCATACGTAGTCGGGTTTACTGCGTATCTTGTTCTTAGCCTTTTAGTCTATTACGCAAATAACAGTTTACTGCGCGTGCGGAACTAGCCTAATTCTTACTCGTGGATTGGGAGTGTTTTTATAATGAATATGTTCTATATATGTATTTTCTCTAGCCATAATGTGACTGGTATTTATATTTAATTTGCATTGTGTCATTTATACATTGGGAATGTGAGTCTAACGTACATTATTTTCCAGTTATTTCAGAAGACAAATTAATATGTTGAGACATGTCTGCACACTGCCTACAGGTACACACAAAGCTTCTAGTAATAAAAAAGGGGTTACATCACACTGCTAAAACCAGTTTTTTCTTATCATCATGACAGATTGACAGACATTAGCTATTCCTGTGCCATTATATTTGAGATTGAGTTATGCAAACTATATAGTGTGTGCCGCAGCTTCTTGTGAATACTCACGAGATATGTCTTCGGTAGTAGAACATTGAGTTTCTCACAGTGCAGTGTGTGAACAGCTCATGGGACACACACCACTAGACTAGAGAATTGCTCATCTGGAGGTGCTTATTTATTTCTGATTATTGCAAGTGCCTGGTTATTCTGCACCATCTGAAAATATTTGTCCACATTAGTTCCAAGAGAAATGTGCATGCATGTATAGTGTATACAGTTGGGTATATGTATGATTTGGCTGCTTGAGTGCCTTTTATGGACTAATATTTGGTTTATCTTGCAGCATGTGACTATGGAAGATTCATACTTGTGTGGATATCTGAAAATCAAAGGACTGACAGAGGTGAATTTGTCTGTAGGACCTGGATGTGTATAATATGCCCCTTTGAATTTAGTTTGCTTGTTTATTAAACTCAAATGAAAAGCAGAAGTTGTGCCGATGGCAGTAACATAAACATTAAAATTTAATATTGGATATCTTGGATAGCAATAGTGATACATATGGATAGTTTACATTATAAATCAGTGGTCCCCAACCCTGTTTCTGGAGATCTACCATCCTGTAGGTTTTCACTGCAACCCGAATAAAGCACAGATCATTCAACAGCTAGAGATCTCATTCAGCTGCTAATTAGCAGAATCAGGTGTGACTAATTAGGGTTGAAATGAAAACCTGCAGGACAGTCGATCACCAGGAACAGTGTTGGCGGCCACTGTTATAGATCATTGTTAAGTACGGTTGTGAAGCTGGCTGAAAAGGTATAAAGTGCAAGATCACTTGAGCACTTTACACCTTTTTGTATTAATTAACTTTTTTTGGAGTAAAATTACCCATATTTTAAAGTGTGCAAGTTCTACCCTCTTCAGCCAGCTTTATACATGTTTTTTTGAACCTACGCACCTGTGATAACCTTTTTGTATTGGCGCAGACTGAATTTCTCCTAAGTACTGTTGTGCGCATCAGTGCTACAAATACTGTGGTCAATTTCTTCTTTCTTCCTTGATTATACTCTTTGAGATGTTTAAAGTTACAGTAATATCTTAATTGGCACACTGTAAAATGTCCAAAATTCAAAGAATTAGGACTGAGCTGCAATTTTGCTTTGGTGTATGAGTTCCCTGTACAAATTGCAGTACTTTCAAGTACAGTAATACCTTGACTGACATAGTTTAATTTTTTCCCCCGACCGAGCCTCTCGTCTACTCTTTTATACTCATATCAAATCAATTTCAAATTCATTGAATTTAATTATAAATAAATCCGTTCCCCCCCCCAAAAAAAAAAAAAAAACCCTCTTTTTATTTTTTATAAAAAATAAAAATAAAATAATAAAATAAATAATAATCACAAAACAAAAAATAATAAAAATTAAAAATAAAATATAAAAAAAAAAAAAAAACTCCATCTAACTATTTTTATTCATATTTATTCTTACTTACACTTAAATCTTCGTCTCAGTGTCATTTCATCTCATTGCATCTTTCATTTTTTTTTTTTTTTTTTTTTTTTTTTTTTTTTTTCTCTTTCTCTGATCTGCAACGATCGCGTTTAAAAAAAAAAAATTTCTGTGGTCCTTGTTTCTTTCTTCCTTCATTTTTTTTTTTTTTTTTTCATAAGTTAGGCATACACAACGCCAACGCACGACCAGTTGCCACTTTTTCTGTTTTTTTTTTTCTTCTTTCTTTTCTATAAATTCTGAATTCTCGCTGCTCGCTCGCTCGCTCGCTCGCTCGTCGGGTCTAGGCTCGCTCGGCGAGCGAAGAACTCGCGTAACTCGTCTCGTAACTCGGTTCGGTTCGTATCGTTAGTGCGTAGTTGTAGTTTTCGTTTTTTCAATTTTGTTCATTTTTATGCAGTACTTTCTTAAAGAATTGTTAGCAAGTCAGTTGTAAATTTTATTCTTGTGAGAAGTATGTTCTTGCCATGAGATGTCGTAATTGTGTACAATTATAAAAATGTACATCTTTAGAGCCCTTACATTGTGCAGTATCTTAGGGGGTATAGCATTATCTAGTTGCTGCATACAGTATAAAGGATGAGATCCATAAAGGTCTGTCTCTCAGACACTTTTACTGACCATCTGCAGCCTGAAGAGCTCCGCATACTGAGCTGTAGTGTATCGTGTGCTCACTGAAGCCCCAGAGGCCTGTAGCAGCCGATACGGAGGTGGGAGGATCGTGGCATCAGGCCTCTCCACAACAGCTAAATGCTGCATTGGCTGTTTACAAATGAAAGCCACAATGCAGGGGTTTACTAGAACATGACTGGTGGGCAGTTCCTTTCAGCAGGTACCCAATTTCAGGTTGTTTTACTGTGTTTTTTCCATATAATTAGTATACTGGTCCGATTGTTTATCAGGGCTACAGTTGGCTATTAGGTGGCTTTGTTTCTGTGTTGCTTGATCTGAGAGCTGTGGGTAGCACTTGGAAGGCGGATAACAGAAGAAATTGCTCTCTTGATGAATCTGCTAGCAGTTTGGCAATGCATTGTTCATCTACAAGAGAACATGCAGAAATGGCTCATTGCTGGTACTTTTGAGAGTGGCAATAAAAACGTATGCTGTCCCGGGTATCTGATGCGGCTGCAGATACCTGGAAGAAAAGCATAGCAAATATTTGCACATTGTCCCAATTAATCACGTCAGCATATCAGGTACTATTGTAGCACCCTGTTTTGTTTTCTGTCTTGTCTTAATTTTACGGAGGAAGATGAGTTTCCTAATCATTCCAGATAGCTACAGTTCATTTGTATCTGTCTCCTCCACAGGAGTACCCAACGCTCACTACATTCTTTGCTGGGGAAATAATCAGTTTGAAGCGCCCTTTTTTAACACGGAAGTGGGATGCTGATGAGGATGTCGACCGCAAGCACTGGGTACGAGAGCTGTTACTGCTCAGAACGTCAATATAGCGACTTCAGTCGCCCTCTATCATTGCTTTATTCTAGCCATTTTGTGAAAAATACAAATATTCAAAGCATCTGACATAGTGCCCACTGTTTCTGCTTCTGTGCTGTACTGCTGTCACACATTTCTTTACTTTGATAACTCTTTCTCCCTCATTTTCTTTTACTCATTATCACTCTGGATTGCTTAATTCTTTAACACACGTTTACTACTGAACCCCAGTAGACAATGTTTTATCAGTTTTTCTTGTCTGTCCATTCCAGGGCAAGTTTCAGGCTTTTTATCAGTATGCAAAAACCTTCAATTCTGATGACTTTGATTATGAGGAGCTGAAAAACAGTGACTATGTCTTCATGAGGTGGAAGGTGAGGCTCGACACAGCGTTAATAATATAATACCATAAGTTCTGGGAGCAAAACTGATGGATATTTTATTTGATGAAGCAATCACAACAGCACCCTCTAATGTGAAAGTGTGGTACCTGCATATACACTCAAATCACACGTTGGTTTAAAGATCCAATATTTCAAGACAAGCGCTTCAGATCTCCCAGGTTAATATTCTTGTCATTGAAATAAATGTGTTGTAATTTCATAATAATGAAAAAAAACAGCAGTGTACTTGGATCAGCCAGAGTAGGCTAAGAACAGAATCTATACTGTAGAGAACTCATAAGGCCTTAGTGTATGTCTTTCAGTCAGCGCAGTTGTACTCCGAGGATCGGGGTTTGCGCCCCGGACCTGCCAATTCCGAGCATGGCCGGTGCCCTGTGGGAGCAGCAATTAGCGGGGGGAGGGGCTCGGAGAGAATCGCTGCGCAAATAAGGCCCCGGGTGAGCTGGAATCACGGTCAGGAGCTTGAGGAGTCGCGCCCTGTAGAGGACGTGGCGGCCTCTTTCCTACTACCGGCTGACGGGGTTGTATAGCGGTGGTTCTCTAGCGGTTGCTACATGGGGGGAATTGAATTAGAATAGGGGTTCAATTGGCTACTAAATTGGGAGAAAATGGGGAAAAAATCAGAAACAAAAAATAAATATAAATAATGAACTTCAAAATAATCTAGCTAGCTAAATATGCTAACAGTTTGTGTTCCTGGTGTATTTATGTCACCATCAATAATCCCATGCTCATTCTACAACAGTTAATAATACATTTAGAATTTTATGGATTTATTTAACCTGGTCTTGTCATAGGATGATGACATGTTGTGGATAATTGCAGTTTGTAAAGTAAATCCTACCCATTTAATACAGTGTTTAAAGTACATTTTGCTGGAAGAAGAAGGTCTCTTCCACTGTCAGAAGTCTGTAGTCCTCTCTCTTCAGTTAATGCAATAATATATTGGGTTTCTATTTATTGGTTTGTGTTTATGTAGTTAATTGGTACTTAATCACAGTCAATTACCTTGTTATATATTAATCTATAGCAACTGTAGAGGGATGTAATGCATCCCAGCTGAATTATAGGGTACAAAACCTAGCTGCCAAAAGACGGGCCAGTAAAGGAAACAGCTTTCTTCTTGATGTTTGCTTGGTATGTTCAAGCAGACAGTTACTCTGATGTGACTTTCTTCTGCGTAAAACAAATTTAATGGGCCTTTGAACATCATACCAGGATCATTTTATTTCTGATGTACAACTGTGTAATAATAATAGAGTAATCATTTTTCAAAGAAATGCTCTTTGTCGTACCTTTTCGGCTTAGTCTAATTGCCACTATTTTTAGAATATGGCGCTAAAAATCATTCAATGCTCACAAATCGTTCAGTGGAAAATTTATAGCGACCTTCTGTGAGGGCCTTTATCCCTGAATACCCGTTTCTCATGGATAGTTTTGTTCTCCTCGTACAGGAGCAGTTCTTAGTCCCAGATCACACCATCAAGGATATCAGCGGCGCTTCCTTCGCGGGCTTCTATTACATCTGCTTCCAGAAGTCCACAGCGACCATAGAGGGCTATTACTACCACAGAAGTTCTGAATGGTACTGAAGATGATTAGCATCTCTTCCTGGTTCATGCATTGTTACATGTTGTCAGTGTTAATAATTTGCCTTCACGTTTCCTTTGATGTTTGTCGAGGGCAATACTTTAGCTTATCAGAGTTTCAAACATTATCCTTGGTGAAGGAACAGAAGCAAAGCTGTGTTGTTGATGTGCAATAGGACCCACCTGCACTCTGTCATTTGATTTTGCAGGTACCAGTCCTTGAACCTCACCCACGTCCCTGAACACAGCGCACCGATATACGAGTTCCGGTGACACAAGCACACCAGCACCGCTGGCAGAGGAGGACTTCTGGCACTTATCCTGACGACAGTACAGCCGACTGGAGTGGGATGATAGACTTAGCCATGTCTTGCTGAGCATACGCCAGTCTTCTCAATAAAGAGACGGAGAGGGACGGAGGGGACGGAAGCGCAAGGGCAGGCATGGAAGAGTGAGCAGAGGTGCCAGGAGGAGGCAGCATGGGGTGCGATAGCCTCAGGAGTTTGCAGCAGTGTTTTCATTTCTTCTTCTCTAATTTTAATATCTGGTTTTAAGCTCCTTTTGTTTACCCGCACTTTCCTTATGGCCTCGTTTTAATATGAGATCTTCCATTAAGACCATGGAAGATCAT
Organism: Ilyophis sp. 1 JC-2022; assembly: GCA_022702515.1. Classification (NCBI taxonomy): domain Eukaryota; kingdom Metazoa; phylum Chordata; class Actinopteri; order Anguilliformes; family Synaphobranchidae; genus Ilyophis; species Ilyophis sp. 1 JC-2022. The sequence goes on along the minus strand of CM040405.1, from coordinate 39,401,232 downwards.
TCCATTTTCTTTTCTCCTTCCAAAGTGAAAAGCCAATACCTTGCATCCTGTTTTTCTGATATGTCCAATTTCAGCTTTGGAGAGACACATGGGAATCTGTATGGCATTGTTGGACAGCGGCATGGACGTTGTTGCTCAACTGTAAACTGGGAAAGTGTTACATTTGCGAGAAATGCATAGTGAGCTATGAATAGTGCGGAGACCCCATTGAACCGTGCTTTGGAACTGTGTGGCTCTATAGTCCATACCCAGAGCTCAATTGTAGTGTGAAAGGCTGAATATAGTCCTGACCAAGGACATATTTTTGGTGTTTATAGCTGGTGTTCCATTTCAGGCAGGTGTATTCATGGAAGGAAGCTAATGTTCACGTTATGGAAAGAACCACCATACACCAGTTTGAATAGTCAAATATTTTACAGGCACCGATACCTTTGAGAAATCCGTTTCTCATGGCAGTGAATTTTCTTTGATAAAGTGCCATTCATGCCAGCTTTTTCTGACTATGCAACATAATCACAATGGGAAGCATTTCTTACAATTTAATTTGTTTATGTTCAGAAAATATGTTTTAGAAACTAGTATTACATCAAGGCTTATAAGCTGTGCAATTCTTTTAGAACACTGACTCACCTGTAATTACATATAAGTGAATACCATACCGTATCAGTCTTTGAAGCAAGCCCCATAATTTACGTTTCTTTGCTAGGAAAACGCCTCAGACGGTGCTGGGTGTCAACCTACAGCTGTATCCTTTACAGAGAGCTTTGTTTTATTTTTACTCTCATTGGAAGCAAATGATAGCAATGCAGTATTTTATTTCACAGGCCATCAAATGCCTAAAATGTGGTTTAAATTATGCAGGAAAGATGCTGAAGGAGATGCATTTGAGGTACAATTTGCAGTGTACCCCTCAAAGAATAGGCCAAATCAACTTTATCAGTGGACTAGCTGGTCTGCATATTCAGATTGGTTGTAAGTTGTGTCTGAATAGATCTTTCAGTAAGAAATAATGAATGTGGTCAAACATTTCCATTCTCTACTACTTTCCCGGTGGGACAGCATAGAATGGCGAGTGCAGTCACTTACACATTTGAGTGATATTTTACCTAAATCTTGCATAGCTGGTAATGGCAACCAGATTTAAAAATTTAAAATGGCCTAAATTAATATTTTAAGTTGGAATATATGATTTGGTGGAAATTCCATGAAAATCTTAAGTAGTGCTACTTTCCTGTGTTTAAAACATGTACAATGAATTAAGTTTTATTTTAGTAAGAGCGTGCAAAATAAATCTCAAAGCTTGAGCATACACCCTGCCTTAAAGCAAGATAAAAATATACAAGATACAATTTTACAGTTTTACAAAATAACCAAGTATTTTCATTTGAACAATAAAATAGTACATCCCTGATGTAGACTTTTTTTTTAGTTTTGATTTATGTATGTGTGTGCACATGTTTGTCTACATGAGGGCATGTTATACTAATTGGCAAAATTCAGTACTTGTGCTGAAATGATGCATCCCAGTAGCACATTCCCTTCTTTCTGTCATGCACAAGCCTGCTGTGGCCACTCGGTGCTCCCTGTTGCTGTGGGTTCACATGCTCTGAATTTTCATTGGTATCAGGTGACACAGATGTTGGCAAGGAACTTAATAAACCTACCTCAAAGGTGAAATTAAATATGTGCCACTTTATACTAACACAAAAGTGACTGCCGGGTCTTGGCATAACTTATTTTAAGGTGGAACAAAATAGATTCCCACTATGGCGTTAAAAGTGTTTGTGGGAACACGGATATCGTGCAGTCCTCTTTAAAGAATAATGGATACATTTATCAATGTTTTATAGTGATTGATCAAAACCCAGGAACAAGCTAATGCAAACTTGTATGAACTGGCAGAATCCTATCCAATCACCCCTGGACATGATTGTCCCAGGTCACCCTAGCTAATAACGACTGCAAAGCAAAGTGGGTTTGCAATTGTAAATGGGTTCTAGTGAGGGGAGTGGGTTTTTTATGGTATGTTAAAGACCACACAGTCATCTATACCCCTGAATATATTTAAGTTTTACCATTTCTGCATTGTTTTTCCTTCAGGGGTCTGCTGAGTTGAAGGAAAGGGAGGGATGGGAGTCATTGGACAGTACTAAATGGGTCTAATTTTAATGTTAATTTTGTCACTCTGCAGACATCAAATCAAGGTGGGAAGAGTTGTGTACAGGAACAAAATACATATATTCAGTGCATAAACAGTATGTAAAATAGAGAAAAAAAGTAATACTTTTGTAAATAAAACTGCTACATTTATCATAGGAGTTATTTTATTCCCTGAAAGTTTTATATATTAATATATGAGTTCTGGTGAATTTCAGCCAAATAAGCTGAGTGAAAGTGTCGAAGACAGAGGCACGTGATGAAGTGAACTTTAACGGCGTATAATGGATGTATTCAGTTGTGGAAAAACATCAGTGCATGAAGAGATTTTAGTCTGGTTTTCCATGAGTATAAAATTAAGGTCCGGATGAGGGAATGATCTGAGAAGTTTGGTTCCATCAGCATTTCAATAAAACAATTCCTATGAAATGACCTGTAATTTCCCCTTTGTTTGCTGTTTGTTTTCTTCTCATGGTAAATTGACATGAAAAAAGAGAACAGGGTGGCGACTCCCGAGTCCGGCTCTCAGTGGAAAGTCCCTTGGCGAGCAAGAGATTTTTTGTCAGTTGATAACAGAAACTTGAGGCTTGGAGTAAGTGCCTTGTGTTGAGTGTTCCCTTATGCGTGACTCAAATATCTCCCCCCTCCCCACATAATTCTCTCAACAGTCATAATGACCTGAGAATGAAATGCAACATACAAGTACGCAGCATTAGGCTGTGAAAAAACGAGACCAGAGGTGTAAAATCCAGGGGTCAGAAAGTTAAAAGTCGTGCCATGTGTTTCTTCCACCCATGAACTCAGCCAGCTGATTTCACTAATTAGTTCTACCTCCTGGCTGAAGAATTGCTCTAATTTGCAAATCCAGGTGATTGGAACCAAGTACTGGGGAGGGCCTTTTCACCTCTGTTCAAGACTGAATAATGATTCACAGATTGTGAGGTAATGACACAACTTTATTATCCTTTGTGAAATAAATACAGATAATCAAATTGTCAACTTCGCCTGAATTTCTGGATGTTACATTGGCTACAACTTATGCAGTCTATGGCCAACATTTCAACATTTCATTTATTTTTTAGATGAAGAAAACTAAACTCAGACTACCAGATACATATGCTATAGCACTGGTTCTCGAACGACTCCTTGGGTAGCCCCATCCAGATCCAGGTATGTGACATGTTCCACCTCAAGCACACCTGATACAACTAATCAAGCCCATGATTAGTTTCATAAGGTGTGTTTTGGTGGAACATATCACATACGTGGATCAGACAGGATGTATCCGAGGAGAGGTTTGAGAACCACTGTGCTATAGCAATCAATTAATATTTTGTGTGCCACACACCCATTTCTATTTCTTCATACAACCACCAGAGGTCAGAATAGCACAAGTTAATAGAATTAAACCTGTAAATCACTTATTTATTCTAATGCAACATAATTATATTGCCAAATCAGACAAATAATTTTTATGAAAGGGAAGACAAAAAAGATTGATTATGTCACGCTTCAGAATATGTCCATAATCTGAGGTTCAAAGAACAATTGGGATTTTTTGAATTGTTGGGTAGTGGCATGGACCTTGGGAAAGAGTTACATTTACGAGAAAGTACACATGTTGAAATTTCTGTGACCACAAAGGCCTCTTGCACACCAAAAGTTGACTCAAAACTTAACGGTGTCAGCCTTGCTTGTGTTTCAAACACTATTTTTGAAGTGAAATGCTGAATGGCTCCATACACACATTTTGGTGCATTGAACCAAAGATATAGATGTATGTAGAAACTCACACAACTCCAAAATATGCATGTAGTGGCATGAATTACTATTGACTTGTATTTTATCACAGGGAGGAAAACAAGTTTATTAATTAATTATTCATTTTCAAAACCTGTAAACTGAATGTTTATGGGTTAATACAGGTTTGCATATATGTGTATTGACTGGGATGGGCTCATGAAATAATAGGTGGCAAGACTCTGTACGCCGGATATCCTATAAGTAAATCTTCCGCTCATCTGAGAATCACGCCATTCACATACCTGCGCCACGAAGAAGTGACTTAACCAGCAAAATGTGTAGTCCCGTGTAATCCTGCAGGAAGCAACCTAGCTAAGGTTTACCCCATATGGTTAATGAGACCTAATCTAAACATCCCAGAGCATGACCCCTCTGTTATGTTATAAAGTAAAGTGACCCATCTGGACACTGACTCTTACCAGCTATCCTGGAGCAACTGCACATCCAACTAGTGAAACTATCAACATGCCCAGTGAGTAACTAGTTACCTGTTTTACCTCGAAACCACATTTATGAAGCCAATACAGTGATTGTTTCTCATAGATATGCAGAACCCCGTCAGCATGCATGCAAGCCACATACACTGAAGGGGAAACACTTCATCATAGCAGAGTCTGCAATAACCAAGTATAGGCAGTGTTAACAGTGTTAAAAAGAAACAATTTTGGAAGGCCATTAAAGAACACTATGCTATACAAGACAAGATACAACCTAACAGTTTAAGACAAAGGAAAGAAACAAAAGAAAAGCGGCATACCTGATGCATACTCAAAGTGCTCGTACTATACCGTCGGCACCAGGAGACGGTTAAGCAGCGTCTCTTTGGGCTCCCCTTAAATGTCATCTCATGAAATGTCAACTTCTCGCATTGCACACTTTGCTACATTTCATCATATAAGGAGGTATATAATTCTAGCACTTACTGCCACCACCAAAAGACCGCCCCCCTACAGGCATAGGGGCGCAGCATGGTAATTATACCCCCGTGTAATTATAAAACGGGAGCACAGCAGGAGAATGGGTAAAATTAAGGGAGAAACCTGGGTGTTTTGGCAGGTAGGCCTATGAGAGATGTGTCCGAACTGAACTTGTTTTGCTTCTTGAACTTTGTCTGGGCCCTTCATCAACCAAACACTCAAGAGGTCTGCTCTGCCAAAAGCAAACATGACAATGTATGAGATGCACAAGGCTTTCAGGTCACATTCATACTTTAATGTTAGTAAACATTGGGTTTTATCTGCACTGTATGTAGTAGTAATTAATTGATCCTTAGCAATAAAATAGTAAATTAGATGCCAATAAGTGACCAAATATGATCCCAAGGACAGATTGCTCCTTTTATTTACCCATACAGACTTCCTTAAAAGAAACAAAATGGCCAATAATTAACTTATTGTACATCATGTCAACAAAGAAAACCTTTTGGTGAACTTCCTTCAGTTCAGTGGGAACCTCTGCTTTTAGAAGACAGCCTAACATAACATGCAATAGAGGAGAAAACATAGTTGTGTATGCAGTTTTAAGTACTTCTAAACATTAATACAGAATTTTCCCAAATGGTAATTGAGCATATCAACTATAATGAATACATACAAACATTCCGTAGGTTGAAGCAGGGGTGGAAAATCATAAATACATGTAGCATACTTTGGACTACCAAGCAGCCAAATCTGGTAGCCCAGCTCAATTTGTTGTATTCAAGTATATACCGGTATACTGGAATATACATGTGTATATCTGTACCGTTTGTTACATCACAAATGCTTTCAAATTATGTTACAAGATTACTACCTTCTTTATCTTATCTTTTATTTGCTGAGCATTGTGCTCTATTCAGAAACAATTATCACAGCAGTTTGTAATGTTCTAAAATCCAAAATGCGATGACAACACAAAGAACTGTAAGTAAATTAACAAAAAAGCTATTAACTTCATCAAATTACATCACAAATTTCGGCTGCAAGGTACTTTAAATGTCAATTTAACAGCAAATTAAATTTAGTAGTACAGTGAGGTGTCTAATGTCCAGTCAGCCATGTCCAAGTTCAGAAATGAGCCTATTTCCTTGTTACTTACAGACAGCTAGGGTTGGAAATAACTCCACTCTGGGCAGTCTGAAAAATGATGCAATGTGTTAAAGCACTGCATGCCTCTGTACTCGTATGACGTGACATGTCATATCAGTACAAAAATGAATTTTACACATTTTTCTGTCACATTATCATGCATGTAATTTTAGAAAGTTATGGATTGGCGTGTGTGTTATGGAATGCAATTTAATGTAGATAGCAAAAGCCTTTCGGATTAATTTCACATACAGCGCTGCACAGACAAAAGCTGAAAACAGGCTGCTATTGCACCTACTTAGGTGTGTCAGGGAAGTGGAAAAGTCGGACGTGAATCATTCTAAGAATGTCAGGCCCATTTCCTGATATAAAACAGGTCCATTTATTGATTTACTGGAAAGCTTCTGGAGTGACAGTTTCCTTGTGTGGACAGCTTCGTGTGATCCTGTGAATTCTTTCTATTCTTGCTCAACATTTTTATGATTTTCAATTTAATTGTACTAGATAGACCCAGATGATTCAATAAAGCATTACGCCCATGCGCATAATATAGTGATTAAAGTTCCAGGGGAAAGGAGTGTGTTATTTCCCGGTTTTATCACTTTGAAACAGATGCAGATAAGGGTATGCACAAAAAAATGCCAAACACAAGTCATTACATCACATGACAATTCTACACAATTCCAGGCAAGCACAATACAAAAAGAAAATCAAACAAAAGTCTGGAACAATCACCAGTGACCAAATAGCTTTAGGAAGATTTTACTGCCATCATTATGCTTACTAGTTCGTGACCGTAGTAATAACAATAAAGATTACGATCAGGATTTTTTTTATTTTATAATTGCGTTGCGATGATGCAATGTTACAATCGTGTATCAAAACAACAATTCAGCTTTCTTCTGAAGCAGGTCTCCTGTATATATTTTCTTGTAGGTAAATGGTATTGATCGATGTCAATTGCAGACCATATATTTGGCATTGTTCATGAAATTAGCGAAAGATATGATTAAACAATGTTATGTGCATGTATCAATGTAACTGCAGACCTGCCAGTAAAAGCATGAATAGGATTATGTAATGTATGTACGTCTATAGTCTCTCATAACGTCACTAAATTCTTTAAGACTTGTATTACATCTGTCTTCGGGGGAATACTGAACTATTTAAAGTGCTTGGATACCTATGATGGATACAGACAGCTCAAACAGGAAACTGCGGTACAGAAAGGGCAGAAGCTAAGCCAGAGCATTCCACACACACAAGTTATTTTCTTTTGGCACAAAACTGATTTACTTACTGGAATTATGTAATACAGCTGCACATAATAATACAATAAAACAATAATGTTTGAGGCTCTCCACAGAGATGCTGTATGTCACTCATTAGGCCTGTCTTTTTAAATCCGCTTGAGAAATCAACACTAATAGCATAGCTTATGATATGGCTCCATCAATAATATTGTATACATTTAGGGGTCGATTTACTAAGATCCCAAGTAAGGGGTGTATTTGCACTTAACATTTTACACTTTGCAGACGATCAACTAAATGTCACTACGTAAATTACTCCAGCCGCAAAATGCCATCAAAAAAGCCACATTACTGTTCTGATTTTAAAATTCCATAGACACGGGTTATTTACTCATAGTCTTCCTTAGAAAAAATGGCAATAATTAACAAAGTGGCTACTGTAAAAACCTTTCAAAGGTCACCTATTAATAAAACCATAAAAATCCACATCCTGCTGTTCAGTATGGGCCCATGTTCTTAAAAATATTCCTGCCACACATTGCATTCTTGCAGAGTGCATCACAGAACTTGTCTTTTCACACCCAACAATCCCAAAACTAATAGAAGTAAATTAAGGTACAATTGCTGTTAACTTTCCCTGGGTCTTATTTGCACCTTAGAATACTAATCTAAAAGGATAAAGGGCACAATGGGTGTACCTTTGATGACACTGCCCCAGTAACAAGCTATTCCCTATAGGTAGAATTTCTGCACATTTTTTTCTGACAGTGTAAATAAAACCAATTTGAATTAAACACAACTTAGCAAAACATGTGCACTCGTAGTATGCACTCCAGAAATTGACTTCATTTTAAGCATGGACATTAAATTACATGGATATCCAATTACAGAAAGATAACAGCTTGTTACAATTCAGGGGCTGTGATTTGGGGTTGGAATTAAATCCCATAAACAGGGCTTTCCAGGACTGAATTGACCTGAATTGAAACATCCCCTGTGGTATAGAATGTCAATGCTATCTCTATATTTAACAGGCTAATTTGCAACTATGTGCAATGTTGGTTTTCCAGGCTATTTGTTTTACTGGCTATTGTTACATGAATGTCATTTTTCAACTTGCCATTACTATCCATGATTAACATATAGTGAGTACATCAATTCATCTTTTTGCAGTGGGTAGAAATGAATTTCTAATACAGGACCCAGTCAATAGGTAAACAAACAAATGTGCCCAAACTCTTTAGGTTCTCTGCATAGTGTGAATGGCTACAGCACTGTAAGAAAAAGTCTCTTGATCTTGATGAAAATTGTGTTTATTTACAGTTGTCAGAGATACAAGAAATGCACTGTGCATTCAGTGGAGTTAATCTGAGTCACGTTATCAAGACTGAATGGCTTTAAATATCCTTTTTCAGACATTCTTTTCTGAGGCAAGAAACAGGAATTGTAACAAAGTGCACAACAAGGGCCGTTCCTTGACAGAATTTTGTGCCAAGTTCTGCTCTTAGTTATTTAATTAGCTCAATCATATCTTGAGCTGACATTTGTATAAGCACCGGCTACAGCCACAGACTGCACGTGTACCCTAAAGATTTTACTGTGCTCAAATACAGGAGTGAACCAGCGTAGTTTATAAAGCTGCAGAAAAATAAAACTTAGGTAATTGGTTGGAACAAAAACCAGGACTAGAGCGCACCCCTGCTTTAACTAGTCAATCACCCCTTGGTACTTTGTACTGTAAAACAAGTACAAAGGATCCCACTCTGTACACTGGCATATGTATACATCAGCATGGCCCATGTTGTAGAGCAGGTCCTAGTGATTACAATGAGCGCAATATATTGTTTTTACCATTTATGGTTGTCAAACTGTAAGTCTCAAAAGTAGTTTCCCCCGGAATGACCCTATTGTAGTGTCAATCAAGTCTCCTTGTTTGGAATAGTCCTCGATCACGCACTCCCAGTCACTATTCTGTAATTGAGTACTAAGCCGATCAGTGGCGACAACTCGTCGCTTATACTTATAACCCGCTTTGACCAAAACTATCCGGGTGGCAGGCATGGTTGATTTGCCTGTATTCCAGACTTGAGTGGATCACATCTTACAGCACTATGTGCAGAAAGAGGCAAAGGCATATTCATGTTTTTTACGCTTTGGGGGCAGCCCAGACATGACCCTAATATGGCACCTAAAATGATAGAATGGTAAAATTGTAGTGTCTGGTTCTAGCTCTGAAGAGAAAACCTACAGCTACTTGGTAGTACAAGAAGACTTCCTTCCGTGGCACTGCAAATGGCAGTTAAAAAAACACACCAGAGATGACCATGCTGTATGGAAGAATGATTCAATTACATTTCATCAGAAATACAGCCGTCAATATGCACTTCTTATGTAATGGTGTTTGTCTTGTGGAATGGAAATAAAGTTGAAAGAGTTGATTTCACATATTACGTATCGCTACCTTTGGAGTTTGGCCTGACTAGTGCTTGGTGACCATTATTGGTAGGGTAGCATTGCCTGTCGACTGTGTGTACGCTGGCACTGACCAGGGAAAGGACGGTAAGCGGCAAGTGATGAAAGGCAAAACTTCCTCCGCCTTGTGTGTCGTCTGTACAGGCAGATGTGGTGCTTATTCCAGGTGATGACTTGCGCTCATGGCCTGACAGCCTGGATGGGCGATGACCTTGAACAGGAACGTGAGAGATAAATTTGGCGGCCTATCACACGGGCACATAGTTCAAGCTGCCTCAGATCAGTGTGGCAGCCAGCTCCCACTCACCACCTACACTTTGAAGAGACACCTGCATGCCCCTAACTTTCGGAACAGTACTGGGGAATTACATCAAGATGACAGGCATCATATGATGGATTTATTAAGTCTGCAGAATACAAAATAAATGAACGGTTGGGAAGAGACTCCAAAGGGCATTTCATTTTCTATTTGACTACCAAAACAAATGTCTTGTGATTACACAAAGGCTGAAATATGTCTCCCAAATTGTTGCATTTCAAAAGAAAGTTTCTTTCATCATGGGTTGAAAATACCTTGGCATTTATAAAAGTATGAATACTCGGTTGTAACATGTAGCAATTATCTCAATGCAACTTAACTTCTAACACAGGTCTTGTACATATACATGTTAAATAACAAATATTGAGAGAAAATACGCTGTAAAATGCTTCTTTGATTTGGGGTTTGGATAACAATAAAAAAGTAAAAACCATGTTCTCTTAGAGGTGCATCAACAAAACGAATCTGGTGTAACTGTGGGCAAATTGCTTCTAATGAGGGTAAGCTGATAACAACTGTAATCATAAGAATTTACTAAGACCTTTATCATGTGCAAAACCTATTAGCACCTGGGCCAGGTCAAGGGGTAACGGAAGGACAAATTTGCTGTACACTGGCTCTAGCTCCTAGGCTATACCAGTTAGTTTGAAAAAAAAAAACTTGTGAGAAGTGAGAGGGCTGCCTTTTAAAAAAAAAAAATAAAACTTTTTTTTTTTTCATCATTTCATTTTCATTGTTTTTAAAAAAAAAAAAAAAAAAAAACGGGAAAAACAAAAAAACAAATTTTTTTTTTTTTTTTTTTTTTTCAACAATGCAAAACAAGCAACAAAAAAAGTATTTTTTTTTTTTTTGATGTTTTCTTGACTGATAATATCCTATTATTGCCAAATTGCCAAATAAGACCCATGGCAAAAGATTTTTAATTTTTTTTTTTTTTTTTTTTTTTCTTTTTATCCAAGGACATTTTGGTAAGGAAGGAAAAAGTAACGAAGAACACACTATTAGTTCTTGTGTATAAGGCAATGTTTAGTATAATACATCCCCAATATTACATTTTTACAGTTATCTTTTTTTACAGTTAAACTTTATTATTAAGGTAAAATAGAGAGTTTTAGTGAGAGTTTTTTTTTTCAATGAAAAGGACACTGCAAAATTTTGAAGAAGAACTTTTTTTTTCACAAAAAAACAAAAAAACAAAACAACAATTAACCAAAAAAAATTTTACAAACAAGTAAATGTAACATGAAAACCCACTCCATTAAAACAAAACACAAAAAAAATATTGGTTATTGGTGGTGTGTATATATATTTATTTTTCAATTGTACTATTTGTAATATTTTTTTGTTTTTTTTTATTTTTTACTTTTTTCAACCCACCCATTTGTTCAATTTAAGAAGATTTAAAAAGAGAAAAAAAGAAAAGTAAAATAAAAAAAACAAAAAAAATATTAAAAAAAAAAAAAAAAATAAAAAGAAAAAGAAAATTTTTTACCCCTACTTTTACCCCCCTACCCCTCCTCCACCTACAAAACCAATAACTTGGCCAATGATTGGTACAAAACAAATACCATGACAAATCATTGGTCATGTTCTTGATTTTGCTTGTGCGACAAGGTTTTGCACATGCTAAAGGTCTTAGTAAATCAGGCCCTGGGTGCATCCCAATACTCGAAAAATGCACCCTACCTTCCTCCACTACCACCTCCTCTACTCTGTGCCCCGGAAACAGATCTTTGTGTTTTAATCTAATGTTGCTGATTACATCTTAATTAATGGTTACATATTAATTAATTTCTCGACGCAAACCGCAATGTAAGGTACATTGTATACTGTACATGCAAATACTTGTACTCGAAACGTTCAGACAGTTTTGCATACTTCTGGGTAGGAGAGGAGTGGTAGTGGGGTAGTGAAGGAAGGAAGGTGGGGAGTGAAGAATATTGGGTCGCACCCCCTAAGTGTATTTGTACAGCATTTTGTTACGACTGAGTACTGGACTGGACCCAAAGGCAAGACTCTGAGACAGACTCGAGTCTTATACACTCCACCAGGGAGTGTATTTATTTATGCGAGACAAAGTTGCAGGCAAGCAATCAAGCAAGCAGGGAAACTAAAAGGTCACAGGCTGGATACGGGGTTGGCGAACTAAAGCGGGGCAGGAGAGGAGACTGGGCTGGTCAGGGCAGAAACGGAGGCAGGCTGGAACGAGGAACAGGACAAACAGGTTAAGGCAAACAGTAGCAAACAGACTGGCCGGGAGTGATCTCAAACAGAGCAGAGAAAACAAACTAGCAATGAGACTATGAGACATAGAGAGGAACTTGAATAGAGAGGGGAGCAGGTGAGAGGGCTAACTGAGTAATGAAAAGGAGTGAGGAATGTGTGCGAGAGGGAGAGTGATAAGCTAATCAATAAGGGGAGAAAACAAGGAACTAAACGGGGACCACGCCCAGCCTGCAACGAACACAGAAACGAGATGAACAGGGTAAACAGAAAAACACAACATGAAACGTAAGGAATGTGAAAACGAAAGAACAGGTGGACTGGAGGCAAATGGCGGATGTTACACATTTAATACATACAAGTACATATAAACAAGTTCCCTGAAGGAATTCTAGTTGCAGTTCATCTTCAAAATCTGGTTCCACGTGTCAAACCAGTTGTACACCAGCCTCTTGAATGTAGACGAACCGAATTAATAAAACATATTTGATTTTTGTCACAAAATATTGCCATGTGCTGAAAGATATGCAGTCCTCAAGGCTCTTGTTCCTCAAGGTTCCTATCTCTCGTGTAACATGCATGCTACTTAATTGGTTTTGTACATATTGTGAGTGAAATAAAGAGTATTAACCACAAAACAGCTCTGTGGTATTAACTCAAGCTAATACTCAGTTCTGCACATAACCCTGTAAACCAGTTGGTGCAGCCTTTTTGTACATGACATCAAGTGGGCATAAAATTAACAAGCAACCTGCTGCATCCTTTTGTTGGCAAAGATGTCTGCATTATGTTAAGATGTGTTAGATAGACAAATTCGGCTGGCAATTCGAACTAGTTGGCTAACATTAGCTGTCTGAGGTTCTGTTTTTAAGTTTTGGAATACTGCTGAGAGCAAATTTCATGGGTGAACTGATCCTTTATGATGAAAACTTTGATTGGTTTTCCTTACATCATCCACTTGTAGATCGCTCTGTATAATGTATCCAGTTAGCTTTGGGACAATGAGAGCAGATGGTCTGTTTTAAACCTCAAGGGACGTTAATCCTCATATTATGTTGGAAGTTTTATGACGCATCTTATGTTTGCGGTGAAATTGATTGAGATGGTTAACGTTAGTTAACTTTAGTGAAGGTGAAATTATTATATTAGAGAATTTTGCCATTAAATGCTTTAACTAATGCACAATTATAAAAACATAACTTAAAACACGTTTGTATATTATGTGGCCCCTTGAATCATGGGCCAGACATATTTTGCTATCTAGGGTAGAACCGTAATGTTATTTTAAACAGAAATCTTGAAGATTTCCAAAAATTTTGGACCAATTCAAATGTTTACGGGCAAAAATATGCCAGCTATGAATGGGGTGCAATGGTGGCCCCACTTTCTTTTCTTTTTTTTATAATTTGGCGCCCGACGTGGGGCTGTGTATGTCCAATTCCCACCCTAATTTGGAATGTCCGATTGTCCCCCCCAAACTGCATTCATTGAACAACCCCACTGCACAGGGCACACGTGCATCTTACGTTAGTGCAGGGGTGGCCAATTCCAGGCCTCGCGGGCCGGTGTGTATGCAGGTTTTTGCTGCCGCCAGTTAACAATTATTGAATTAGCCCAATCGTTTACACGATGTGATATTTTAATCTACATATCCGCGATATGAAAAGCAGCTGATGAATGTCTTGTGCTTGTGCCGGCGTCAATGCGTGTATTGTGTATTTTTTTTATTTTTAATTTTACAGTGATGTGGTGATGGTGTTGTGTGTACTAATTAGCTGATTGAACCGTTTTAACTGGTGTTTAAAAAAAAAAACCATACACCACGCGCCGGCCCTGGCCGGCCTGCCCCCTGCCTTAGTGCAATCCCATGGTTTTCCTTTGAAAAGCGTGGCTCAGCCACCTGTGTCTCCCTATGCAACCCACCCCCCTCTCACATTTGTGTAACATTAAGCAACACTCTCAGTTTTGCGCTGATAATTGTCGCCCCCTACTATACACACAGTGACTCTGTTTCTGGCGCCGTTGTATCACGCAGTAGGCCACGCTTTCCGCAATAGTTGCAAGCACATTCCATACAATTTTGTTTCAATTACTGTAAGTATATTACAAGAGCGAACAGGCGTGACCAATCCTCTACTCGTAAACCAAGTAAGCCTACAGTATGATCACTATCTAAATATATTCTCATACCGTTTATAGTATTCCTTATAAAAAAGTAGAAAACTAAAGTTTACTTTTAAAGTATACAAATTTTGATAAACTTTGATTGGCCCACTTTTTCAATTCATAAAAGCATTCTTAGAAGTACACTTTTAAGAATTAAAACAATAATATAAATTCATGTTTTTAAATTAATTCTTTAAGTATACTTTTATGAATGAAAAAAGAGGCCCAATTTAGTCCAAATAAGTATCAAAACAGTAAACTTACAAGTACACTAAGAGTTTATCAAAATGAATATACTTAAAAGTAAGCTTATGTCCTTAAATTAATTGCAGCCACTTTAAGTAGGACCATGCACAGACTTTCTCGGGGCGGGAAACCTGATCCGCAAAGGGTCGGTGTGGGTGCGGGTTTTTGTTTTAGCCCAGCACTAAGACACCTGATTCTACTTCTCAAGGTCTTGATTGAAGACCATGATTAGTTAATTAGTAGAATCAGGTGTTGTAGTGCTGATGAGGATTCCCACCCCTGATATGTGCTCAAAAAGGGCACCTGTGGTAAACTGGGTTGTACAGCTCACGGCTACCCAACCCTATTCCTGGAGATCTACAGTACTGTACATTTTCACTCCAACCCTAACAAAGCACACCTCATTTAACAGCTAGAGATCTAGTTCAGCTGCTAATTCATAGAATCAGGTGTGCCAAATTAGGGTTGAAATGAAAACCTACAGGAAGGTAGATCTCCAGGAACAGGGTTGGGCAGCCCAAGCTGATAGTTTCTCCTCGGAACACCTGCAAGGTTTTAAACATGTTGTCATGTATAGGAGCAAACTCGGTCCTGGGGGACGTGTGTATGCTGGTTTTCATTCCAACCACAATTGCAATCCCTGAATTTTAACAAGATGTTCATTATTAGGTGCTTTTTGTGTTTAGAGGGATTATTCCACATTATGACTGAAATCACTATACATGCCATGAATAATACAAGTCTCATGTTCACATTGTGCTATATTGCAAAAATGTCATAAAAAGAGGCAACAGATTTGGCAACTGATCAAATTAAAGACTGAGATGATTCAATAGGCTCCTAATTGGTGAACGTGTGTGCACATGGCCTCTAAAACTAACCATTATGGTAGATAATGAAAAATTCAATGACAACAAGCCATTGTGTTAATAAGGTTAAGGGGAAAAAATATGAATTATGAGCCTATTTATTCATCTCAGTCTATGATTCGATCAGTTAAAAAAACTGTTACCTCCTTTTATGCAATTGTTTGCAATATAGCACAATAAGCACAGTGTGAACATGGTACTTTTTTTCTTCATGGCATGTATAACTATTTCTGACATAATGTGCCTAAGGATTAATGTGAACCTAATTAAGAAAAATTAACAACTTGTTAAAATTCAGGGATTGCTATTGTGGTTTGAAAGAAAACCAGTAAGCATAGGGGTCCCCCAGGACCGAGTTTGAGAACCACTGCTATAGGGGATGACCGGTTCCGCCCATATGCAAAAGGTCTGTAAAAATCATATATGTTGATTAGTATTATTTGAATTCTTATACAATCTCTATGTATTTATAGAGAGTATCATGTATGTTAGGGAACTATTTAATTTCAGTCTGAAATGTAGTCTATATTAGTTTTCTACCACAAATTTATTTAATATGATTTTTACAGACCGATTTGCATGTGGGCGATAGCGACAATACACAAAACTGAAAAAAACGAAACGTTAGCTAACTTGAAACAAGTGTTTAGCTGCAAACTGCAAACACAATAGAAACGTGGGAACGTAAATCTTATAAAAATGTAAAGTAAATAAACCGCTGCATGTAGACAATAAGGGTACTTCTGCCATCAAGGCGCAGGGCGCATAATGCTTCAGCATGTTGGTGTCTATCTGTGCACGTGTCTGACTTCACGTATAATTTTAATGAAGTTATAATCAGACATACCTGGAAAATGAATGGTCTCTCTGTGTGCTATCTCACGAAGTCCCACGGATGCTGTTGTATCCTAACGCACGTGCGTTATTCCTGCGCACGTGCCTGGAACGTCTTCTACCCCCTTACGAAAAATACTATCTTCGTCACCGCCTACAGTGCATACTATAAATACTCGGTAAATGTTTGTATGAGAGTGAGAGTGGAAAACGATTGAAAGACAAAGGACAGTTGCCTCTTCCAGAGCATAAAGCTATCCCTTCTGAAAATAAAGATGAGCGACCCAAGATACCCAACCGCTGTCAGGCTTATTGGGGTGATGCAAAAGGACGCGAGCAAGGTAGCCTATAGGACCTGATATATGATGTATTAACTGGCTTTAACTCAGTATAGCCTATGTAAATTTCGGCTCTTGCTGAAATTAAGGGATGGTTCTTAGGTTAATATTTAGAATAGACCAAATAATAACTATTGTTGTTAATTATTTTGACTGAAATATAAACTCAGCATCTTCACCCAATTTTGATCAAACAAACAGCAGCCAAATAGGAACTAATTCTAACTGCCAATTGATGAAGACTTGTCAATGCAACTTCACATTCAGATGTCTAATCTTTTTCAGATGTTCATGACCGCTGTGCTTTGGTCAGATCAAAACGAAATCATTGTTTACAGATCTTTCCAGGACTTCAAAAAACTTCATGTAAGTTAATCAAATATATTTTTAAAGAAAATCAGCGGTCAATGCTGTGGAATGTTCTGGTCTAAAATATTTTATTATTTTATTCAACCAGAAACAACTGAAAAGGCTATTTCCCCTGCAAAACCCATTTCGCAGATCAGAGAGAAGGATTCCAAGGTTCAGAGGTAAATTGGCTTTTCATACAAACCTTGTCATTCTATTAATTAATATCATGAAAGTTGTGTTAATTCTTCAGGTATTCCTCATTTTCAGCAAGGAACACAAAGATCTATCAGAGGAAGGACTCTAGCAAATCAATGCGTCGCCTATCATTCCTGGAAGATTACTGCACAGAGCTGCTGAAATGTGACCCCAGTGTTACACAGAGCTCTGAGGTGATCCAGTTCTTCCTGCCACAGAATCAGGACCTACAGCCAGAGTTTGTAAAGAATAGGTATGTGCTCATTCCAGCTCATTTATAAAAAAGGTATATGGCGCTCCTGCTCGACCATTTCGCTCTGTTGGTGGTGGGCGACTTGCACTTCCCTCCCTCCGTGTTAACGGCACTCGCTCGTCCCGACTGCGGAGCTTCTCCACTCTAGCTCCCCAGTGGTGTAATGAACTCCCCACTCCGTTGCGCTCACCTGAAACGCTGCCTGTTTTCCGTCGTGGTCTGAAAACACACTTTTTCAGACTCCACCTTGAATAACTACATATATAAGGCCAATTATATAGTACGTTCTTTCTGTTTATTTTCTATTTGGTTTTGCTATTTTATAGCTTAGAATGTATAGCCGACTGTATTCTGTTGATTACTAGCGATAGCTCCTACGTTGTGAGATAGTTGTGCTTTGTTGGATTATCTTCGTAGTTGTGTCAATGACCTTCAATATGCACTTATTGTACGTCGCTTTGGATAAAAGCGTCTGACAAATAACTAATGTAATGATGATGAAAGGTGAATGTATTTTTTGTCAGAGGTAATTCTTAATTGATGTAAGTAGTTATTATTTAGCACTTTATTTGGTCATCCATTTTTCCAGGGTGATTTCCAGGATATGGAAATATTGTCAGCAAAAATGTAAGTGACATTTTCTGTCTTATCTACAGCATTGTGATTCTGCCCATGGAGGACATTGCAGAAAACAGCGATAGAGGGATGGATGCCATTGGTGTCAAGCGATTCAGCATGGGCAATGTGACACAGCCCTATGTGCCTGAAACATACCGCTGTGTGGCCCCATATGAGACAAAGGACACCAAGAACAGGCCCTTCAAAGTGGCTGTGGACGAGACGGTGGATGTACTCATCAAAGAAAAAGCAGGTTAGCCTCTTAAAGCATGCAGTACTTTCTGATTTTCAGGCCTTTATTTCATAGTCAGAAGCCTTTACAGCCAAAGGGCTTTTATATTACACAGAATTTTGTTTAAACAAGTGATAGGACTTCAAGTCACCATTTATTACTGCTGTATGTTCAACTATGGTGTTAAGATGACATAAATCCATTAGTTTGGTTATGTTTGTGTGAGCTATGAGGTGTCGGGTGGAATTATCTTTTTAAAACTGCATATGAAGTATACATGTAACATGAATATGAATGCAATTAAATATATTTATCCCTTGCTGTCAAGACACAAGTACATAATGTAATGTGTGGTCAATTATTCAACAGCCAAAGTGCTGAACTTCTGATGAGAGGTTGGGGGGCTCTATGGTCCATCTGACACATTAGCCCCCCTTCAGTTTGGCCTCTGGTGTCTTACTGACATTGATTACATCTCTATTCAGGTTGGTGGCTGGTGGAAAATGATGGGAAATGTCTGGCCTGGTTCCCAGCACCTTACTTGGTTAATTGTGAGGATGAGGAAGGAGAAGAAGACTATGATGATGAGACACCTGCAGTAGGTAAGAGGCAACAGGGATGTTTGTACTTGATCATGAGTATCAAATTATGGGAGGTCACTGCAGATGCACAACACATAGTACAGGGATCCATCTTTTTTGCCATCAGATTAATATAAAGATTAGTGCACCTATCTCACACCAAAACAGCAGCTGTGAGCTGGCCATTGCACCATTAGATCACAGCAGCAGATTGAAGAAAAACCAGGGATTAAGTTGAGATTATGTATGTTGTAAAATTAGGTTTGGATGCAATCAGAACATCCTTTATCTTGTTTCCCTCCCTCACTGTCTAGTAATACATGCTTCCTGTTTGTGACGCTGTCCTTGCTTCATAAAATGTATTCCCACAAACAACTACTGTTGACAAATCTCACAAATCAGATGGCAAAATATGATTTGTTGCAAATTTCTTGTTCATGACTAATGTCTGTATTGTATAATATATATGTAGTCAAAGAGATGAGAACACTAATATTTAACATTATGTTTAACCTTTTCTTCTGGTGTGTTTGCGTTGAAGGTTTGCTATACTCTGCAGTCAGGAACTACACATCTAAGAAAGAGGACGAGGTCTCTGTGAACATTGGCTCTGTAGTGGAGGT
The DNA here is from genome assembly GCA_022702515.1 of Ilyophis sp. 1 JC-2022. Taxonomy (NCBI): domain Eukaryota; kingdom Metazoa; phylum Chordata; class Actinopteri; order Anguilliformes; family Synaphobranchidae; genus Ilyophis; species Ilyophis sp. 1 JC-2022. The sequence continues at coordinate 39,381,633 of CM040405.1, read as the reverse complement.
GCTGCAGAAGTCTGATGATGGCTGGTGGCTCATCAGGTATACTCACTTTCTCACGACCTGCTTAAATGTCAGATAATCTGACGCCTTCAGAGCGACACTTAAAATGCACTGCTGCAATATTTATGTGGGCCTTTGCCTCATCTGCAATAAAAACACTGATCACAGGTCAGTTTCAAAACTGGGTAAAAAGCTACACGGGGCAGTTTGGAAATGTATCCCACTGGGAAACTGTTTTGTTGTTTCAGGTTTATTATTGCAGACACTTTCTGATTTACATGGTGAATGCACAAGGTTTTTTTACGCAGTAAGAACAACTCTGCCCGGTTCTATGCCTTTAATATTGGACTTGTATTTTCCCCCACAGAAATAAGGGCAAAGCTGGCTACGTGCCCTCCATGTACCTGCGACCTTATACCAACCCACTTGTCCAGGTCCAGAAGGAGATGCGGAGTTCCACACTTAACTTGGCACAACTGCATAACTCAGACCTATTCCCCCGCCAGTCAAAGGGAATCCTTAGTACTGCTGGAAAGAAAAGATCACGCTCACTGGACATACTGTCAGAGTCACACCAGAGCCACGCCCTCCTGCCTGTCCCAGCAGAGAACGAGGGCCGGAAGAGCAGCCTGGGCGGGGTCAGCCTGGGGAGTGAGTCCAGCTTCAGCGATGACTGCAGCTGCACCGGTGGTGACTCTCTCAGTAGCAGCCCCACAGGCATAGTGCATCACCACAGCACAGATAATGGCCTTATAGAGGGAAAGTTCAGCCCCAACGGCCCTGACTCCATCCTCCTGAAGATCTCCTCCGCTCCCAAAGTTCCTCCACGGCCCAGAGACCAGGAGATTCTCAGCCGCTGCACCACTGTCACACGCAAGGCTGCCCTGGCGTCGAAAATGCGCCTTCCTGAGCTGAAGCAAATGCAGGGTCGCTAGGGTGGACTAGGGGTGATTAAAGTTACAATGGTAATGAGGATAATTCAGACTATTGTTGTAAAGAACTACATTGTAAAGTTATTGATATTTTTTGTATTGTTATTTTATAGTTTCAAGAGTGTAATATGTGCTAGAGTGTAAACAGTATGTTAATCAGTAATCTACATGTAAAATAGATGCAAGAGTTGTGGAGATGCACTTTGGTTCCAGGATGGTTTTGTTGGCTAAAATGTGCAGGTAGTAATATAAATCCCAATGAAAACCGTAAGCAAATGGCAATATAATGTTTATCAGCCACAAATAATCAGGCAATATCAGCACAATTTTTGTTTGTTGGACATAATTGTTTGCTTTTGTTCTATGTAATAATGTACTCTGCTCTTTAATATATTTCTTTAACACTTGTGTTCTGATGTCTAAATCCATATTTTCCATAGTGGAAAACATTAATGTGCCTCATATGCATGGTACTCTCTTGTTCTTATTAATACATATATGTTTACATTGTTCTTCAAACTGCAGTGAATAGCATTGTCCATGCAGGTATGCTGGCTCTGTCCTTTGTGAAGTATATAAAGTATCTGATAATGTTCAACTAATTGTCTTATTTTAATAAAAACCCTTTATCACATACTTTCCCTGGAAATTTCTGACCCAACAACTAGCAGACACAAGACTATTTACAACAGAGGGAAGCAATTCAGTTGGGTAAAAACTGAAAAAAGAAGCACGTCTTTTTGGTAAATGTGTTTAGCATATTTATGTGGTGGCCGTGAAGCACAAATGAACAAATCAGAAAACGCAAAAACAATTCATAAAATGCACTTACAACTACAACAAATTATAAAGACAACATTTCACAAATCAAAATAACAACCCCAATTATACAACAAGTCGCAAAACACAACATTTCATGAAACCCACTCACAACTTAGAGAACACAACAGCAAAAAGTAAAGCAAAAGATTTGTCAAAGCAAATCAACAAGTGTGAAAACACAAAAGCAAGAACAGAAACAAATCAACATTTCACATAAACAAGGAAAGGGTAGGTACCGGCCATCTCGTCCCTGATTACACAGAATTGTTGTCTATCTGAGTGACTGGAAGTACTGGAATCCAATTAATTGTAGAGTTGCACGCATTTGTGGAAAAGGTTAGCTAGACTATTGTGAATACATATAGCCTACACTCAGTCATTCCACTAAATACCACAGATTATTTAATTTCATAATATACACATATTAAAAACATTATAGTCACCGATCACATGGTTAACCGACAAAAAAAACAACTCAAGAACATATTTAGCTTCTGTTATTAGTCCAGGAACTGAAAAAATCAATAGAAACACTTCATAACCAGCCACACAAAAAAACAAATAATAAAAAAATTTATAAAAACTTATTTGACTGAACAATTAGACAATGAGCAGCAGCTGGGGTGATTGCAATGGGCCAGAGCTGCTGACCTACCCGTGAAGAGTAGAAAATGCTATTTAGGTCCAGGAAGCATTGCATAGCCTTTTTGAATGACAAATTAATGTAATGTTTTACTGAATTTCCTTTCTTAAAATAATAATGGCAATAAAGTAGACTGTGAGAGACTTCATGATTCTTCATACAAAAAAGACACAAAGTAAATATCCTGTGCTATTAGTAAAAATTGTGTTCATTAGGACATTTGACTCAGTGATGTGTTGGATAAAACTCTCCACCAGTACTTGTGGTACGTGCCTTTACCAACTGAACCACTGAAAAGCCAATTGCCATTTAGAAGGTAGTTCTGTGGGCTGTGTGGTTTGTAGGGAAATAAATTAAATAAATCATGTTCACAAGAAGCAGTGGTAATAGATTCAATAATCATTGGGTTTCTTTGAATATAAGTATGCCAAAAATAGTATTGTATAAAAATAAAGGTGCTTGGACACACACCTTGGTCAAACGAGTTTTGTGTCATGATAAAAATCCTTTGTGTAAATATTGCACTGTGACACTTATGTGGTGCACGTGGACCAATGGGACCATCAATCTTCCTGCCACAGGTTAAATGTTGTTTCCTGTACACAGTTGTTTTGTGTCAATTTTGTGTATATTATTAGTGTTTAAAACTATTTCTACATCCCATATTTTCTTCCCAATTTCAAATGCCCAGCTCTTTGTAACCCCGGGGGGTGCTCATTGTACAGGGGTTTGACAAAATAATGGAAACACCACGTGGAAAAAAGACGTAGCTAATTTGCGATTAAAAAGGCAACTACACCGATGAGTGTGGTACGTAATGTGACATAAATGCACACAAGTGCATACATAGGCTACAGGTTCCCAGAAGGAATTCTAGTTATTGTTTGTCTTGTTTGCAATCTGGTTCCATAAATAACTGCAAACATTTGCCTATACCTGAAGAAATTTCCAAGTTCACTTATATAAATATACTTGCAGTTTGTCTTGTTTGCAATCTGGTTGCACAAGTCAAACCCAATTGTAAGCTACACAGCGTGTTGAATGTAGATGAACCAAATCAATTTTTTAAACATATCACCAGCCATGCCCACGTGCTGACAGCTATTCAGTCCTCAAGGCAGGTTAATACTTTTGTACATAGCCTATTGTGAGTGAAACCAAGAGAGTATTAACCACAGAACAGTTCTATGGTATTAACTCAAGCGTAACACTCAGCTCTCCACCTAACCCTGTAAACCAATTGGTTCAGCCTTTTGTAAATGACATCAAGTGAGCATAAACTAAAGCAACCCGCGCCATTCTTTCGTTGGCAAAACTATCTGCATTGTGTTTGCATTGTTAGCGAGACAAATGCATAGCTAGCGAACTAGCCGGCTAACGTTAGGTACGCTATTACGAGGTGCCCGTGTGATCACTATTTATATATATCCGTTTATTCAATGTAGCCACTTTAAGTATAATTTGAATAAACCACTAGAAATATCAGAAATGAGCCACGAAGTCCCACTGACGTCATTGTATCCAAGAATGGCCTCTTACCAGCTGAGTTTCCTGGAACTTTCCCAACTCATTCACGGAAAATAGCCTACTATTATCATCTATCTTCGGCAACGCCTACAGTGCAGAGTATATAAGTTCCTCACGTTTGCATGAGAGTGGTAAAAACGGTGGAAAGACAAAGGACAGTTGCCTCTTCCAGAGCATAAAAGCCATCCCCTGAAAACAAAGATGAGCGACCAAAGATACCCAACCGCTGTCAACCTTATTGGGGTGATGCAAAAGGACGCGAGCAAGGTATGGAAACTGATACGCTGCTTTAACTGGCGAAGACCAATTTCACAATAACGACATATTTAATTTAAGATATATCCATTCTGGCGCTTGCTGAAATAAAGAGATGGTTTTTATGTTCATATTTACAATACTAGAATAATTATAATTGATATTTATTATTTTGACTGAAATATAAACTCAACGCCTTCACCCAATTTTGATCAAACAGCAGCCAAATAGGAAATAATTCAAAGTGTAAATATTTTATAAGTTTAAAGTCAATGTAGACTTGTCAATTTAACTTAACATATGCACTTGCCTAATCTTTTTCAGATGTTCATGACCTCGGTGCTTTGGTCAGATCAAAGCGAAATCATTGTTTACAGATCTTTCCAGGACTTCAAAAAACTTCATGTAAGTTAATCAAATATATATTTTTAAGAAAATTCATGGTCAATGATGTGGAATGTCCTGTTATTAAACCATTTATTATTTTATTCAACCAGAAACAACTGAAAAAGCTATTTCCCCTGCAAAACCCATTTCGCAGATCAGAGAGAATGATCCCAAGGTTCAGAGGTAAATTGGCTTTTCATACAAACCTTGTCATTCTATTAATTAATATCATGAAAGTTGTGTTAATTCTTCAGGTATTCCTCATTTTCAGCAAGGAACACAAAGATCTATCAGAGGAAGGACTCTAGCAAATCAATGCGTCGCCTATCATTCCTGGAAGATTACTGCACAGAGCTGCTGAAATGTGACCCCAGTGTTACACAGAGATCTGAGGTGATCCAGTTCTTCCTGCCACAGAATCAGGACCTACAGCCAGAGTTTGTAAAGAATAGGTATGTGCTCTGTCAAGCTCATTTATAAAAAAGGTATATTATAAAAGGTCATTGTTATTTTGTGCACTTTGAAGTAGTTGTCTGTACTATGAAAGTATTTTTTGTCAGAGATCATTCTTAATTAATGTCAGTACTTATTATTTATAACTTTATTTGGTCATGCATTTTTCCAGGGTGATTTCCAGAATGTGAAAAGATTGTCAGCAAAAATGTAAGTAACATTTTCATGTCTGTCTCATCTACAGCATTATGATTCTGCCCTTGGAGGACATCTCAGACAACAGCGATAGAGGGATGGATGCCATTGGTGTCAAGCGATTCAGCATGGGCAATGTGACACAGCCCTATGTGCCTGAAACATACCGTTGTGTGGCCCCATATGAGACAAAGGACACCAAGAACAGGCCCTTCAAAGTGGCTGTGGACGAGACGGTGGATGTACTCATCAAAGAAAAAGCAGGTTAGCCTCTTAAATAATGCAGTACTTTCTGATTTTCAGACCTTTATTTCATAATCAGAAGCCTTTACAGCCAAAGGGCTTTTATATTACACAAAATTTGATTTAGAAAAGTGATAGGATTTCAAGTCACCATTTGAACCTTGAGTCACTGCTGTATGTTCAACCATGGGCTTAAGATGGCATAAATCCATTATTTTGGTTATGTTTGTGTGAGCTATGAGCTGATGGGTGGAATTATCTTTTTAAAACTGCAAGCGAAGTATACATGTAACATGAATATGGACGCAATGAAATCATCTTTTGCTGTCAAGAGACAAAAACATAATGGCACGTGTGGACAAATATCTAACAGCCAAAGCGCTGAACTTCTGATGAGAGGTTGGGGGGATCTATGGTCCATCCAACACATTAGCCCCTCTTCAGTTTGGCCTCTGGTGTCTTACTGACATTGATTACATCTCTATTCAGGTTGGTGGCTGGTGGAAAATGATGGGAAATGTCTGGCCTGGTTCCCAGCACCTTACTTGGTTAATTGTGAGGATGAGGAAGGAGAAGAAGACTATGATGATGAGACACCTGCAGTAGGTAAGAGGCAACAGGGATGTTTGTACTTGATCATGAGTATCAAATTATGGGAGGTCACTGCAGATGCACAACACATAGTACAGGGATACATCTTTTTTGCCATCAGATTAATATAAAGATTAGTGCACCTATCTCACACCAAAACAGCAGCTGTGAGCTGGCCATTGCACCATTAGATCACAGCAGCAGATTGAAGAAAAACCAGGGATTAAATTGAGATTATGTATGTTGTAAAATTAGGGTTGGATGCAATCAGAACATCCTTTACCTTGTTTCTCTCCCTCACTGTCTAGTAATACATGCTTCCTGTTTGTGACGCTGTCCTTGCTTCATAAAATGTATTCCCAAAAACTGCTGTTGAAAAATGTCACAAATCAGATAGCAAAATATGATTTGTTGCAAATGTCTTGTTCATGACTAATGTCTGTATTGTATAATATAGAGATGAGATGAGAACTGATGAGAACACTAATATTTAACATTATGTTTAACCTTTTCTTCTGATTTGTTTGCATGAAGGTTTGCTATACTCTGCAGTCAGGAACTACACATCTAAGAAAGAGGACGAGGTCTCAGTGAACATTGGCTCTGTAGTGGAGGTGCTGCAGAAGTCTGACGATGGCTGGTGGCTCATCAGGTATACTCACTTTCTCACGACCTGCTTAAATGTCAGATAACTGGGTAAAAAGCTACACGGGGCAGTTTGTAAATGTATCCCACTGGGAAACTGTTTTGTTGTTTCAGGTTTATTATTGCAGACACTTTCTGATTTACATGGTGAATGCACAAGGTTTTCTTACGCAGTAAGAACAACTCTGCCCGGTTCTATGCCTTTAATATTGGACTTGTATTTTCCCCCGCAGAAATAAGGGCAAAGCTGGCTACGTGCCCTCCATGTACCTGCGACCTTATACCAACCCACTTGTCCAGGTCCAGAAGGAGATGCGGAGTTCCACACTTAACTTGGCACAACTGCATAACTCAGACCTATTCCCCCGCCAGCCAAAGGGAATCCTTAGTACTGCTGGAAAGAAAAGATCACGCTCACTGGACATACTGTCAGAGTCACACCAGAGCCACGCCCTCCTGCCTGTCCCAGCAGAGAACGAGAGCCGGAAGAGCAGCCTGGGCGGGGTCAGCCTGGGGAGTGAGTCCAGCTTCAGCGATGACTGCAGCTGCACCGGTGGTGACTCTCTCAGTAGCAGCCCCACAGGCATAGTGCATCACCACAGCACAGATAGTGGCCTTATAGAGGGAAAGTTCAGCCCCAACGGCCCTGACTCCATCCTCCTGAAGATCTCCTCCGCTCCCAAGGTTCCTCCACGGCCCAGAGACCAGGAGATTCTCAGCCGCTGCACCACTGTCACACGCAAGGCTGCCCTGGCGTCGAAAATGCGCCTTCCTGAGCTGAAGCAAATGCAGGGTCGCTAGGGTGGACTAGGGGTGATTAAAGTTACAATGGTAATGAGGATAATTCAGACTATTGTTGTAAAGAACTACATTGTAAAGTTATTGATATTTTTTGTATAGTTATTTTATAGTTTCAAGAATGTAATATGTGCTAGAGTGTAAACATTATGTTAATCAGTAATGTGCATGTAAAATAGATGCAAGAGTTGTGGAGATGCACTTTGGTACCAGGATGGTTTTGTTGGCTGAAATGTACAGTAATAGAAATCACAATGAAAACCGTAAGAGAACAAAGCAAATGGCAATACAGTGTTTATCAGCCACAAATAATCAGGCCATATCAGCACTATTTTTGTTTGTTGGATATAATTGCTTTGTTTTATGTAATAATGTACATTTCTCTTTAATATATTTATTTTATACACTTGTGTTCTGATGTCTAAATCCATATTTTCCATAGTGAAAAACATTACCGTGCCTTATATGCATGGTAATCTCTTGTCCTTATGAATTCACATATTTATATTGTCCTTCAAACTGCAGTGAATAGCATTGTCCATGCAGGTATGCTGACTTGTTCGTCTTTCGCCACTATCTGCATTGTGTTTGCATTGTTAGCGAGACAAATGCATAGCTAGCGAACTAGCCGGCTAACGTTAGGTACGCTATTACGAGGTGCCCGTGTGATCACTATTTATATATATATCCGTTTATTCAATGTAGCCACTTTAAGTATAATTTGAATAAACCACTAGAAATATCAGAAATGAGTCACGAAGTCCCACTGACGTGACATTATATACTCCTTTGTGAAGTATATAAAGTACCTGATCATGTTCAACTCATCCTCTTATTTTAATAAAAACCCTTCATCACATACTCTCCTTGCGCATTTCTCACTCAACAACAAGCAGATACAAGACCATTCACAGCAGAGGGAATCTATTCACCAGGGTAAAAACTGAAAGAAGCATCCCATCTTTTAGGTAAATGTGTTTAGCACATTTATATGATGGCCTTGAAGGACAAATTATTAACAAATCAGAAAACACAAAAAAATGCATTAACAACTGAGAAAACACTATAACAACATAAACACAATATTTCACAAAACAAAACGACAACCCCAAAAACACGTCACAAAACACATTAACGGCTAAGAGAGCAAACAACATTTCATGAAACACACTCACAGAACTTAGAGAACACCAGCAAAAAGTAAAACAAAAAAAAAATCAACAAGTGTGAAAACTGCTTTTTTGATCAAAGCAGGTCAACAAGTGTGAAAACACAACAGCAAGAAATCAACATTTCACATAAACAAGGAAAGGGTAGGTACCGGCCATCTCGTCCCTGATTAGACAGAATTGTTGTCTATCTGAGTGAATGGAAGTACTGGAATATAATTCATTGTAGCATTTGTGGAAATAATTAGCGAGACTATTGTGAATGCATATAGCCTGGCTACACTCAGCCACTCCTCTGTCACACAGAGATTATTTAATTTCATAATATACACATATTCAAAACATTATTATACCAGAATGAGCAACCTGTTCCCCACCCGCATTCAAGTTATGATTTGATAGGTTCCATTCTCTTGCTTATTAAAAATGAATGGACCCATCACACAGAAAGATGACGGAGTGCTGGTGGTAGCCACTGATCATGTGGTGAACAGACAATTTTATTAGTCCAGGAACCGGGGAGAAAAAATAAAATAAAATAAAAACCTATAGAAACACTTCATAATCAGCCGTGCAGAGAAAGCTTCTCTGGAGCTTTGGGAGCCATTAAGGCCAAACAATTTGGCACTGAGCAGCAGCTGTGGTGATTGCAATGGGCCAGAGTTGGTGCCCTCGCTGAGAGGAGAGCCGCTGCCCCCTGGTGGAAAATGCACCATCTCCCTTCCTGGTACCACAAAGGTGAAAATAATATATATACAGTGGGGATGGAAAGTATTCATACCCCTTCACTTTTTGCACACTTTATTGTGTTGTAGATTTAATTTTAAATGGATAAAATTACCCATATTTTTTCCCATCAATCTACACTCAGCGATACTATAACCTCTCTGCATTTGAATAGATCTCTATGGGAATTGGGGAGGTGAGACTAGATTCAGCTGTAAATTACACTGGTACAGTATGGAACACGTGACTGGTGAAATGGCAGTAAGTCATCAAGGGTCTGAGCTATCGAACGAGCCCCAAACTATCACTCTGTTGCCAGATATGGAGTAGATGTGGATGGATCACTGCAAGGGTTATTTCTCATGACTCATTTTCCTATAGAACTCTATGGGGAAAAAGTCAGGAGAAACAACCCTTAAAGGGATCCATCCACATCTACTCCATATCTGGCCGCAGAGTGATGGTTTGGGGCTCACCCCCCAATTCCCATAGAGATCAATTCAAATGCAGAGAGGTTATAGTATCGCTTATAACAGTACCTGAAAATAAGATATCGAGAGTCTTTTGATGTTTATGGGTCACAGACTTCAGGAAGTAACAGCATGCAAAGGACATGCTACCAAATATGATAAATAAATATGATACTTTAAAAATATGTTAAAGCAAAGGGTATGAATACTTATGTAAATGAGAGATTTCAGTTTTAGATTTTTTATAAATTTGCAAAAATTTCTAAAAACATGTTTTTATTTAGTCATTATGGGTTTTATGATGTAGAGATTGATGGCAAAAAAATGTAATTTTATTCCATTTAAAAATAAATCTACACACAATAAAGTGTGCAAAAAAGGGGAGGGGGTATGAATACTCCCCCCCCATATATAATATATATATATATATATTTTTTTTTTACTACTCTTTTCTTTTTTTTTTCGACTTATAAATGCTCTCTTTTTTTTCTGCTTTAATGTGCATTGCAGCAAAAACATGATAAAGATACTGTACAACAAAAAGAATCAAAACTTCAGTTAAGCTTTAAGAAAAAAACAAAAATTGTAATAAAAATACAGCCATATTTTATTTTTTTTTTTATTATTATTTTTGGTTATTTTTGATATGAAATTGAATGACAACACAATTGAACTCAGCCACCTCTAAGCCACAGGTACAATACTAATTTAGAAAACATTTTTTTTTTATTTTTTTTTTTTATTAATTTCTTTTTAATTTTTGTTGTGTGCCATTGTTGTTGTTTTTTGTTTTTTTTGTTTTTTGCTTGTTGAACTTTTTAATTTTGTTGTGTGTTGTGTAACTGTTGTTGTTGAAAACGTTTTTATTGAGATAATAAATGCAATGGGGAGATAAACATGCACCACATTCATGAACTGCTAAAACAATGTTGGCATGTTACATTTTAAAAACACACAGTGCAAATGTAAAAATGGTCCAGTTGCTGCCCCAATGATGTGTGAGATGTTTGGTCAAAATCTCTCATCACTGAAATCATAAAAAAATAAAACAATTTTTTTTTTCAATTTTCACACACACACCACTGTCACAGAATTGTAGCAATGGACCTTCAATAAGTTTTAACAGTTACAATAAGTTGTAACAATAGGCTACAACATGTTTAAATTTCAATAGATTTTAGAAATAAAAAAATAACTTTACTTATTAGTCTTTTCTGAATATACACATTTTTCCACATTCTGTGATTTGCAGTTTAGTATGTTTGTGCTTTCTATGCTCTTAATTTAAGTTTTTCTTAGAGCTTACATGTGTGTCTGTGTGTGTGTGTGTGTGTGTGTGTGTGTGGGGGGGGGTCACTAAAGTTGCCCATCCCTTAGGGCAGGCTTTCTTAGGTTGTGGGGTGATATATGACATGTTCCATATAGATGGAATTGTGTGTTTATTAACGGACCACTGAAAAACCATTTGCCAAGCTACGGTCAATTCTGAGGCAAAGTGTTTCAAAATGAATGCTCCCAAGTTATCTGGACCTGTTGTTTGTTTGCCTCTAAGTTTGCCAAAAGTTTGTTTGCCAAAATGTGTTTCTAACCTCATCACCTGTAATAATGACCCTCTCTGTGAAACTGCTCTTAAAATATCTTTAAATAACACTTCTCTTTAGTATTCAGTCTCACACCTGGTGAAAAAAACGTACAGGCTATTTGTAAATTCAAAATATTTTTTTCATAACAATAGATCTCTTTGTCTCTATTCTCTACCATTCCTGTCATAGTTTCATAGGAGCCAAGAGTCTTTTTGAGTCACAGAACTAAACACAGCTTCCAGTCTCTGCCCATGTGCCTGTTTTTCTGCCCTCAGTTTGTACTTCATTTAATTCTCAACCTGCTTCAGTTCAACATAGTCCTTGCTTTTGAAAGCTAATTTCTTCTCATTTATTAATGAGCAATTATTCCTGTCACCACAAAGGTTAAAATCTTTTTAAATTTTTTTTAAATTTTTAACACTTACTGTTTTTTAGCCTTGTATGACTATGAATTTGCTCAGTTTCCTCCTTGCTAATGTGCATGCAGAAGAACATGATACGAGATACTGTACACAAAGGAAATCAACTACAGTTTGAAATATATGTTCTTCAGCAAACACATTTAAAAGAAAAATCAACAAAATGTCTGTGATACTAAATAAAGGTGTAATACATGCTATGAGAGGTTGAAGAAATGCACATATTCAAACATATGTGGCAAGCACATTTTAAAACACAGCTAAAGGCTGACTATCTCAGCAATACTATCTTATCAAAAACATCTGCTTATTAGTTCTATTAAACAAACCTTGCATATGCCTACATGAAAACACAAAAAAACGGGTAAATAAGGCGATGATGCCAGTACATTTGAAACTAGATTAACAATTCCTAAATAAATTGTAGGTGTAGTTGCTTCGCAGTGGTATCAATTGCTGGAAATGGTTTAGGAAGATGGTAATATGGTATAGTGTGAGGTGGTAAATAAAAGGTGGAAATTGTATTAAGTGGTAATGCGGTATCATGGGATCTACAGAAAGTGATAAATAACTCACATTTTCTGGAGTGTTATTTTGTATGGGGTGTTGGGGTTTTTCCAACATAGTAAATTAACTGGCAACCGCTAAATTCTTTCACGTACCACCAAAGGGAAATCACGACTGTCAAATTGAGAATAACTGCGAAAACGGCAAATAAAATCACATCCAAATTTTTGAAGCCCTAAATTCAGAAAAGGTAAAAGCTTTAACAAGTTCATGCAATGTTTTAACAGAAGGTAGTATTGATAGTAGATTGTTGTTTCCATCTTTGCTGAAGGGATAAACTGTCTACTTACTATTTTACCTCAGCAACACTATAGGCTACTATCAAACAGTATTTTACCTCAGCAACATGGCTACTATCTAACAATATTTTATCTCAGCAACACTATAGGCTACGATCTAACAGTATTTTACCTCTGTGACATTCAACAGTAGTTTCCCTCAGTCACATTTTGTAACACTTATCTTGCACACTTATTTTTTATTTCTGTTTTAGAGTGTTATTTATTTATTTTTATATTTGTCTGCTATTAAAATAAATGGTGTAATATTCAAATGTTCCAAAAGCTTCAAGGACCTTTGATTTATAAACCCTAACTCCAAAACACAACCCTACTGGTACTTTACAACCAAAGCCTACATGAGCTATTTCACTCAAAAAACTGTATTTAGGTGAAATTCATGCGTGCGCTCGCACAAGGGTGTACACCTCCCCCTCCCAATCCTAGCCTTACCCTGCAATTTGTTCACCCTCCGCCTATGGTCTCTTCAGATAACAAGCAGTGTCTGTCAATGCACAGTTTACAGCTGCAGCAGCAGACAGATGCAGGAAACTGTTGGACACTGCCTGCGATTGACGAAAGTTTGTTAGCTTTTCTGCCTATTCTGCACACACATTACGTCCTAGTTGTTTACAAACAGTAATGTGCCCATTGACTCCCATTCATTCTATTATCTGAAAAAGTGTACATGGTATAAAGGTAAAAAGTAATAGCAACCTGGAGGGTGTATAAAGGTATAATATGAGGTATGAATGGTGTTGATGGTGTAGGAGATAGCTTCCCCAAAAGTGGCGGAATAATAAGCAGTATGGAGAGTAACAGAACGTGTGGTTTCACAACCACACCTAATAAGACTTCCACCAGCTATATTATGAATATATTTTTAGAGGCTGGGTGATACCCAGTTTCACAAAAAGGAGCACTGAAGAGCAAAGCAGGTGGTTTTTGTGTGGAAATTCCTATGTAGGAGGTACATTCATACCTACAGAGAGGAATCCATATGCCTATATCATTGACATAATCATTTTTGAATGTTTATGCTCATGAAGAAAATACTATTTAGGTCCTGGAAGCATTGCATAGCCCTTTTGAATGACCAATTAATGTAATGTTTTACTAAATTTCCTTTCTTAAAATAATAATGGCAATAAAGTAGACTGTGAGAGACTTCATGATTCTTCATACAAAAAAGACACAAAGTAAATATCCTGTGCTATTAGTAAAAATTGTGTTCATTAAAACATTTGACTCAGTGATGTGTTGGATAAAACTCTCCACCAGTATTTGTGGTACGTGCCTTTACCAACTGAACCACTGAAAAGCCAATTAAAGGTGCTTTGTAATCTTAATTTCCTGTAAGGAAACATTCTCAGTTTTGGACACACACCTTGGTCAAACGAGTTTTGAGTCATTATAGAATTCCTTTGTGTAAATATTGCAATGTGACACTTATGTGGTGCACGTACAGGCAACAGTGTTGTGTACATTGTGGACCAATGTGACCATCAATCTTCCTGCCACAGGTTAAATGGTGTTTCCTGTACACAGTTGTTTTGTGTCAATTTTGTGTATATTGTTTGTGTTTAAAAATATTTCTACATCCCATATTTTATTTGGTCCCCATGTGCAATGCCCAGTTCTTGGTAGCCCTGGGTGGTGCTTGGTAGCCCTGGGTGGTGCTTGGTAGCCCTGGGTGGTGCTCACATACAGGGGTTTGACTAAATAATGGAAAAAGCACATGAAAAAAAAACTAATTTGCGATTAAAAATGTTAAAACTACACCAATGAGTGTGGTAAGTGGTATAATGTGACATAAATGCACATAGGCCGACAGGTTCCCAGAAGGAATTGTTTGTCTTGTTTGCAATCCGGTTTCATAAATGACTGCAAACATATGCCTATACCTGAAGAAATGTCCAAGTTCACTGTAATAATTCTAGTTGCAGTTTCTCTTGTTTGCAATCTGGTTGTCTAAGTCAAACCCAATTGTAAGCTACACAGCCTGTTGAATGTAGATGAATCAAATAATTTAAAAAAAAACCAAAACATATCACCAGCTATGCCCATGTGCTGACAGCTATTCAGTCCTCAAGGCAGATTCATACATAGCTACTTCACTGGTTGTACATAGCCTATTGTGAGTGAAACCAAGAGAGTATTAACCACAGAACAGTTCTATGGTATTAACTCAAGCTTAACACTCAGCTCTCCACCTAACCCTGTAAACCAATTGGTTCAGCCTTTTGTAAATGACATCAAGTCAGCATAAACTCATAAAGCAACCCGCGCCATTCTTTCGTTGGCAAAAGTATCTGCATTGTGTTTGCATTGTTACCGAGACAGATTCGGCAAATGCATAGCTGGTGAACTAGCTGGCTAACGTTAGGTACATTATTATGAGTGTGCTGTGTGAGTTTATGTCCTTATATTCAATGTAGCAACTTTAAGTTTAATTTGAATAAACCACTAGAAATATCAGAAATGACTCACAAAGTCCCACTGATGCCATTGTATCCAAGAATGGCCTCTTGCCAGCTGTGTTTCCTGGAACTTTTCCAACTCATTCACGGAAAATAGCCTACTATTATTATCTATCTTCGGCAACGCCTACAGTGCAGAGTATATAAGCTCCTCACATTTGCATGAGAGTGGTAAAAACGGTGGAAAGACAAAGGACAGTTGCCTCTTCCAGAGCATAAAAGCCATCCCCTGAAAACAAAGATGAGCGACCAAAGATTCCCAACCGCTGTCAACCTTATTGGGGTGATGCAAAAGGACGCGAGCAAGGTATGGAAACTGATACGCTGCTTTAACTGGCGGAGACCAATTTCACGATAATGACATATAGCCTACAATTTAATTGACGATATTGTCCATTCTGGCTCTTGCTGAGATAAAAAAGATGGTTCTTATGTTAATATTTACAATAGTAGAATAATTATAATCTTTTTCAGATGTTCATGACCTCGGTGCTTTGGTCAGATCAAAGCGAAATCATTGTTTACAGATCTTTCCAGGACTTCAAAAAACTTCATGTAAGTTCATCAATATATTTTTAAGAAAATCCATGGTCAATTATGTGGAATGTCCTGTTCTTAAACCATTTATTATTTTATTCCACCAGAAACAACTGAAAAAGCTATTTCCTCTGCAAAACCCATTTCGCAGATCAGAGAGAATGATTCCAAGGTTCAGAGGTAAATTGGCTTTTCATACAAACCTTGTCATTCTATTAATTAATATCATGAAAGTTGTGTTAATTCTTCAGGTATTCCTCATTTTCAGCAAGGAACACAAAGATCTATCAGAGGAAGGACTCTAGCAAATCAATGCGTCGCCTTTCATTCCTGGAAGATTACTGCACAGAGCTGCTGAAATGTGACCCCAGTGTTACACAGAGCTCTGAGGTGATCCAGTTCTTCCTGCCACAGAATCAGGACCTACAGCCAGAGTTTGTAAAGAATAGGTATGTGCTCTTTCCAGCTCATTTATAAAAAAAGTATATTATAAAAGGTCATTGTTATTTTGTGCACTTTGAAGTAGTTGTCTGTACTATGAAAGTATTTTTTTGTCAGAGGTCATTCTTAATTAATGTCAGTACTTATTATTGATAACTTTATTTGGTCATGCATTTTTCCAGGTTGATTTCCAGGATGTGAAAAGATTGTCAGCAAAAATGTAAGTGACATTTTCATGTCTATCTCATCTACAGCATTATGATTCTGCCCATGGAGGACATCTCAGACAACAGCGATAGAGGGATGGATGCCATTGGTGTCAAGCGATTCAGCATGGGCAATGTGACACAGCCCTATGTGCCTGAAACATACCGTTGTGTGGCCCCATATGAGACAAAGGACACCAAGAACAGGCCCTTCAAAGTGGCTGTGGACGAGACAGTGGACGTACTCATCAAAGAAAAAGCAGGTTAGCCTCTTAAATAATGCAGTACTTTCTGATTTTCAGGCCTTTATTTCATAATCAGAAGCCTTTACAGCCAAAGGGTTTTTATATTACACAGAATTTGATTTAAAAAAGTGATAGGATTTCAAGTCACCATTTGAACCTTGAATCACTGCTGTATATTAAGATGACATAAATCCATTATTTTGGTTGTTTGCGTGAACTATGAGCTGTTGGCTGGAATTATCTTTTTAAAACTGCAAACGAATTATACATGTAACATGAATATGAATGCAATGAAATCATCTTTTGCTGTCAAGAGACAAAAACATAATGGACAAATATCTAACAGCCAAAGCGTTGAACTTCTGATGAGAGGTTGAACGGATCTATGGTCCATCCGACACATTAGCCCCTCTTCAGTTTGGACTCTGGTGTCTTACTGACATTGATTAAATCTCTATTCAGGTTGGTGGCTGGTGGAAAATGATGGGAAATGTCTGGCCTGGTTCCCAGCACCTTACTTGGTGAATTGTGAGGATGAGGAAGGAGAAGAAGACTATGATGATGGGACACCTGCAGTAGGTAAGAGGCAACAGGGATGTTTGTACTTGATCATGAGTATCAAATTATGGGAGGTCACTGCAGATGCACAACACATAGTACAGGGATCCATCTTTTTTGCCATCAGATTCATATAAAGATTTGTGCACCTATCTCACACCAAAACAGCAGCTGTGGGCTGGCCATTGCACCATTAGATCTGGCACAACAGCAGCACATTGTGGAAAAACCAGTTGAAGTTGAAATTATGTATATTGTAAAATTAGTTTTGGATACAATCAGAATAACCTATACCTTGTTTCTTTCCCTCGCTGCAAATACATGCTTTCTGTTCGTGACACTGTCCTTGCTTCATAAAATGTATTCCCAAAAACAACTGCTATTGACAAATCTCACACTAATATTTAACGTTATGTTTAACCTTTTCTTCTGATTTGTTTGCGTTGAAGGTTTGCAATACTCTGCAGTCAGGAACTACACATCTAAGAAAGAGGACGAGGTCTCTGTGAACATTGGCTCTGTGGTGGAGGTGCTGCAGAAGTCTGACGATGGCTGGTGGCTCATCAGGTATACTCACTTTCTCACGACCTGCTTAAATGTCAGAGCGACACTTAAAATGCACTGCTACAATATTTATGTGGGCCTTTGCCACTCATCTGCAATAAAGACACTGACCACAGGTCAGTTTCAAAACTGGGTAAAAAGCTGCAAGTGACAGTTTGGAAATGTATCCCACTGGACAACTCTGCCTGGTTCTATGCCTTTAATATTGGACTTGTATTTTCCCCCGCAGAAATAAGGGCAAAGCTGGCTACATGCCCTCCATGTACCTGCGACCTTATACCAACCCACTTGTCCAGGTCCAGAAGGAGATGCGGAGTTCCACACTTAACTTGGCACAACTGCATAACTCAGACCTATTCCCCCGCCAGCCAAAGGGAATCCTTAGTACTGCTGGAAAGAAAAGATCACGCTCACTGGACATACTGTCAGAGTCACACCAGAGCCACGCCCTCCTGCCTGTCCCAGCAGAGAACGAGAGCCGGAAGAGCAGCCTGGGCGGGGTCAGCCTGGGGAGTGAGTCCAGCTTCAGCGATGACTGCAGCTGCACCGGTGGTGACTCTCTCAGTAGCAGCCCCACAGGCATAGTGCATCACCACAGCACAGATAGTGGCCTTATAGAGGGAAAGTTCAGCCCCAATGGCCCTGACTCCATCCTCCTGAAGATCTCCTCCGCTCCCAAGGTTCCTCCACGGCCCAGAGACCAGGAGATTCTCAGCCGCTGCACCACTGTCACACGCAAGGCTGCCCTGGCGTCGAAAATGCGCCTTCCTGAGCTGAAGCAAATGCAGGGTCGCTAGGGTGGACTAGGGTTGACTGAGGTTTCAATGGTAATGAGGATAATTCAGACTATTGTTGTAAAGAACTATATTGTATTGATAAGTTATTGATCTTTTTGTATAGTTATAGTGTAATATGTGCTAGAGTGCAATTTGTATGAAAGTAGTAATAAACAGTTTATCAGACACAAATAATCAGGCAATATCAGCATGATCTTTGTTGGTTGGAGCCAATTGCTTTGTTTTATGTAATAATGTACTCTCTTTTTAAATATATTGCATTTACACACTTGTGTTGATGTTTAAATCCATATTTTCCATAGTGGAAAACATTAATTCACATATTTTAACATTGTCCTTCAAACTGCAGTGAATAGCATTGTTAATGCAGGTATGTTGGCTCTGTCCTTTGTGAAGTATATAAAGTATATAAAGTATCTTATCATGTTCAGCCAATGCTCTTATTTTAATAAAAACCTTTTATCTCAAATTTTTCCTGGACATTTCTGACCCAACAACAGCCTTAAACAAAACCACTCACAATAGAGGGATTATATTTACTGGGGCAAAACTGAAAGAAGAAGTGATAAATGTGTTTAGCACATTTAGGACCAGGTTCTCGCAGATTTCATAAAAGCAAGAGAGTACTATTTTCACTCGCAGATCGCACATTATTGTCAAAATGTAGTTCACAAAGATTTGTCCCTCTCAATTAGCAAGTAAGTCTGCCACGCCATTGGTGCTTAGCAATGACTATCCATCACTAATCCATTTCCATTCAGTTATTGAAAACAATCCCAATTTTTGATTTTAGTTTTTCAACTATCCATTTAAAGGCTCAAAAAGATAAGCTTGATACATTCTATATTATTTGTTAAGTTATTTAAACAGTATACATGTTTTAAACATAACACAAAAGCCATATCGCTACAAATAAAGTTGTCATGGAAGAAATACTATGTCCTATACTGTTCCATAGAAAATTGTATAAAGTTATTGTTATAAGTTCTCTTTTATTTCAATAGTCATTCTCCTCCTGACTACTCCCTCTCTCTGTCTAGGTGGATTGTAGTGCTATTTCATAAGTTAATAAAGGCATCATGCTGCAGGATATTTAAATAGTTGCACTAAGCAGATGGGGTATGCCTTGCTTAGGTTGTCCCCTGGGATAGTTGTGAGTTTCAGTCCCTGGATCTGCAGCTTTTACAGGTTAAGTCACTTATTTATGAAGCAAGCATATGGGAGAAATGTCATTACAATGAACATTCTAGCAAGATTCTCCCAACATTTTCAAATTGTATCATGTTATTTATCGTATTTTTAAAAATCTCTGAACAAACATATTTCAAAATGGGGGGGGGGGTCTTGTTGCTGTTGAAAAGCTTAAATAATGTATTGATCTGAGAAAATAATATGATATTCCAAAGAGATATATATTTTTAATTATTTACAAATTTGTAATGTTGTTCCTTCACTCAGCAAAAAAAAACAAGCTGAGATTTTGTTTATCTGAAGTAGAAGACGTATTGATTTTCTCCACCTCAATTAAAGGTACAATTACTGAATTTTATAATATCTTATCTAAATCATATAGGTCATTTTTCTTTTTTATATAGGTCATAGGTAGTCATACTTATTTTCTTCCCCTGTTGGTCCTGCTACTGTTTGCTGTGATCTGCTGAGATTTGCTTGATTGCTCGTGCCTGATACGAACTTTCTGTTTGGTGGTTGAGTTTGTTGGATTTTTGAAAGTGCGTTATGAATAACAAAAGATCATTGCTTTATAAGAATGATGATATTGCTGATGCCTTAAATGGTTACATTGTTGAGAGATTTGCATAAACTGAAGACAAATAAAGCAGTTGGCCCTGATGGCATATAGCCTACCCAAGGGTAATAACCATAAGAGTTATGTGAGATCATCTAACCACTGGCTGGTATTTTTAGAAACTGGAGAAATGCAGGATGACTGGAAACTAAAAGTTATGAGGAAAGACTTAAGATTTAAGGCTTAATCTCTTTAAGTTTAGTAAAATGAGATTCAGGTTTGATTGAGGCTTATAAATTCATAAAAGGGATTAGCAAAGAGATTATCAAGACAGTTCTGTCAGCAGAACAAGGGGGCATAGATGGAAATTTGCAAAAAGGTAAATTCCACACAGGTATCAGGAAGTATTTCTTTACACAGAGAGTAGTCACTGTGTGGAATTGCTTTTCAGGTCATGTAGTAGAGGCAGAAACTCTGTGGGGTTTCAAGACCAGGCTTGATATGATGCTAGATATTATCTAGTTTGTAGGTAGATGGTGAGCACTAGGTACCCTTTAGTGGTAGAAAAATGGCAAGCATTGCTGGGCTGAATGGTCTGTTCTTGTGATTGTGTTATGTTATCTTATGTCATGTTATGTTAAAGATGTGTGGAAAATATCTTGGCATAGTTTTAGGTGAAAACAACTGGTTGAATATTTGTAAAAAAATCTATTATCCATTCACAAGCAACAAAATCAAGGAAGCTAATCTCATATTTCTCCACAAATATTATTTCACCCCAATAAAGATGCATAAATTCCCTAAAGATAATTCACCAAACTGTCCAAGATGTGAGATTACAGAAGAAACATGTATGCATTTTTTTGGGCAATTTGAACTATTGAAAAGCTTCTAAAACTCTATCCACATTTATCAAATCAGTACAGAAATGGATTTTCAGCCATGTCTTTATTTACTAAATGCTTTGCCTGATTTATTAGACTACAAAATATTTAGATTATAAATCATTTTAACATATTTTGCTAAAACATGTATTCTTTTATTTTGGAAAAGGGAATCACCACCTGTTCTTGGATGAAATATCAGAATTTGTCCCATTAGAGAGATGCATGCCTGACAGCAGTATAGTCTTGCCCTCCGGGGGAAAGGGTCTTCCCGCCACATTTTATATCAGCACGCCCCAGTCAATTAGCATTTGTGCTAACCCTTATTCACACACATTCAGGTTACAGGTTTTTACATTTTTTTACATTTTTAGAGCAGCAATTACAACTTGAGTCTTTTGGAGGTATGTCTGTGTAAGCTTTGCAAATTTACAGTTTGGGATTTTTGCCCATTCCTCTCTACACATTTACTCAAACTCTGCCAAATTAGACAGAGAGTGTCGGTGGACAGCAATTTTCCGGTCATACTACAGATTTTCAAAGTCAGATAAACTTGTTTGTATCCCTGCAACAAAATCCAAATTCTTACTGGTTGATCACATGAAAGTATTGGAAGTACAATCAATTGAAATAATGCCAGCACAGCTACATTAGTGAAAGTATTGGAAGTACAGTCAATTTAAATAATGCCACCACAGCTACATTAGTGAAAGTATTGGAAGTACAGCCAATTTAAATAATGCCACCACAGCTACATTAGTGAAAGTATTGGAAGTACAGCCAATTGAAATAATGCCAGCACAGCTACATTAGTGAAAGTATTGGAAGTACAGCCAATTGAAATAATGCCAGCACAGCTACATTAGTGAAAGTATTGGAAGTACAGCCAATTGAAATAATGCCAGCACAGCTACATTAGTGAAAGTATTGGAAGTACAGCCAATTGAAATAATGCCAGCACAGCTACATTAGTGAAAGTATTGGAAGTACAGCCAATTGAAATAATGCCAGCACAGCTACATTAGTGAAAGTATTGGAAGTACAGCCAATTGAAATAATGACACCACAGCTACATTAGTGAAATAATTTAATTTGTTAGCAGAAGTTATTCAACTGTAAAAACTCCTGGAAGGTATCCAATCATTATACTTTTCCACCTGCCAAAACTATGCTATATTCATGAATATGACTGCCAAAACATAACATACTTCAGATTACCTGTTTTTGCTATTCACGTCATAATATACACATGTTACAAACAGTACAATCTCAGAATGAGCAACCTGCCCAAAGTTAAGATTTGATAGGTTCCATTCTCATCATGCTTATTAAAAATCAATGGACTTATCACAAGGAAAGGTGTGATGGAGCGCTGGGGGTGGCCACTGATCATGTGATGAACAGATAACATGAAGTCAAAAACACATTTGGCTTACAGCCTTTTATTAGTTCAGGAACTGAAAAAAACAATAGACACGCTTCATAAAACAAGAAATGAGGAAACTGGCAACCAAAAACCTTGGCTGGGCAGGGCAGGGCAGGGCAGGGCGGGACAGGACAGAACAGGACAGGACAGGACAGAACAGGGCACGGCACGGCAGGACAGGGCAGGATCACATGCACGCACGCACACAAAGCATCACAACCACAAAGGCCACAGCATCCAGCTGTGGTGATTGTAATAGGCCACAGCTACTGCCCTAACCCTGAGTAGAGCCACCGATTGTGCACCATCTCCCTTCCTTAACGTTAAAATCTATTTTTTTTTAAACTTATCATTGTTTTATTTAACCTTGCGTGGTTATGAATAGTTTCCTCCTTGCTAATGTGCTTATGTCAGTAACCAAAAACCAGAAATTGGCTTCATCTGTGATAACAACACACTGTATGCCTATATCACAGACATAATCATCTTTAAATGTTTACGTAGTGCTTATGAAGAAAATGCTATTTAGGATGCAATTATAAAAGACCAATTAATATAATGTGTTACTGAATTTCTTTCTTAAAATAATAATGGCAATAAAGTGGATTGTGAGATACTTGATGAGTCTCCATATGAAGAAGACACAAAGTACATCTCCGGTGTAATCAATAAAAATTATGTTCATTAATACCTTGGACTCAATGATGTGTTGGATAAAACTCCACCAATACTGCAATATGTCCACAAGAAGCAGTGGTAATATACACTACTCAAAAAAATGAAGGGAACACTTAATCACAGTATAACACCAAGTCAATTAAACCAAACCGGTCATGCTGGACGATGTTGCAGGCAGCATAACATTCGCCACGGCGTCTCCAGACTCTTTCACGTCTGTCACATGTGCTCAGTGTGAACCTGCTCTCATCTGTGAAGAGAACGGAGCGCCAATGGCGAACCTGCCAATTCTGGTGTTCTCTGGCAAATGCCAATCGAGCTGCATGGTGCTGGGCTGTGAGCACAGGTCCCACTACAGGATGTCGGGCCCTCATGCTCATGCCACCCTCATGGAGTCAGTTTGGTCAGAAACATGCACACGAGTAGGCCACTGGAGGTCATTTTGTAGGGCTCTGGCAGTGCTCCTCCTGTTTCTCCTCGCACAAAGAAGCAGATACCGGTTCTGCCGCTGGGTTGTTGCCCTTCTACGGCCCTGTCCACCTCTCCTTGTGTAATGGCCCGTCTCCCGGTATCTCCTCCACGCTCTTGAGACTGTGCTGGGAGACACAGCAAACCTTTTTGCGATGGCACGTATGGATGTGCCATCCTGGAGGAGCTGGACTACCTGTGCAACTTGAATGCAGGTACCGCCTCATGCAACCAGTAGTGACAAGAGCACTAGCAAAATGCAAAACTAGAGATAAATCAGTCAGGAAGGATAAGGAGAGAGAAATGGTCTGTGGCCACCAACTGCAAAACCCTTTACTTTTTGGGGGTTGTCTTGCTGTTGCCTCTCCTGTCCATCTGTTGTCACTTTAATTTGCACCAAAGCAGGTGAAATTGATTCACAATCATTTACGCTTCATAACTGGACAGATTGATATCCCAGAAGTTTAATTGACTTGGTGTTATACTGTGTTGATTAAGTGTTTTCTTTGAGCAGTGTAGATGAAATCATTGAGTTACATGCCAAAAATATTGTATACAAATAAAAACATTGTTATCTTTATTTCCTGCAAGGAAACCTTCTCAGTTTGCGACACACACACCTTAGTCAAACGAGTTTTGAGTCATCATATAAATCCTTTGTGTAAATATTGCAATGTGACACTTCTGTGCTGCACGTACAGGAAACAGTGTTGTACATTGTGGACCAATGAGACCATCAATCCTCCTGAAACAGGTTACATGTTGTTTCCTGTTCACAGCTGTTCTATTTCAAAATTGTGTATATTGTTAGTATTTAAAAATATTTCTACAACCCATATTTTATTTCTTCCCCAATTGAAATGCCCAGTTCTTTGTAGACCCGTCCCAATGCTGCAATGTCTTCAGTATTCGAGTCCAGATGTACAGAATTTGTAAATGGTACTGGAGTAAATCCATTGCAATTACAAAGGGAGATACACAGACAAGTCGTATTAAGTTGAAAGCCAATTCTCAGTAAGTGTCAGCTATAAAAGAGGTCTGGCAATCATACTTTTACATGTGAGTGTCCAAAGCAACATGAGGCAGCTAACAGAGTTTTAAAGAGGCCAAATAGTCGGCGACTGAATTGCAGGTGCATTGATCACAAAAACGGCTAAATGAGTTAATGTGCAGGCAAGGAGAACAGTGCCAAAAATGATGGCAGCATATGCTATAAACTAACAAAATAAACTGCATCTGCAAAGAGGAACAGTGGTCGCGAGTCAAAACTCAATTCCAAGAAAAGGCGGATGCTTGATTTGTTAAAAATGACCACATCTCATTATCTGTCTTTTATCGGGGCATCTCCAAAAGTTATGAACGGATTTGCATGTGGAAAACGTAAGTCATGGGGCAAGGAAGAACTGATTAACTTTTCACACCGATTGGCCAAAGGGGAGCGTGATGTTTCACAAAAAGGCATATCAAAGCATATAAATTCCGAACGGACCAATAAGGTTGGTCAGGGGACAAGGAAGAACTGATTAACTTTTGTCATTAATTCCTCAAAGGGTGGCGTGGCAGTGGGCATGTGAACACCTCTGTGACCCAATTTCTCTCAACAGAAACGACATGTTGTGAACTTGACAAAATTGGTATTTATGGCAAAAATTCACCATTTATGAATTAGCTTAATCTCACACTGAAAAAATGAGAAAAATCCAACTTTTAATTGAAATTAATTTATTATGAGAAAAAAAAACACATGGTTGGCAAAAAGTCAACAAGGGTCTGACGTATCAAACAAGCCTTAAACCATCACTCTGCTGCCAGAAATACAGTAGATATGGATGGATAACTTGAAGGGTTTCTTCTCCTCACTAATTTTTCCATAAAGTTCAATAGAAAAATTGGCCAGGAGAAACAACCTTTAAAGTGTTCCATCCATATCTAATACATATCTGGCAGCAGAGTGATGGTTTGAGACTCGTTTGATACCACAGACCCTTGCTGATTTATAGCCATTTTACCAACCATGTATTCCATACTGTTCCAGCATAATTTACAGCTAAATCTAGTCCCACCCCCCAATTCCCATAGAGATCCATTCAAATGCAGAGATGTTATAGTATCGCTTGTAAGAGTACCAGAAAATAAGATATGAAGAGTCTTTTGATGTTGTTGGGTCACAGACATCAAGAAAGTCATGCAAAGAATATGCGACCAAATATAAAAAATGATGACTTTATTTTATATATAAATGCAGGGGTGCCAATAATTGTGGCACACGTGGTTTTGTTAAAAATAATTATTTGTTGATGATGGATTTTTTTTTGCAATTAAATACATTTTTTTCAGTTAAAGATTGGAGTTTTCTTATTTTTTCAGTGTGAGATTAAGCTAATTCATAAATGGTGAATTTTTTATAACCGTTTTTACTCATCTTTACCAGGGGTGCCAATATTACTGGAGGGCACTGTATATATTAATTTCTTGATTCTGGGGCCTGGTCCCATTACCTGCTTCTTTCCTTTTATAGTCCCTAGTGCCAGTCCCCAATCAATCCATTTTTGAATGATAAAGCTATGGAAGCAACAACAGTAAGCATGGGTGTTTGTGCCATTCCTTTAGATGAGTGCAGATGGTTATGCTGCTGGTGACCAGCATGCCCAGCTGGTTTAGCATGACCAAGCTGATCTACCAGAATGACCGTCACATTAGCAGTTTGGCTAAACCTGGTCGACCAGCACAGATATTTTCATGATCAGTTTGATCAAGCTGGTCTACCAGCTTGACCTGCATAAAATACAACAAGCCCCTCCCAGCAATAGACCAGCATTAACCAGCCTGTAACTCTGCTGGTCAAGTGGTCTGTTTTTATCAGTAGGGAATGAAGTTCCATTGGAAATGTTCCTTTTCTTTTCAGAGACCACAACTTGTGTCAACATTAAAATTGAATACTTTGTTTTATATCGTAAGGGAATTTCCTTCTTCCTAGTACTACCCTGCCAAACGTGAAATTAGAAATGCTGTTGTGGTTAACGATTTAACTTCTTCTGTGAAAGAACGGAATGTTCTTGTTTCCGTAATGATGAATGCTTATGGAACACATCCTGAATTTACTAAGGCTTACCACTTCAATCTTATTAAAGGAGAAGTTTGGTATTTAGCATTATAAGCCCTGTTAAAAGGTTATTTACGATCATATACAACGGTCCATATCAACATTTTGATTAACTTTGCTGTCTTGAGACATATTGTTTATTGCTCATGTCACAGCTAACTTACACAATGGATCTGGACGGGCATATAGAAAATCCTTCAAAAAACACCATAAACTCTCGTTTTCAAAGATGGGAAACTCACAGAGTGGTCACTGGTGTCCGTTGATGTTCTGACACAAAAATCGTCACAAAGTATGCTTTGTATTGGGTTTTATTTATCATTTTATTAAATCCATTGACCGGGAGTTTACAAACGGCGACTGAAAATAGTTTTATAAATTTTTTATAAAACATGTTTTAAACGTAAACGTAAATTACAAGACACCAGTGACCACTTGGTGAGTTTCCTATCTTTGAAAATGAGAGTTTATGGTGTTTTATGAAGGATTTTCTATATGCCCGTCCAGATCTATTGTGTAAGTTAGTTGTGACATGAGCAATAAACAATATATCTCAAGACTGCAAAGTTCGTCAAGATGTTGATATGGACCATTGTATATGATCCTAAATAACCTTTTAACAGGACTTATAATGCTAAATACCGAACATCTCCTTTAATGTTTCATCAATAATGACAGTACTGACGTCTGGCTACCATCTACAGTAGGCTACACCACAGATGCAGCAAAAGTGTAGTGAGATGAGTCCATTCCCTTTTCATCAGTAAAAACAGCAAAAATGATCATTTAAATAGATGTGACAAATGGATTGTTCCCCAGAACTACTGAGAAACAAACCCTGAGTAGACTAGTCATACTTGGATTACTGAGTAATGCATAGATTTTGTGCATTGCAGTGCTGCCCCCTGCTGGTTGTGCTGGTCGTCTCTCTCTCTCTCTCTCTCTCTCTCTCTCTCTCTCGCTCTCTCTCTCTCTCTCTCTCTCTCTCTCTCTCTCTCTCTCTCTCTCTCTCTCTCTCTCTCTCACACACACACACACACACACACACACACACACACAGAAGCCCTTCAGGTATTTATAATGGGACAATAATTTGTTTAATATATTTTCCAAAGTCATAAGTTATAAAAAATAAACAAATAGATGAAATTGAATTAAATAAAAATTTAAACACTCCTAAAAGACTACATTCTTGGTAATGTAATTCATTTAAAATCTAAATGGGGATGAATGCTTAAAACATTGTAATAAATATATAATGAATAGTTATATCTCAAATGTGAATTACATTATTTTAATGTTACAAGAAATTCATTTATAAATTATCCATTTTACACATCACTTCCCATTATGTGTTAGGCTGTTAGCCATGCTAATGGATGAAAAAACATGCTGAATGTAGGTTTGCACGCAATAATAAAATAACAGCGTAATAAATAAATATAGTGTATTTAATATAGTTAAATGAAACAGAAAATGCCACTGTATTCTAAAGACCCATTCAGAAACTCCATAGTATGAGAACGGTTTATAATCTCTAGAGCTGACTGCCATTGAAAGCGCAATGGTTTCCATGGAAATGCCATTGTCAGGGCTGTAGAACCTGCAGTGCACAAAAAGACACAGGTGGTTTGTGCCTGAATGTTACATGGGTAAAAACATAGCAGCTGGTCTCTTGTGCTAGAACTTCAAAGAAGGGAAAACACAGAGTTGTAATCGATCATTGGATGATTATTAGTCATATGATCTTATTACTAGCAATTTTCGTTGTTTACTGTTATGCCTGAGCATGCATGGATATTCTATCGTATTGTGCTGGACAAGCCCACGAGTGTGAGCTGAGTTAAATGCACAGTAAAAGCGTGGAGAACGAATGGCACCAGAACCCAGAGTGACCTAATAACACCAGAGGTGTAAACTATGGTGAGTGTATTTGATATTTGTAATGAATAGTACCTGGATATTGTTTGCATTCTATCTTCTATCATTCTATCTTCTCTTGCTATGTGTCCTGTAATATGTCATTCAATATGTCATCATTTTTAATGTCTTTCTAATCACACACACACACACACACACACACGTGTGTGTATGTGTGTGTGTGTTTGTGTATGTATTATATATCATAGTCTGCTAGTTACAAAACCAAGCACCAAAATCCATATTGCTTTATATTTTATATTTGTGAACAATTAAAATACAATTTAACAATTAAAATACTAGTATACATGGGCAAAAGTGACTTTGTAATGACAATATACCACTCAAGTGATATTAATGTTGGACTTCAAAGTTGATGATCATTTTACTAAATAGGGTTAAAAAGTTAGATAGTTAAAAAGAGTGCTTTGTTCAATCACATGGTATGTCAGCTGATGTTCCAGAAGAACTGCTACACTGTTCTCACAGCGGCAATTATTCCTGTTCCACTGTATAGGATTCTGCGCTGTTTGTCTATAGATTCTGCCTTTTCGGAAAAGGCCAGTTCATCTCTGTGGTTTTAAATCTATTTTGTGAAGCTGTCAGTATAACATGAAGGAGAGGAAAAAGGTTTATTGCATTTAATACATGAATCACTGTTATTTTGAACATTGTACATTAACCGTGAGTTTTGAATGAAAATGGTGGGAATTACCATGAATATTTGATGCTGCAATAATTATACCTGTGAATGAGTGGTTGAGGTTGTGTTCGGTCAACTAGAGAAAAATACAATCTAGGACTAGTCAGGACTAGGTTTGTCAGTGGTCAACAGCCTCCTGAAATTCATATGGAATTCAAGTAATATCATCACATGCTATTGCTGAATCACGCTACTGCGTTGTGTCGTGTCTGACGTCCGTTTGTGTCTTAGTTATAGCCTTAATGAATCATGTTAACACAACGAATGCATTTCAGAGTGGGGGTTACGACCTGGAACTGTTTGTGGACACTCCAGACCATGACCTGATCTGCATCATATGTCGGGGTGTTCTAAGGTGCCCTGTACGAGTTGCATGCAACCATGTCTTCTGCAAAAAGTGCATTTTACAATGGCTTAAAAGGTAAAGTACAATAACTACGTTTGCTTTAAAGTATATAGAATTTTACATCTACAGATTTAATTTCCTCTTGTAATGTGTACATCGTTTATGTATAAATGAAGAAAACTGTTAATGATAACGACTAAAAGCGGTTTTGGTTGTACTTAAAAGAAAGACATAAAATTGAGTTGTTTCTTAAATGTCTGAGCTAGTACTGTGGGATTGATATTGATTCACTTTGATATGTGGGTTATTAGCAATGGACTCTTGCATCTGAAAGTGCACAACACCGCAACTTTCAGCAGATTTCCCCTATTTTCTCTGTAGACAGGAAACTTGTCCCTGCTGTAGAAAGCCCGTCAATCAGAGCTTTATATTCATGATGTACAAGCTGAGCAAATCCATCAGTCGTTTACGGATCAAGGTAAGTGATGGGCACAACTTTGTCAAAATAAAATTCTATGGAAGGACATACTCATAAATTGCAGCTGAGAAACATTTATCATATCAATAATAATGAATTGTATAAGTGTATTACCTTTCTTTCAAACATCAAAATGATAACCCATATCATTGTACAGCAGTGGGTGCTCCACAATACGAACACAAGTTATTTTCTCTCCCAGTCTATTGTTAATCAGCGGCATGGTGCAACACGGAAGCAAAGTATTATCATAATTATATTAGATACCGATACCAATAGATACCAGTTTTGACACGTCGCTGTCTCTCTCCCAGTGTAAAAACGAGACGCTTGGCTGCGACGCCACATTCCCTCTTTCAGAGGAGTACTGTCACAGCACGGCCTGCCTGTACGAGCTGGTGCCCTGCCCTCACCAGGGCTGCGGGGCCCAGGCGCTGCGGCGGGACCTGGAGACGCATACCCAGCGCTGCGAGCACTGGCGGCAGCTCTGTCACATGGGCTGTGGCACCCTGCTCTCCCTCCAGACCCAGGCCCAGCACAACTGTTACCGGCAGCTGCGGCAGGAGCACGAGGCCCAACGGCAGTCGCATCGCGCCATCGCCGCCGCGCTACAGAGGAAGATGAGGAAGATGCAGAACACCATGGCCCACATGAAGAGGCAGATTGGTCTGATCTGCGAGAGCCTGGAGGTCATGGACAGCCAGGAGGAGGTTGAGAATACAGGAGAGACCACCACCACCGCCAGCAGCAGCAGTAGCAGCAGTAGTAGCAGCTCCTGAAGAATGTGTTTCTGACTGTGTGTGGAGCCTTGAACTACACGGCCTGAAATCTCCATCTCTTAAATGGGCTTTGAGTAACACAAATTCTAGGAGAACTTACTTTTTAAATAATTGGAACGTTGGTGCCATTGGAACATTTGGAACCAAATAAAGTCACATGATATATATATATAAGGACTATTTATGCAAAATAATTAACATGAAAATATATGTTCAAAATATACCTAGTAATAACTAATACGGAGTATGAAGTAATTTTTTTGGACAGCAGGATCTTTTGTAAATAGAACCTGCAAGATTTTATTTTAGTGTTTTTTTAAAGCTTTCAGAATGTTTGCTTTTAAACAGTAATATTAAAAACTATTTTATGTTTACTCATATGTTAATGTACAGTTCATTCAAGAGTTTAATTTGGTCCCTGCATTTACACTCACAACAAAATGGATATTTTTATGGTGTATCACATATTCAGGCATGAAAGGCCAATAACTCAATAATAACACAAGGATTTGTCCCTGACCATTTTAGTACTAAATAAATTACATTACATTACATTATAGACATTTAGCAGACGCTCTTATCCAGAGCGACGTACATAGTGCATTTCCGAACTAGTAACAAGTGCGTTAAAACAATCCTAAAAAGGCAAACACGAATCCAAGCACTAGGCGCAGTCAGTATGATTGGGCATTTTTTTTTTTTTTTTTGTTTTTTTTTTGTTGGGGGGGGGGGGGAATACACAATTCTGATAATAGTCACAAGGAGGTAGGGAGGGGTGGAGAGAGGTGCAGCTTGAAGAGGTGAGTCTTCAATCTGCGCTTGAAAGCGGTCAGACTTTCTGCTGTTCTGACCTCCACGGGGAGCTCATTCCACCACCGTGGGGCCAGGACAGACAGACGTCGAGACCGGGTGCTAGTATGAAGAGGGGGGGGGTACCAGTCGTCCTGAGGAGGCGGAACGCAGAGATCTGGCAGGTGTGTAGGGTCTGATGAGCTTTTGGAGGTATGGAGGGGCAGATCCTCGGACTGCCTGGAAGGCGAGCACCAATGTTTTGAATTTGATGCGGGCCATCACCAGTAGCCAGTGGAGGTCAATGAGCAGGGGGGTGACATGGGAGTGTCGGGGGAGGTTGAAGACCAGGCGCGCTGCTGCGTTCTGGATAAGCTGAAGGGGTCTAATGGCCGATGCTGGCAAGCCAGCCAGGAGAGAGTTGCAATAGTCCAGGCGGGACAGCACCATCGCTTGGACCAGGAGCTGGGTTGAGTGGGTGGTGAGGAAGGGGCGGATTCTCCTGATGTTGTACAGGAAGAACCTGCATGCCCGGGTTACCACTGCGATGTTCTCGGAGAGGGACAGCCTGTTGTCCATCACGACTCCAAGGTTCCTGGCACAGGGCGTTGGGGTCAGTGGAATGTCTCCTAGGGAAATAGAAAGATTGAGAGGGGGAGAGGTTAGAGCAGGAATGTAGATGAGCTCAGTCTTGCCTGGATTGAGCTTGAGATGGTGGTTGTCCATCCAGCTCTGGATGTCTCTCAGGCAAGCGGAGATGCGGGCTGACACCTGAGTGTCAGAGGGTGAGAAGGAGAGAAAGAGTTGAGTATCGTCAGCATAGCAGCGTCAGCGTCAGCATAAATAAATAAATAAATAAATAAATGAATGAACGAAAAAACGAACGAATGAATGAATGACATACCTACAACCAGTAGCCTAATGCACAGATAATCAATGGGAACCTACCAAAGTGCATGTTTAGAAAGATATCACTCCGACATTCCAGTTGCTCTATTATTGAATATTAATAAGAAAGGTAACCAGAGCTGCTGTTGAGCAACGTTGATAGGGGTGCTTGGCTTTCACCACACACACAAGCTTAATGGTCCACTATTCCAAAGACTCTGCTGTACTGTACTCTTTTTCAGTGCAGCTTTGGATTGGTCTTTTGGATTGGACCTGGAAAAATCACCGCTGGAATAATATATTTAAATTAGCAACTCAATTCAATTGGTGTGACTGACAGGGCAAGGATACATTACAACATAAACAACACATAAGCTGTAACAAATGTAATTATAACAACACCAAAAAAAAATTATAAATAGAATTGGACGCCTAAAATACCTATATGAAATCAGCCTATGGACCTACTGGATTTATGGGGTGGGAACGGCGTGAGACTGTATATTCAGTGCAATATTGATAAACAGTCAGCCTACTTTGGTAAAAGGCCGTTACTACTCCTCAATAGGTTTATTCATACCAGCATAAGTGACTGCTTCTGGATATGGTTGTTTAAAAAACTAAAAAAATACATGAATACAGGTTTTTATTGGACCTCAAAATCAATGTGTTACACCCTGGTGAAGACGTCACACAGAAACTTATTGGTTTTTATGTCCAATAAAATCTATATTTCTCATATTTTTTACACCAATTATTTAAAATGTATTCTTTCTTCTTGTCATTTTCTTCTCTTGCTTCCGGGGGAAATCCCCAAAATGCCAGGATGAAATATGGCTGCCACACCAAGTGTGATTCTGATCCAATTTAAAAAAGGGGAGAAAGTAATTATATTCCCTCACTCCCTCATTTATCCTCCCTTCCACCAAGGGTATAAAATGCAAGCTTCCAGCAAGAAGGGAATCTCACAATGCAATGCTCCCACAATGCAATGCACATGGAAAAAGTGGGTGGTCACCACAGAAGTATATGTGGCGGTCACATTTCAACTCTATGGTGTTGCACTTCCGAAATGTTGCGAGGGCGGTTCGGTTCCGTTTTTGTTTGTTTCTCATCAATCCTCGCTTGCAGAGCACCTTTTAAGTTTGCTTGCTGCACATAGCAAATTGCGTCACAAGATGGCTCCCTCGAGGGAAGTGAGCAAGGGAAGGGAGCGTGTTAAATTGGATTTGAATGCAGCCTGGGTCTACGTTTCCTAGCTTCCTAACCAACCCCGGTTGCTATAAAAGAAAACGGTTTTCTGTGTAAAATAAGCTAGTTCCACAAATTCCATAAGAACTTTAATTTTTTGGGGGGAAAACAAGGCTATTTTTTAACATTCAATTTAACAGCAATACATTCTGTGTACTGCAAGTATCTTAGTCAGAAATTATATGTCTAAATAAGAGTTTCCAACATATCTATTAAATTCACCCCAAAAATCAAATCCAAACTGTGTTGTTCAACCAAACAGATGGAACCCATCTGAAATATAAGTAGGCTACTTAACAAAAACCTGGAAATGTATATATATTTTTGATGTTTCAGTTCAGTGTAAGTTTTCAGTTGGCTCAGACAATACAGTCTCTGGAGGCATAATGTCACTGTTCATGCTACTTTTGAGTTGCTTGAAATGTTATTTTCGTGCGTTAGAGCACAAAACCCCAAATGCCCTATACTTTCCATTGTAAAGTTGGCAGGTCATTTGAAACTACATACTAAAACATATACTAACAGTTATACTATTATAAATCCCAGAAAGTGAACTTACAATGCATCCAGTTTGTGTGTCATGATTTTATGAACATGTGTTCTCCACCAATTAGATGCCCCAATCAGGTACAATGCTTTAAAGTTTAATGTGTTTTCCATGGTGCATTGATTTTACTGACCACCAGGGGGTGACAATCCTCTATGTACTCTATTTTCTGTGTTGTAAGTGGTTGCAAGCCAACTTCCACAAGCTACTGTATTCTTAGTACAACAGAAACACCTGCAAATTCAGTCTTTTTTCAAAATCAAGATTTGCCCTTCTGGCACTGTAGCTGTACGAAACAGTTTATATTCCAATTTTGACTTTTGCAGGCTACATATATTTGCTTGTTTACATTCATCAGAGATAATACAATTTCTAATAAAAACATGTAATAAAGAAAATTTTATACTATAACAAATCCTTTAAAATATAGATGTTTGTTGATCAGCATGCCATCAGCAACAACTATGGTGTTTGACTCCAGGCAATTTCCTCAAGTCATTAATTATTACTGTGATAGCATATGAGTAGGGACTGTGCTCTTTATTCCTTATTGACATTTATGTATGTCATATATTATTCATATTATAGAGTGAGTGTAATAACAGATTTTCACATGATAGCCAACACTACATTGCAGGTACTTCAATATACGAACAGTAATAATCAAATCCAATAAAGATTTTTTCATAGATAAAATTTGTTATACAAGACACTGACATATTTTTCTGCCAGTAAGTATACTTGACCATGTTTCTTAAAGCACAACTGAACTTTGGTGGGACGTTGGGTTGTGTAACGTCCAGTTACCTGGCCAGTGTTTCCCCTACCATGCATTAGGTGGGGCGAGTCAAAAGAGTTTATCTGTTGAAAAATTTAGATTATCTCCTGAATTACTGTGATGCACAATTATCCATTTTGGATGGATTTTTGGACACCAAGGTACACTGTTTCAAATTGCCTCATAGGATTCGAGCAGTAATACATATCACTTTCATATTTTGTACACATGCAGACAGGAGGTTTGCAAACCAGAAAATGTAAAGTTTAACCTTATTCACATATTTGACTCTCAGGTGTTCACTGTAAACTACAGCGGTGGAACTTTGTTTTTTACCAGGGGTTGTGCATTCACTGTCCATAATTTACATCTGAGTTATGAAAATAATTTGATTATTATAATTTGAATAATTAAGCCATTATTGGTGTTTGTGTTACATTGATATCTGGAGTTATAAAGCTTTAAACAGAACGGTACAAAACAAACGAAAATTGATAAAATTAAGCCTCTGCGAAAAGGGGTTAAGGAGATATGACACACTACTGAGGTGAATACATTAAAACTTTG
Organism: Ilyophis sp. 1 JC-2022; assembly: GCA_022702515.1. Classification (NCBI taxonomy): domain Eukaryota; kingdom Metazoa; phylum Chordata; class Actinopteri; order Anguilliformes; family Synaphobranchidae; genus Ilyophis; species Ilyophis sp. 1 JC-2022. Next base: position 39,345,753 of record CM040405.1, on the reverse strand, counting down.
GTTGGACTCTCCCTCGTCTCAGTATACCATGAAAGGACTACATGCAACTGCCATGTTACAATGGATAATGGAATTATGATTGCATAGTTTATTATATGGTTCCCCTTCCACACACATTATAGGTGGGATGAAAGCTGATGGGATTATTTGCACTTCCTGGTTTGACAAGAATTTGGAGACGGTGCATGTAAATAAATATGGAGCAGTGAGTGACTACAGGGAAATGGATAACTGCCATGGAACTGTCACACAGTGACTACAGGGAAATGGATAAATGCCATGGAACTGTCACACAAATGTACTGCACAGAAAAAACAGCCACTGACAGGACTACATAGAAATTAACAAAACTCCAGCAGGCCCTTTATACAGCCTTTCATCTCATTTATTTTCTATAAAAAGGAATACATTGAGCAAAGTGTATGAAAAAATACATGCACTTGTTTAAGTACAAGACTAAAGCGCAGGGAACACCTATGTCACCATTCATTCTTTGTGCTGGATGGGTTAATCAAACCAATCAAAAACTGTAAGCCTCTTCAAGCGTATAGTGGAGAGGGGGTTTATGTAACAAAACAACAAATAAATCACCCTGGCATGCCGTCCATGCAACATTTCACTCATTAAATCCTACAGTACCCAATACCACCAAATATGCAACAGGTAACATTTAACAGTGCAAAGACTAACTTCACCGTCACTGTATTGTCCAGTGCACTTACTAAACAAGTCCCTTTTAATTGTCATCAGAGGATCATTTCAATAAGATGCACATCTAAACATCTTGGTATACTGTATGGCCCATGTACAATTATCTGAAGCTAAGTAAAAAATAAAAAAATAAAAACTTTAAAAAAATAAACATTTTTTTACAACAGTGCTTCCTCAGTCCATGCTCTGGGAGCTGAGTAACTCAGTTGTAGTGTGATAGGGATTCCAGGGGCTCCTGATGCATCTGTGACCTCATCCAGTGTGTGTGTATTCTCTATCTACATGCACATTCCATGGGCTTTTCCAGCTAGCACAAAGCCATGGTGTGCATGCTCAGAGTCTCACAAAGGAGCTTGCTCACAGGGTCTGTAGTTTGGTGCCCCTTCCCATGGTGGTGTTTTTCAGTTTGAGATAGTATTCCCACGTCTCCTCAGATAGGTACCAGGTGGATTTTGCTGCATTTTCCTACACTGGCTTTTCCAATGAGTCCAAGGAGGACTGCCGCGAAGATTCAGCTGGGGAATACTGGTATGTTGGAGGATTGTCCAGACCCGAGTGCATGAGAGGCAGATAGATATCATCCATATTTGGCATCACAAAGACTTTCTGTAATTGAAAAAGGGAAAAAACACTGTGAAAGTGTACAGAAAATGAGGCAAGCGCCAAACAAATAAATCTAACAATATATTTCCTCCATATAAAATTTTTTAACATAACAATACAAGAGTTTAATGAAGTTTAAAAACTGATTTAATAACTATGATAACTTTAACTGCAATTTTAAACAAGTCATCAGGAATTAAAATATTATTCTAAAGTGCAAGTAAACCAAGAATCAGATAGCATATGTAGACAAATGGAAGATACACTGCCTGGCCAAAACAAAAATTGCACTCTAATATTTAGTTGGACCGCCTTTAGCTTTGATTACGGCATGCATTCATTGTTTCGATAACCTTATGCAACGTCACAATATTTATTTACGTTCAGAGTTGCATTCATTTTTGGCCGAGATCTTGTATTGACGACGGGATAGTCGAACCACTCCGTAAAGTCTTCTCCAACATATCCCAAAGACTTTCAATGGTGTTAAGGTCAGGACTCTGGTGGCCAATTCATGTGTGAAAATGATTCCTCATGCTCCCTGAACCACTCTTTCACAATTTGAGCCCGATGAATCTTAGCATTGTCATGCTGGAATATGCCCATTGATGGGATAACCTGGTCATTCAGTACATTCAGGTACTCAGCTGACTTCATTTTATTGCTGCATAACATTGCTGAGCCTAGACCTGACCAATTTAAGCAACCCCAGATCATAACACTGCCTCCAGAGGCTTGTACAGTGGGCACTATACATGACGGGTGCAACGGCGACTTTTTTTCCGACATTGTTCGCTGGTTTAGGTACAGTACAGTATATTACTTTTTGAATAGTATACTGTATCTACTATTGTAAGAACTTGAACGGACCTGGAACTCATTCTGCAACTTCCCCTCAATCCACTCGGTGACATGAGTGAAGGTGACCTCTCTCTCACCAAGTTTTGGACGTACATGTAGATCTAGTCTGGGAGGCACACAGAAACTGTACCTACACACACACACACACACACAAATGAAAAATTGTATTCAGTGAGGCAATTACTAAACTATTAAATGAGGCCATTTATCAGTTTCTTGGCATCTTCACTCACTTGACATTATACTATGGCTTTGCACCTTTACTACAGTTTACTACATGGTAATATAAATACCTGGGCCACAATTGATTGAACATTGTGAAATTTCAAATCCTGCTAGCTGTATCAACAATGTTACACTACAATGCATCCCTTACATTTTTTGTTATTTAATTGATTTAGTGTTCCATGAATAAAAAAAATAAAAAAATGGGCAGTAGTGGCTGTCTATGGACATAAGGTGATGGGTTACTTTATGTTTCAAAATATCACTGTCTGTTTACAATGAAGGATTGCCAAGAATAAGAGTAGCAGCTTAACAGATCTACTGATGTTAATAATAAAAAAACAGCACTGAAAAATTTTACGTGGAAACTTTCAAACTTTTTCTATTTATTGTGGCAAAACTGGCTGGATAAACTGACTTCATAAACATTTTGTTGTTAATATTTCTGTAACTACTTTAAAAAATGACCTTGCAATAATAAACCATTCTAAATAGAAAAATCTTCTGTGCCTGTATGCATGTTTTCAAACACACATAAATTTTGATCATACCTAAGAACAAATTCAGATGAATGTCAAAATTATGAATGTCAAAATGTTTGTGGAAACATTCGTAAGCAAGGTTAACGATCAAAATTTATCATGTTTCCTGAATGAGGCCCAGTGGGTATGAGTACAAGAACTTGCTGTGTTTCTCCACCTAATTTCATACAAATTACAATATATAATATTCAAATTAGGCATGGGAATAACGGGAATGTGAAACCTGTAAACCTATAGAATATGGGCTTTATTGCAGAGATGGACAGTACCATATTCTGTCCGTGGGGGGAGGTGGAATATTAACAGCCAGGGTTCCAGACAGCTCCTGCACTTCCACTGTGAGCAGTAGGGGAGTGTTGGACATCTCTTCAATCTTTTTCTTGATGTATTCATTCTCTGTGGCCTTCTGGAAGTACTTGGACTTGGCAATCTTGTCAACGAACCTGAGAATTTTCCTGCTTGTACTGCCACCACCATGACTGCAAGAGGAGAAAGAGGAACATATCTACATGTCATAGCCATGTTTTTTAACCAACTTGTCAGAAGTGTCAGAAGCAGTTTGCCGTAAAAATGAGAATGACTCATTAAGAGTGCAATTACCATTCAGTGCCAGGTGGAGCACTCTTTTCTCCCAGATTCCCTTGGGGCTCAGAGGGGGGTAATTCCTCTTCTTCTGAGGAACCGGCACTTGAAGACTCCTCATCACTGTCGGCCAGAACACACAGCCGTGGCCTGGAGCTGAATAAAACACGCTGTCAGTCACAGCTATGCGGTGCGATGCTCTCCTACCAAAATAATATTGAAACACCTCGTGGCATGATTACAGGATGGGAATTATTCCAAAGCAAAACTATATTCTGCACGTTGAAGCATAAAGAAAACATTGAGAAGACAAAATAAGATACACAGATTTAGCTAAAACCAAAAAAAATGCTAGCTTTTCCAATTAACCACATAAATCCACAAAAAAAATAAAAGGGGGGAGAAGTGGTCACTCATCACTCTTCACAGAAAGCACCAGTTTTTTAAGGTTCAAGACACAACAGAAAAGTAGACGAGGGAAAAGATGTAGATCCAGAACATTGCCTGCTGATGTACAGTATGGTGTGCTTGGACTGCATCTATTGCGACTGCGATGAGAGCTGCAGTAGGATGTTGTTGGCTGATGTGTGTTTCGGGTTTTAGGATTGAATGAGATGAGAGGAACGGTGTCGATCTCTCCATTGTTTTTGTCTACAAACTGCTGCTGCTCCTATCGGCTGTTTGTCCGAGGCATAAGGAGCGCTTTCTCTCATTTAATGTACTTTTCTGTGGACAGAGGAGAATAAAGAGAAGCGAGCCTACGCCATGCTGTCTGTCTCTGGCACACTGTCTGCCTCCAATCCGCTCTCCTTGCCCAACTTGCACAGATTAATCTTGGTCTCCAGGGTCATCTGCAGGCAGCCTGTGTAAACCACCTGCAGCTCCAGCCACAGTCCTGCAACACAGTCACACGAGGATCTCCGCATAATGGGACCGGCAGGTTCTAATGTCTTCTAAATGTATACACATAATTCACAGTTTACCTGTCATGTACATCAAGGCATTTGAATTGAAAGTCATTGTACAGTGCATGATTGGTTTTTATGTAAAGAACCAATCATGGAGTTGGTCAATTCTTGAAAGTATTTTTAAAAATGTGCCAGGTTCATTATGAAAGCTGAAGAGGGAGTCAGAGCAGATTGTGAGCCTTACATGTAAAAGAATAAATGAGGTGAATTAAAGCAGAGCAGAAATCTGACGTGCAGAGCCCAGGAGTGTGACGTTCATAGTTACATAACAGGGGCAAATTGTCAGGCTGGAAAGAGCAAAGAGCACACAGTCTACCCCTGATAATGCCAGCTTCAGTTATTAAAGCTTAATATGAGGACTGGGTAATCCTGCTTGAGCCCCACTGAGAGCTTTCACACTCATGCACATGCGCACAAACAAGCACGCACGCACACACACACACACACACACACACGCTCCTGTGTGAGTGCTGACTTCTTTCACATGCACACACACACGCTCCTATGTGAGTGCCGAGTGCTTTCACACACAGAAATACACACACACACACATGCACAATCACAGAAGGGAGGAATTGAGCAGTGTGAAGGTATTGCTGCTCATTCACATTTGCCATGGTGGCAGATTACATCTGGATAATAATATCTCAGCTCACACACAGTGCAGAAAATGATCTGTTTTTTACTAAATCAGGCCATGTGGCTGCCTTCTAGCCTCACCTCACCTCTGTGGTTGACTGAAGGTTTGGAGATGCTTGTCACTTGGGGCATGCTGGTGCCCATGTCCAACTCTGTCAGAGTGAGCTCGTTCATAAAGTACGGCAACTGCACGGAGACACAAGAGCAAACGCATAGCAGCTCTGTCCAGCTTATCAAATGCACCAATAATATCACAGGATGTTTCTCTGTAAAGCGTCTTTGTGACAGTTCTCTGTAAAAAGCACGATACAAATTGAATTGAATTGAATTGACGTTGGTGTCGGTCAAATAGTATGTTGTGAAACCGTGATGCACATCAGGAACGCAATTCTGATAACATGTTTAGCAAAAACCTGAACATTTGGTAAACATTTGGTTTTCAGACTGTCATGCTACTGAAACTGCTGTATTTCATATCAGTGCTCTGAGATGATCAGATGTCTAATCCAGTGTCTTCTATGAAATCACATTTCCAAGAATCCAAAATGTATTATCAGTTGACTCATCTGGGTGACAATTTATGAGTGCGAATGACACGTTACAGCATGCCAGAGACCATGGCAAAAATATTCCAGCATCCTAAACCGGAACAAGTCCTTTCTATTTTTTTCCATTTTTTAGCAGAGATTAATCGTGTTGCTGTACCTCAGGGGCCCTTCTCACAGGGTGCTTTTTAGCACAGAGATTAATCGTGTTGCTGTACCTCAGGGGCCCTTCTCACAGGGTGCTTTTTAGCACAGAGATGTATCGTGTTGCTGTACCTCAGGGGCCCTTCTCACAGGGTGCAGTTAGCTGTTTGCCAGAGGCAGAGAGGCGGTTGCTCGGGGGGCGTGTCCAATCATTTCTATGGCAACATTACCCGCAAGACGTCACAGCAGCTGATTGCAAAAACAACAACGACGGAGAGAACCAAATCCCCTGTGGTTGTGTATTGTTATGCCAAGCATCCAAGCGACAAAAGATGAAAAAATTCAACTTCAAGGAGGCGGCATTGTGACCGCGAGAGGTTGCGGTTTGTTTAAAAATTATCGGTTGCAATCGTCCCACTGAAAATAACAAAGACGGTTGCGATGACCACAGCCTGTGAGAACAACCCCCAATGCTGCAGTGGAAGTGTGTTGCATTGTGATTTATTATTTTTATTATTCAAGTATATGAAAATATTCTAAAAGTTGTATTATAATCTGGAATCAAATGTAGGTACAAATGTGTTCCGCTGCTAACACATAGACATTGTGATGCATCATACATATGTATAATTGAAGGTATATAGAAAACAACTCATATATAGGAAATATATCACTACTGTATGCTTTGGAGGAAGAAGAGGCTTTCAGAAGCTCTGCCCCGATATTATCTCAATAAAATACGGTTATGATATTGGTGTAGAAACTGAGTTAAAAGAATTGTGAAGAAGTGATTGCTTAAATGTTATGCTTGAGCATATGTAGAAAACAAGTTATAAGCAAAGAAAGATGTGAGAATAGTAATATGAAGAATAATCCTATATGACAGGTATTGAGTCAAAATCAATAACAGGATGAAATGAAGGGCCCAAAGGGTGATCCAGTGGACCTGTGGGTGAAGGGGGATGAAGGTGGGTGAAGAGTGAAGGTGGATGAAGGTGGATGTAGAGTGAAGGTGGATGAAGGTGGGTGAAGGGTGAAGGTGGATGAAGGTGGGTGAAGGGTGAAGGTGGATGAAGGTGGGTGAAGAGTGAAGGTGGGTGAAGGTGCATGAAGGTGGATGAAGATGGATGAAGGTGGGTGAAGGTGGATGAAGGTGGGTGAAGAGTGAAGGTGGATGAAGGTGGGTGAAGGTGGAGGAAGGTGGATGAAGGTGGGTGAAGGGTGAAGGTGGATGAAGATAGGTGAAGGTGGGTGAAGGATGAAGGTGGTTGAAGGTGGATGAAGATGGGTGAAGCTGAATGAAGGTGGATGAAGGTGGGTTAAAGGTGACGGTGGATGAAGGGTGAAGGTGGATGAAGATGGATGAAGGTGGGTGAAGAGTGAAGGTGGGTGAAGGTCTTTGCTAAGTGACAGATTGACTGGAGGGGCTGAATGGGCCGCACAGCCAAGTGGAAAATTCCAGAATGACAATGTCTGCATCTGTGACAGCTGGCTGTCTTGTAACGGTAAAATAGCTTGAAAGATCTTGTCCAATTGCTTTGATGAAGCACATTGCAGGTTCCAGCAGAACAGCTGCACTGCTGAGATCATGCTTGACATTATGCTGGAGGCTGTCTGCACAAAGCTACAGAAGGCTGACTGCTGACCTAACAATCTATCAATGGAAGCCATGTACACAACTTCACAGCTGGTATTCTGCTGAGTATTCACCAATGTCCCATTGTAATATGGGGAGGCAAAAAGAAACTGGATTTATGAAGTGAGCTGAACTAATACCTGACTTAGATGGTAGCCTACACATTCACTGATCCAGAAGTGTAAACCCTACATTAAAAGATTCCACACTTCCACCCTGCAGTTCATGTTTAGCATTGATTCCCCCAGATTCTCAATGTGTGTGTTTTACCCATCAGGCCGTCACTCACCCTGATCTTGCTCAGCTTCTTTTGGATTTTATGGGCAACCTGGTCTGACCAATACTTTTCACGTAGAAAGTCCCAGAAGATTCTTCCTATGAGGGCATTGATCCAGACAGGCTGAGGTTCAACATGGTGGCCTGAGTACTTGCAGAAGAACTGTGGGGACAGATATCACATAAAGCTTAATCACACAACAATAAGGCAACAAACCACCAATGACACCAAGATATTTAACTCTGAGGGTGCAGCCAATTCACAGCTAGCATACAGAGGGACAACTGGGTCAGATTATGTGTTTTTGATGCAAGTCAGACAGGTCTGGAAGCAATGGCTGTGTGATTACTGGGGTCTGTTCCTCAAGTTTCTGATTTCATGGCAAAAAAGTGCCTTACCCTGACAGATCCAGTAATCTGTCAGACTGAAGCTGGGCACATCCTCAAATAATTACACAGTGTTTTAGATGATCAGCTCATCAACTGGCAATCTCATCAACACAGCAAGGCCTGGCAGCACTCTTTCAAGCTTTTTAATTGTGGTTTATGTCACAGTAAATCTCCTCCATTCACTTGTTCATTTTCTGCTCAGTTGAGGCAAATCAATCATTATCCTCCCAGATGTAAAGCTGGAAATAGAATTAAAACTGCATTTAGCAGGCATTTACTTGGCCGGAATACTACTTCAGAACACTGCTAATGTGGCATTCCACTTGTACAGCTAATATCATGGGAGTGATTGCTTTTGATTAACTATTAGTTATTATTAATACTGAACTTTTCTCACCTTCTTACTGGCTGTGGGACTGCCTTCGGCACTGTGGCAGGGACTGGAGAGAGGGCTTCCACTTTCTGAGCCAATGAAACGGGACATGTAGGTGCTGTAATCCAATAGGATCTTCTCCCTCATGCTGTCTGCAAGATCCCGCAGACGCAGAAGGGAGGGAATGTCCTCAGCGCTTTCCCTGCTGGAGCCCCCACTGCACTGCACCCGTCCTGAGGGACTGTACCCACACAGGCCAGACACATCTAGAGAGCGAGATTGGAGTGAAAAATTTGGTAGCTACCAGTGGCGGCCGGCCTATAGAGGGCGCTGGGGCGCCGCCCCCCCTCCCCCACATACACATTTTTAAAAAAGTTTTTAAAAAATTATTATTTTTTATTATTATTTAATTTTTTAGTAGCTTAAAATTATTATTTTTTATTATTATTTAATTTTTTAGTAGCTTAAACATGTTATATGTTGGCCTTGCGTTGTCTAAAGTTTAATACATTACATATGCATGTTCAGGGGCCTGCGGGGCGCCGGTAACGTTATGGTGAATCAGAGCACTCATTCATTTTCAGGCGAGCCTCCTGATTCTGCTGCCTGATTCGCGGTCAAAAAAGTAGCCCCCGGGGCGCAGGCCTGTGCGCCCCGGACTATCCTACCCTTTTCTGATTAGTCCTCATGGTTTATGATATTATTGGATTGGATTTAAGGCATGTTTATCACGCCCAGCCGGCATCTAGCAGGATATCACTACGCACTAAGTACTACGGCTAGGTTCAGTCGGCTGCTACGCATTCATTCAAATCAAGGGCGTAGATTTAGGGGGGGTCAGGGGGGACTAGTCCCCTCCAATATTTATAAGAGATGAATTTTCCCCCCCAAAAAATATCATGAATGATAACCACCTCACCAACACAGGCTTTTATAACAGCACAGAGGCTCTAAACACTTAGATTATTTGTTAGATATCCCTTAACTTGTTTTCAGAAAATTCCTACACCCCTGCACTGGACCATACCATTTTCACCGCGTGCAGTCTTCCAACTCCACACACTCCCTGCAGATCGCGCCTGGCTACAGGAGCTAACAGAGGAGTTACTCTGCAGACAATGTAAGTTGATTGATTTCCCTCAAAAATCCTTCAAAAAGTCCCTAAAACCAACTTTTTTTAAAGTAAAATTGCACAAGGAATCGTTTGCAACCATCCCCGAATCGATCTGACCTTCCGTTTTTGAGAAATAACCAAATTTTAAAAATCGCGACTTTTGTAAACACTCAGAAAGTGGAGAACAGTACAGAAAAATAATATAAAACACATAATGTGTCCCCTCAATGCTCAAGTCAGTCAAATGAAACCCATTTCTTACCTTTCTGCAGATGAATAGCTGTATCTAGTTTTTAACTTGAGTTTTAAGTTATCAGTTCAGTTGGGGTTACTTCAAAAAACTAGCTAGCTAACTTTATGGAACTGATAACTTCAGGCACATAAGTTATAACAATTATCTAGCTAGCTTCATCCTAATCCGATTTGTGTATTAGCTTGTTCAAAATGCATGACTACTTTAATTTGCACGATCTGTGCTGCTTCCATCATCAGGCAGATTAGACTGAGGCACAGTGCTTAATGTGACCACCACAGCACTGCCCTGATAAGGCAAAACACCTTAAATCGTTTTTTTGATAATCAAAATTGTGTTTTTGTCATTTTTTGGGACATAGGGGGTCTAACTAGCTGATAGCTCAACCCCATATCATGGCAAAAAGTGAATGATGCCATAGAGTAACACATGCAGACTTTGAATAATGTAAATAGGGATGATCATCAATTCCATTTGACTACTATACTGTAAATACTGGTATTATGTCCCCTCAATGCTCAAGTCAATAAAATATGTGGAAGAATGAGTTGCTTTTTTATATTGCCTTTGACAAAAACATTCTACTCTATTTGCAGAGCCAACATGATATACTTCATTATTTACCTTTTTTTACTTGGCAAGCCTATCTGAATGTTGTTTTTCCTTTACATAAATAAAACATTTCCACAATAAATAGATGCAGTAAAAAGGAAAATGGTTGCCTAAAAATTCACCAGAATGCAGGAAATTAAATGTATGACGCTCAAAATTTCCAGGGTTCCAGTTGACCCCCCGCCAAATGTGTCCCCCCCAATGGTCAAGTGAAACCTACGCCCTTGATTCAAATAGACCTAGACCAAGCGAGAGAGATAATTCGAAATGGCTTCTTCAAGTGGAACAGAAAGCAAAGAAAATTCGGTTATTTCTTTGCAAAAAGAACCTTTCTCAAGGCGTTCATTGGAAGAAAAGAAAAGAGTAAAGGAACTTGGACCAGAGCGACCAGATTTGTACATTCAACAGCAAACAAGTGATCGCGGTCGGGCCGGGGCTTCTCTCGCTCGTGTTATGACAAACGGAGTTGGCTAGCTGGATGTGCTGTGAGTAATGCGTTATATTGCTTTCCGTTTGCTATTTCAAAGTGCTGGCACCGAACCATTGTGGACAACGACGGGGGTACGAGACCTAAAACATCTTGCTGAAAAGTGCAAACGGCATGAGTAGCCGCAGCCATCTTGACAACAGTATGAAGCTAAACTTTTTTGGCAGGCTTAGCATTGCTGAACAACTCGATGAAGGCTACAGAATTGGCATTAGAAAGCATAACGAAGAGGTGACAAAAAATGTATGTTCAAGTAGTGGTTTTAGGCAACATTAGTGTGTTGTTGTGTTGTAATGGGCCAATTCACCTTTAGTGTTGTATGTCTTTGTCTCAAAATGTATGATGACTCATTTGAATGACCAGTCAAGTAGGCTCTTCTCAGTCTGAGGTTTTTAGCGGTTTAGCAATACAAAGGAATTGTGCAGCAAGGAGTTGTGTGTGGGGGGCAGCAATTAGCACCTCTCTAGGCAACATGACAGTGCTGTTGTGTTTGATTTGGACCCGGTGCTGCCAGGAGGTCTGTGTGATCTGTTTGAAGTCTAAATCTGAATGTATGAGTCCTGCCTAACTTGAATGAACAGAGGCTCCTCCACTGTTCAGTGATGTCTTACTTGAAAAACTGTCCTCCACTGTTGCCAATTAAACTGTCTTATGCAACTGAGACACAAGGTGGCTTGTTTTTTCTGTTTAAAGTCAAAGTCAGATGTATTTGTTTTTTTTTAGAAATGCTAGCGCCCCAACCTATATTTAGATCACCAGCCGCCACTGGTAGCTACTCATGCACAAGTTTGCAGAATCATACATCACTTTGGAAATCTAAATTTTTAAGAACATCATGAGACCAATATAGAACCACTTTAAAACCCTGCTTTGGTTTATTCTCATTCTCACGCATGAAAGCTCCCTTACCAAGCCTGGAGCCACATAAGCTGTGGTTTTCTTTGTCTTTAGTCACAGAAGCAGAAAAGAAGTGCTGAAACCATTCTTCCTTCTCTCTTCCTGTCCTGCTAAAGAGGTAGAGAATGACAGGGAGGCCTGAATGGGTAACAGAGGGTGTCTGTCGGTCAGCTCTCTGCTCCTTTTCATCAGCTTCCTCTGTAGCTTCTTCCTCTATGCCATCCTGTCCTTTGGCCAGCATAATGCAGATGGGATACTTCCTATTCCACACCCTCTTTCGTGCCAGAGCCGGAGGCAACAGAAAAACCTGTTGCAAAATCATGTGAAAGGATAATAAACTTTTATCCAGTAACTTTTAGTATCACTCCGCGCTAGCACTAACTTCCAGTCTACTTCCACATCGCGAGACACTGGGGGTGCATCCCAATAGTCGAAAAATGCACCCTCCCTTCCTCCACTACCATCTCCTCTACTCAGTGCCCCGGAAATGGATCTTTGTGTTTTAATCTAAAGTTGCTGATTATATCTTAATTATGTATACATTCTTAAATATGAATTAACGCCTCGATGCAAACCGCAATGCCAGATACATTTAATACTGTACATGCAAATACTTGTACTCAAAACGTTGAGGCAGTTTTGCATACTTCTGGGTAGGAGAGGAGTGGTAGTGGGGGAGTGGAGGAAATAAGGTGGGGAGTGAAGAATATTGGGACGCAGCCTGGGCACTGTTCTCGCGCGGAATGATACTGACTCTCTTACCGGATGTTCTTATTTAAATGTAAACATTGACATCTGAAATGATATCATATGCTGTAATTTGAGCGAAAATATTGTCCTTGTGCACTCGGTAATCATATGTGCATTTTCGTTTCCAACAACCACACTTAAGCTGTTGTTAAACCTTATTTTAGTAGATTTCGACGGTTAATTTACAGCAAGTTAGCCTGGGAGCAATTATATTCAATGACAAGATGCTAATTGTTAGCATTGCTCCAATTCAGGATTTACAATAATTTAGCTACAACGGCAAGACCTGGACAGTTTAACATACTATTTCGGGGGTGAGTAAAATAATATCATTTTTTTTAAAATGGGTGATCTATCACTTTAAACAGAACTACCCAGAGCTGCAAGAAAATTAAGCTACCTTGCTATTGGCCAGCTGGAAGCGACGCAATCTGACAAAGATGGTCTCATGGGGTGGCTTGTCAAAGGTGGCCCGGCGAGGGATGTTGTTGCGGGGGTATTCCAGGCGTAGACAGGAGCCCTCCAGGGTGACGTATACGGAGTGGGTGAGAGACGGGTGGTAGGTCTCTGGGTCATAAGCATGCATCTCATTCATCCAGCCCTGTAACAGATCACATATTGCAGGCAAAGTAAATTAACACCTTTTTTTCAAACGAAAATATGTATAAATGCATATTCAGCGCTAATGTACAAACAGTGATAATGCAGACAGATACAGAGTCATTGGAAGCAATCATTTAGCTGTCAAACAGAAACACAGTACAGCCAGTAAATGTGTATCTGTTGTATTTACCTTTTGTAAATAAATTTTGTTTATAATATGTCGTGTATGCTTATTCTTAATGCCATTTTTAAGTCGTAAATGTTCCTATGGTGAACTGACTTTTATAAAAGAACCTTTTACCAAAAACATTTTTAATAACTTTTTCAAAATTAATTAGAACCAGTGAGTAGTTACAATACAGAATATAAACTGCTATTTTTACAAAAAATTATGCACACAAGTAAATATTCTATTGACCCAAAATATTTTTCACCTTTCTTAGGCAGTCCAAAAAGTGACACTAAGAGCTTCCAAAATAATAACTGAAAAGTGAATTTAATATGAGGATTTATCAGGTTAAATCCTTATGCTGCATTTTTTGCACTGCTGTGATGTTTAGTTATAAATTGTTCATTTTGACACCTCTTGCCATAAGGAAGCTATATCTCAGTTTATACATCGCTATACTTTGGAACCATCCACATATTTAGAATAAAGACTAGAATAAAGGATTTTATTTACTACGACAGTTTGGTATTGCATTTGTCATGTTGTAAACAACAAATCCCTAAGACAATTGTGTGCATCTAGGTTTTACTAAACAAAAGGCTGAGTACATTTCCTACAAGTGTATCTTCACCAGAGCGGAGCAGAAGGACTGGGAATTTTACTGCTCGTCCTGCACATACTAGTTCAAAAACAACAAATTCAAACACTTATTAATTTCTCATCCCTGTCTTCTAACGTTAACGTTCAACCAAGGTAAATGAGTGGTGTAGCTTGCCTACATGTGGTAACCCACAATTCCAACTGAAATGGAAATATTTGCTACCGGGAAGTTTTATGTCGTAGTCCTAATTGGCAGCGCGTTCACGTGTATTCGGGCTTAAAACAGAAGCCCACGACGCCTACTTCCACCTACGACAAAATCTAGTAATAGAGACTATATTTAAAACATTGCAATTTTCGAAATGCCGAAAATGTGCTGATGTGTCTGTCTGCATGACAAACAGATTAAAAAACGCGAATTTGCATGTTTGTTTAATGCCGAAAACTTTGCTTCTGTAATTGTATGTTAAAAGTGAAACCATTCGATTGTGGTCAGCTCGCTAATGTTAGTCTACTTTTCATGGTCATTGTGTTATGTTCTGCACATCTGTCTGTCGGTTTGTATTATTATTTGTTAATTATTCTGGATTATTTGTCATTTCATCATTGCATTCCCCTCTGTTCGTTGGTTGTCCGAGTCTCATCTGTGTGTTTGTTTACTACCCAGTCTCGTGCATGCACTATTCGGGTGACTTCGGGAGTTTTCGAGGGTTAACGCTGTATTTCCGAAGTTTCGTTTTCTGCTACTTCCTGATTTCCTTTCCGTGTATAATTGTATATATTACTAACTCGCGCTAACAATCACTCGGGTGCTTTATTAGTTACGTGCACTTTACTAAACCAATTAACATAGATGTATACTAACAACTAACTGTCTTATCGTTAGATACTAACATTTAACCAGCTTCTCCGCTTTTTCTTTGTTACTCGCATTTCTAACTGCTCCTGAGCTATCTCTGTAATTCGCTCCAGCTGTTTGTAGGTAGACTTCACCTCTCGTGATTACTGAGCACACTCGCTCCTATTCGAGCCCGCTGTTTGTTATGCATGTTTCCGGATCCCTTCCATGTTTTCTTTATGTTCTCGGATCCCTTCCATGTTTCCTTTATGTTCTCGTGATTTAATTATTGTTTACCTAATTATTGTTTAACCTCACGTCGTTTGTTACCCCTCCCTTTTCTATGTGTATATAAGACCCACAATTCTGTTTTCTCTCCGTCAGAACGTTGATCATATTTCCTGAGCCTGTGAATAGTAAAGCCAGAGATTTATTGAGATTCCTGAGACACACTTCCGTTTTCCGACTCCGAGTTTTGCCTTTTGATTCTGTTTGTTTGACTTTGTTGTTTTGTGGTTTTTGACTTTTGATTGTTTTTTTACTTTGCCTTTGCCTGCCGTTTTTGTACCGTTGCCTGTGATTTCCCGGTTTTGATTTTTGGATTCCTGACTACTCTCCTGCTTTTTGATTTGGTACTGTCTCTACCTGGCTTTTGACCCCTGACTGGAAATAAACTACGTTCTTGCCTTATCCTGTCTGCAATTGGGTTTTCTGAGTCCAGACGTTTCACATTGATCATAATGTAGTCATCAATAAGGCACAAGAAGATGTCAGAGAATGAGATCGGAGACTGGAGTTGTATCATTTGTCCACTCTGTAACCGACAGCACTCCAGTCTTGTTTGGTTTAGTTTGCCAAAACATCTTTAGGAAATAATGTAGCCTATCAATGTAATTTTCTGACATTATAATAAAATAGCAATGATAGCTAGCTTGATCTACGACTTGTCCCTACTCAGAACAGTAGGCAGACGCAGCATTTCTTCCCTCCCTGGCTCCGCCAATGTAATTTACACGCCCACTTGATGCCACTGTAGTCTTTCAAAAACGAGGAAGTGGTAGAGGTATACGTCAAAATGACTAAAAATCAAGCCATTCCTACACGATTGAACAGTGATCACCGTCCATTTCATCTGACAACACAGTTTTAGGAGAGAGGTCATGCAAATCATACTGTAGTATTCAAATGCACACCTGGCTGAACCTCACTGTGAGTGCAAGACAGCACGTACCAGCCAGCTATCAAAACTATACACAGACTGTGCTAGTTAGTACATTTGGCAGCCTATAAATAGAGCAGGTAGAAGAATCTGCAGAAAACTGATCATTGTTCTGAACTCTCATTTTGCTTCATTAGCAAGTGAGACAATTAACGATCTATAACACTTGGCAGGTTTCCCTTAATTAAAGCTCATACAGTAGCATTGAGTTACATAGTCAATTTTAATTATGTAGTGATTCAAAAACTTTACTTACTAGACAGAACATACTTTTAAGTGAAGGTGGCAAATTGCTTGGTTAACTGCATATTACAGCAGTCTAGAACATGACATTTTAATTGCAGGATATACATAGATGAACTGACCTTTTACATCCCCTTTCAAAGAATAAAGAATAGAATGAAATGCATCATCACATAATCTGTGGTTATAGAATATTGAAAAATGGACAACTTTGCGATGTAAATAAATGCCACCATAAAGTAATATTAAACATAATTAGCAACTGAAAAGGATTATTCTGCTGATTTCTTGATTGTGACAGTTGATTAAACCTGGCCCAGAAACCTTTGCACAAATCAAATGACAACAGCATAACATTTCTGTGTTTCCAGCAATGGGAAACATGGAATACTACACAGCAATGGGAAACATAGAATTACCTGGCATACAGGAAACCAATCTTTAACCAATGAGATGGTATTGATAAAAGTAAAGTAAGTGCATGTAGCCCCTTGTGCTATATATGTGTATAATGTGATGTAATGTGATGTAATGTAATGTAATCATTAGCCTTGTGGTTGTCAACTCACCTTTAGGATGTCTGGTTCTCTGTGTTCTCCATTGAGGGAGTGGGACTGGTGGTGCTCTTCCAGGGTCAGGAGACTCCTGTGTGGGTGAACCAGATCCCGGGGAGTCAGCAGGAGGACTAGGAGTAGTCCTGTCATGAAGCCACAGGCCAGGCCCAGTGCCAGCCCAGACACGTAGGAGGGCAGGGGCAGGACGAAATAGCCATAGGCAATCATAGCCACACAGAGCAGCCACATGCCTGGCACAGGTGGAGATGGGCGCGCTGCGACTAGGTTTTTCAGGAGTCCATTTGGCCGTTGTCTGCCTCCTACCTCCACCACCTGAATGAGATCACCATAGGTGCAGATCTCAAGTTTACCGCTGAGCTCGGCAGAGCGGCACGGCCTCAGAGAGGCCCTGGGGGGGCGCCTCACCGGCGTCTCACACACAGACAGACAGTCGCACTCCGTCCTTTTACCGCTCCTGCCGTGGGTCTCTGTGACCACTACGTCACCAGTCGATTTCTCTCCACAGGCCCCCATGTAGCTGGAAGAGTCAGATGACCCTGTTGCCCTCTGAAGTTTAGGGCTGCCCATGTTCTCGTCCCCCATGATCTTGCTGAACATACTGAAGGGCTCATGCATAGCTTCTGTCAGCTTGCGGCGAGTGTCCTCCAGCTCCACCTTGAAGAAGCCAACTTTTGGCTCAGAGGGAGAGAGGCTGCTGGGGGAGGGGGGTGCCGTCCTGGAGTCTCCATTGCGACGCTTGGGCTGGGTCAGCTGTCTCCACAGATGTAGGTTCAGCCTTGAGTCTGACTTGGACTGAGAAACCTCAGGCTCACTACGCGATATCTCAGTGGAGATGGACTTGACCAGGCTGAGGAGAGGCCTGGGCTTTAGGGAGGAGGCCTCTTTGCACTCGATCTCTGTGGATAAGGACGTCACCAGGCTGGCCAGCGGTCTGGGGGCCGCAGCCGCTGTGGCTGAGAAGGAGTGTGGGGAGAGGAAGCTGGGAGCCGAGATGGAGAGGTCCCCCAGAGACCCGGGTGAAGACGGGGAGAAGGGGACGTGGAAAGCGGACGAGTGGTAGCCCCTGTCCTCTTCTGGCTGCCCATCCTTAGGTTTGGGCTTCTCTTTGGGGGGGAAGACAGAAGGTCCATCGTCCTCACTGTCCAAAGTGAAAATGAGACCACTGTCTTCCACACTGTCCCATTCCCCCTCTGTGCCAGTTAGCTGGATAACAATGCCTCGTTGGAGAGGTTGCTGGGCCTGTGGTGGAGGGGGACTGAGGGGTTGCCTCTGGGAACCATAAGGCAGCCTCTGATCTAGCTCATTCTCTGGAGTCCCTGCCATTTCTTATCTTTGCATTGCAGGCAGAATACAGCTTGGAGTTAACCAAAAGAAAGCAAATTAAAACATACATTTAGCTATAGACAGCAGAGCAGTATTTTCATATATAAATGCTTAGAATTTCCTCCATGTCTTTTCAGTAAGAGGCCTTAGTTTCCAAGATGCTATTCCGCCTCTTAAATGCTGACTAATTGCTTTTGCCTCAGCAAATAATTGTTCCCCCTTCCTTTACGGCAAATGAGAAATTTCCCTTTGCTGGCAATCTGGATAAGTGTGGGCTATGGACACATAAAATTGTACAGAAAGTGTTTTTGTACAGATCTTTTTTGTATCTTCCAGTAGGGCAGAATGCATGCTGAATCCATTACTTTAAAGTGCAAACATATAATCCCAAATGAAAGTAGATTATACCAATCACCAAATAGGTTTAGGGAGTTAATCCACATGTTTGGTTGCAGGTGCAACAACGCACAGCTGTAGAATTGCATTTGAGTGCATGAGTCCATCTGATTATGAATTTAGATACAGTATATTCAATGAAAAAATTGCATTATCGTTCAGCATCTCATGAATACGACATGCTATCAATAAAAAAATTTACTCATATAATTTTTTCCTTGATGATATTTTCCAAAGCTTAAGTATTTTATTAAATAAGTTAGGAGTGCAATATGAAAGGAAAGTATACAAGGAACTCAAAATTAAAACAGTGGTATGCAAGAAGGAAATGTGATTGTGTCTTTATGTGAACTCGATCCTGAACAGTCAAATAAACATATCTATTATGAGTTATCAGAATCATTAACTTGATGAGTGTTTTCCCCTCAAGTTCTTGACAGAGCACTGCAAAGATCAAAAGAGGGAATCTCCCCTGGGCTGGCTGCCTCCAGCCCACATTGTAACCATGGGTTATTTATTTTAACACCGTGCTGGTTCAGATATCAGAACCTCAACATTCACTAAAGAATATGGGAGGCCTAGTGCCATGGGACATAATGACCAGTGTAATACCAGAGATCATTGAGATAAATGGAAATGAAGAGAGTGAAATGAGGTCTCATGTATTCACACCGCTGTTTGAACGATTACATTTTAAGTGGGTTAAATGGGCGCCCAATTACGTAATTGCTTCACACAGTCATGACACAAATTCTGCTTTGACAGCAGCTGGCAGATTTACTATAACCCCCCTCTCCTCAAAACATGATGGTGTGTAGACCTACTAAACACCAAAACAGCATTAGTCCTGCACCAGAGACATGTATAAATACACGACCACGAAACAATCGCATGCATAATTAAAAGCTGTCAGCACATGCCAACAGGAGCCTTTTACACATAAAAACAACTAGGCATATCAGAGCAAAGAAATCCATTCAACCTAAAAATAAATTCCATCACAAAATGCACAATGTTGTTCAACGCTTTCCCTGTGCCACACAGCTACAAGCCATTCTTATTTAACTGTCTGACGAGTATAGGAAATCAATCATAAAAATTCCAAAGATATGCTCGCATGAAATTTTTATACAGTGAGCACCATAATTAATTGGACAGTGACACATTTTTTTTGTACTTTGGTTCTGTACTCTAGCATTTTGAGTTTGAAAGGATATAATGACAATTAGGTTGAAGTGCAGCCTGTCAGCTTTAATTTGAGGGTATTTTCATCCATATCGGATGAATAAAAAATATTGGACAGTTTGTAGAATAAAGTAATCATTTTAAATATTTGGTCGCATTTCCTTTACATGCCATGACTTCCTGATGTCTGTGACTGAACAACATCAAAACACTCTTGATATCTTATTTTCTGGTACTCTTACAAGCGATACTATAACGTCTCTGCATTTGAATGGATCTCTATGGAAATTGTGGGGTGGGACTATATTTCGCTGTAAATTACACTGGAACAGTATGGAACACATGGTTGGCTAAATAGCTCTAAGTCTTCAAGGGTCTGACGTATCGAACAACCCTTAAATCATCACTCTGCTGCCAGATAGGCAGTAGATATGGATGGATAACTTGAAGGGTTTCTTCTCCTAACTTATTTTTCCAGAGTTCAATAGAAAAATTTGTCAGAAGAAACAACCCTTAATTCCCAGCCTTGAAGTAGATTAAACAGGACAAAATAAAGCCATTAACTATGTTTGTTCATCATTTAAGTATTTTATGATAATTTATAATTCATTTATATTACATTTTTATATGACTTTTATTTTAAGTAATATTCAAACACTTAGATTTGCTGAAAATACATTCAAAATACCTTTCTGCTGAACCAAATATATTAAATACATTTACATTCAAATAGCCCAACATTAATTATGCTTTCACAACTACATTTGGGTCAGTTCCTTACTTTTCTCATTTGTCTCATAAGCAAGAGACTGCAAGCTCAAGACTAGGTATGGCACTGTCATTGCATCCTTAAGCAACACGGCTAACAGCAAACATTTCAAAAAAATTGGGGAATATTTTGGTTATATCCAAAAATATATACAATAAAATATTATGTGTTAATCCTACTCGAGGTTAACATTTAATATTCAACAGTGTATCTTCTTCCAAAGTCATACAAAATGGTCCATTCATACATAATTTATGCCTACACACTGACTGGTAACAAAAAATGTTGTCTATCATTAGTCATGAAGGACATGTGTCAGTGACATTCTAAGAATATTCCAAAATGAAGTTTTAAAATGACATATTTTTTGAACATCACTAAAATGTCTTATAAAATTAGAAA
This sequence comes from Ilyophis sp. 1 JC-2022, assembly GCA_022702515.1. Taxonomy (NCBI): domain Eukaryota; kingdom Metazoa; phylum Chordata; class Actinopteri; order Anguilliformes; family Synaphobranchidae; genus Ilyophis; species Ilyophis sp. 1 JC-2022. The sequence continues at coordinate 39,324,823 of CM040405.1, read as the reverse complement.
GAATACCCATTTCGTCCATAATTCAAATATATTTGTAACTGGAATAACAAAACAGAATAACACTCAAAGGCTATTTCCTTGTGAATGAAAAATGACATTAAAGAAACATCCCGGGATCCAGACGAATGTACGCATTGGGACCATGAAACAATGCAACATCACAACGTAAAATGAAAACTATATCACCCTGGATATAAACATATGAGTAGCATGCAAGAATGTGATGTAAAAATGTTTTTAAAAAAGACTAACGATAAACTACCCAGATAAATGCATGGGAATTCTATAAAACAAATCTACATTTGCATCCTTGGAACTTAATGTGTGGAACTACAAATGCAAATTCAAATATTTCTATACTGAAAGCCAAGTAATTAACTGATCCAAATTTATCAAGCAATCTTCAGATAAATCAGGGTTTCTGCTTTCTTCACAGGATGTGAAGAAAATTAATCAAATAACTCAATGCTTAACCCTTTAATGGCCAGCTCAACCACCTAGTATTGCACACCCCGAGTCCCGATATCCTGCCGAAAAACATGCCGGACCCAACCCCACCTGATTGAGCCATCTCTACCATTTGGTTTATGAGTCAAGTCCAACACACTCCCCAACAAGACACCAAGACCTAAAACGTGCTTCTCCAAACGGTTGAGAGCCATTCAAGGGTTAAAGCAAAATACGTCACAGTCTGCAGACTACATTAATCCCATCACAATATTCAGCCCATTGTTTGCCTTTAGCCGGGTACCCGGACATTCCAGTGCAAAAAAGAGAAGAATCGATGCCCACAGGGCCTGTGCTTTTGTGAGAGAGGTTGGTAAAGCCCCGACCCAGATGGCTCAGGGATGCACCACCATTTTACACGCCAGCTGCACTGAATTACATTCATCACTAATCCGTTAGATTTTTCCTCTCTCCTTTTCTCTCACTCTCTATCTCTTTTTATTTCTCTATCTCACTCGCTCTTTATAGCCCTCCCACTACTTGTTTTGTAATCATACATAATATAATATATTCATACATTCTGAGAGAAGGAGAGGGTAGGAGGACGGTCCAGTCACCCAATAACACATGAATGGGTACATTACGTCGTCTAACCCATTTCTGCCAATTTTTTTTCTCACAACAGTGTATGTGGTGCAGGAAAATCGAAATGTGCATCTCAGCCAATCACAGCATTGCAGAAATGTCACAACCTCCACCATGTTTCACAGATAAGGTGCTATGCTTTGGATTATGGGCAGTTTCTTTCTTTCTCCACACTTTCCTCTGTCAATCACTTTGGTACCGGTTAATACTTGTTTATATTATTATTTATTTCGGTATTTTTTAATGTAGTTTTTAGAAAGCTCTAGCCTGGGCTGGCCCTTCTGTTCTTCAGGCTTACTAGTCGTTTGCATCTTGTGGTGAACCCTCTGAGGTCGTACTGCTGTAGGCTTCTCTTTATAGTAGTCTTTGACACATCTATGCCTACATCCTGGAAAGTGTTCTTGATCTGTTTGACAGTTGAAAAGGGTTTTTCTGCAAAATTGAAAGTATTCTTCAGTCATTCACTACAGTGGTCTTCCGTAGTCTACCAGGTTGTTTGCTATTGCGAAGCTCACCAGTTCGTACTTGCTTCTTAACAATGCACCAACCAGTACGATTTTGACGGACTCCAAATGCAAATGCCACACTTTTTTTTTTGCTTTCTTGCACATGAACGAATGATGTAACCACACAGCTGGCTAAGAACAATTGTCCAATTATTTTGGTCCCCTAAAATGGGGGAACAATGCATAAAAGGAATGTAATTCCTACACTGTTGACCCGATATGGGTGTGTAAATACCCTCAAATTAAAGCTGACATTCTTTAACCTCATATTCATTGTTTAATTTTAAATCCAATGTGCTGGAGTACAGAGCCAAAATGTAACATATTCACTTCCTCAAGTGAGATTGGGAATGCATGGGTTCTGATGGTGATTGATGAGATAATTGCGGAACCGGATTGAATAATTGCGGGAGTTGATTGAATGATTGGATGAATGGAGGATGGGCACTCATTGGGAAATTTGATGATTGTATGGGGAACGTGAGGGCTGGGTTCCCTGGGGCTACATAATGAGCGCACCTGGGGTAGACAAAGAGATCTAATGAAGGGACAAGCGTGAGAGGGCGGATTGCCTCTAAACTTTGTGTGTTGGCGGTGATTTTGTTCTCTGGGTTTCAGCCTGGGCGAGCGGGGAAACTGAGCGGCAGCGGGTCTGTCTTGTCTCCCTTGTCTCCCTTGTCAGAGTCTGTGTCCTGCGCTTTACCCAGTGAGTGTGATGAGGGTGACAGGGTACGGCGAAGACCTGTGTCCCGTGATTCGCCTGAGGGGTGGACTGTCTGAATTCTCGTTGGCAACCACCAAGGACGACAACAAGCTGTCCTGTTGTGTATTTCTGTGTGTGGATTATTTTGGCCGGACGGCTCGTGTCTAATGTTTTATTTTTATATTTCTTAAATTGTGGTAGTCCTCTCAGGATTGCAGTGCGGGTAGGACTCCACAACCCATATTTTTGTGTTTAACGTTATCTGTTTGTGGCGTGGAATGTTAGCTTATGTTTTGTTATCGTATGAGTGAGAATACTGCCGTGTGGCTTTCTCCCCCGGAAGTATTGTGGGGCCGGGTGGCCAGCAGCCCCCGAGGTGGGCTACTGAAGGGGTGACCACGAGTGTGTGTGTGTGTGTGTGTGTGTGTGTGTGTGTGCGTGGCTTTCTTTTCACAACCTAACAAAGCATGACAACAGCAGTGTGTGGGGCGAGTGATAGTGTGTATTGTGTGTGGTGTGGAGAGGCATGCTTACCTGTGGGTGTGGCCAGTTGCATCTGGCAAGACAGAGCGAGAGAGTCGGGGTGAGGATAAGAGTCTCACAGACAGCATTGCTCTGCCAGATCGTGCTGTGAGAAATTATTAACTTTGTGTACCAAATAAAATATTATTTTTTGCCTTTTACAACTGCCTGGTGTACTGCTTGGGGAGTGGTGGATTCTGTAATAAAAACCTGGTCCGGAGTAGGGCACAGGAATTGCCCGCTTCTAAACCGTGACAAAAACAACAAATATTGTCACTGTCCAAGTACATATGGACTGCACTATATAGCTATCCCACCTAAAGCTAACACAACGGCATCCAAAATTATTCACATACTTCATAAAGATGAGAAAAGAAGGCAGTATTAAATAAACAATACAGGTAATGCGTTCCGTTGCACACAATTCCACTTTTCCCCCAAATCGTGTCACACTTCCTTTAAAATAACATTAAACAAAAATTATTGTATTAACATGCTACATTTAAAAATGTATCTCAATCTTAGGGAATTATATTGTGTCCTGTTTCACTGGGGTACAAAAATGAGGCAACACGCATGTAAAAACCATGTATCATCTTCCACCCTGAAAAAAGACAAAGAACTCGTTGTTTTTCTTACTCTCCACTGCCTATTAAGCTGAAAAGTGTTTTCTCTCTCTCTCTCTCTCTCTCTCTCTCTCTCTCTCTGCATGCCCGACCTGTGAGCTACAGTGTAATAAGAAGTGACACTTGGCATTGCATGCCTCAAAGGAGAGCATGTGCTTGTCTGCGCTCTCTGGAATTTATTTAAAATTGTCCTCAAACGGGATGTCAGTGCTCTTACCTTCCCTCTTTGGCCTCTCAGCCGTTATCTGTAACAGCTCCGCACCCATAAACTCAGGCTCCAACAACATAGCTCAAACTTCTTTTTGTATAATAGTGGAACACAAATGTAGCTTTGAGATCAATTTGTATGTAGCGTGGCTAACTTTAGGCATTTGACGACGACACAGGCAGTGTGGTAGGCTATCCCTTAGCCAGGCCAAACATATCTAAACCAGGCCTCTCTGTGGCTCTGGGATGAGGGAAGATCTTGTGCTGCTTTTGAACATAGGAAAAACGTACCACCACAATTGTGAATAAATTCAAAAATCTGCTATTAATCTGCTCATATATAGCCTCTGGAGGCACACCATTACTGTAAAAGATGCTTTGCAGTTACATTAAGTGTATGTATTTATTTATTTATCTAAGCCTGCCATTGCGGCAATTGTAAAGATGGCAGGTTGTCAGACACGTGCAAATATCTAAAATATCCTTCATCTCACACAAACATTTTTTGGGCCAGTCGAAAACATACACTAAGATTAAAATTATATTAAAATCGATTACAAATGAACCACCATAGACAATCAATGTCAAATTTACAAATTTTATCAATGACATAGTTCTGAGTAAATGATCAGTTTGAAGAGCCAGCACTAGGGAATGTCATTCTAAATCAATGTATGGTTGTTGAAGTGAAACAAGACATGAAATTGCATTATTTGAGAATACAGCAGCACTGGCCTTTGTGGAGGCTCAAAGGCCACATCTATAAGTGGAATCTTAGCTGATGAGCTGTGATAATTCACCTCTGATTGGATACCCCTGGGGCTGAATGCACTATCTGATGCCACAAATAGCTGGGGAAAGAAAGACAGGAAAGAATACAATCCAACATCTGGCATTGACTAATGTACTAATGCAATTTCTCAGAGTCTTCATAACAATAATATCCAAACAGAAAAAATATCCAACAAAAAATAATATCCATGTAAAATAATATCCATGTAAAATAATTGCTATGCACATATGCTTTGGAAATTACAGAAGAGTCAAAATACATAAAATCATCACAGATTACAATGTGCATATATTTCTGCAAGACTGGGAACCAAGAGAACACTTATATATATGCTAAAGAGCCGTTTCAGCCTTTTCAGATTTTAGGACATTCAAATTATAAGTACGTGCAATGCAATTGTGATGGATTGATTCTCATAATTCTGCATCATCTTTCCTGGGACCTTGTTAGTACTGAGAATGAATGCCACATTTTAAAGCATGTAAATGTTGAATGAGGGGACATAATCTGTACAGTTTACCTTCTGTAATTTTGTAGATAAGATGATGGTGCTGGGATGAGGATACAAAACAAAATCTCTTGTGTGAAAATCATCTCTACTGCATTTGTAACATAATTTATAAAATTAATTAATGAGGTGACAGAAGCTGGAGTAAGTGAAGCTGCTGAGGGCATGCCAAATTCACACTTCAAGTTCACCTGAGAGCACTTCTGCAATTGCCCATACCATACATGCATGCAAGGCATGGTAGCCTATGCCATCATATCTTCAACATTTATGATGGAGTTCTGATGGCCTAACCTTGAAGTCTGAGATGTAATCTGGACATATCTCCAAGAGAAACTCAAGTGTTTATTTTTGTAGCCTATTTAACATTCACCAACAGCTGAGTTAATTTCATTCCCAAGTCTTCTTGATATCCTGGTTTGTCACAGATATAATGCATTTGCTTTACTTCCTAATGGATCCCGAATGTCTCAGCAGCTCATTAAAGTGAATTCGTTTTTAGAATTTATTAATTAGAATACATTTTTATGCTTCATGTTACCACACTGACACGTCTTATAATTCATAAATTATATTGTTATTGTCATTTCCATAACCGTTATTACCAGCATGAGTGTGCAGCTGTCTAAACTCCACAAATACCATGTTTACGCATGGTTGCTTAAAGGCAAGCTAGTCTCATAAAAAAAGCAAGGAATGAAGCATAACAGGCTATCATTTACACGTTAAACAATGTTGACTGTATCACCTAAATACGCGCGCGCACACACACCCGCTGAGAGAGAGTTTTTTTTTAAAGAAATGAACTCACCTGAGCATGGCAATCGTTGTAGTATAAATGCTCCAGTTTTTTCCCCACTCAATATAAATTAGCCTAGTGTTCCGTTCTATGTTATTATTCCAGTTGACAAACAACCGTGGAAAAGCGTTCCTGTTGCCGGAGAGCAGCCCAAATGTGCAGAGGTGTAGGAGAGTGCTGCTTGCTGTAGAACATCGCATTGGTCTCTGTGCGCTCATTTCACAGCTCCACAGCTCCACGCGCGTGATATTTATGGGACGACATAAACGCCATACATAACGAGGAGTCGCTCTGCAATAAACGGACTGCTAGCCTACTCCCGGGGATTATCCTACCTCATCTGATGTAGCATTTTTTTTTAAAGACACTGAGTTTTTAAACTATAACCGACAAAATCGAAAAACTGCTTCGGCTCGCTTCATCAGTAGCATTCGTACTAAATGATTTTAGTAAATATATACAGTAACATACTGCTGCCTATAGACTATCGTATTGTTCAGCTACAACATAAATGGGCTATTGTTGGCATACGACAGCTCCTATAGCGTCTTCATGTTTTACAGCTGGGCTGTCTTAATCTTTTGATTCTGTATTACCACAGTGTGGATGCAGAAGACTGTACCATTCACATTCTGCCTGACATGTCTTTAATCCAGTCCTCTTTACAATATACCAGCGTTGCAGCAGTGATACATGCATCTTCCCCCACCCCTTTATCTTAGTTATCTCCATCCAGAATGGACTTTGCTGATACTGTTGCTCACCAATCTGATTGTTAATGCCATGGCTGCAGTGCACTTTAATCCAGATTAACCCCCCCAACAGACACAATTATCTTTTCAGTACACTTTACTCAGAATGTCCCTCCTTGAAAATGCATAGGAACCTTCAGCCTTTACAAACATTGTAAGACTGAAAAATGAAAGCTTATACATTTGCATGTTAACAGTCAGTAACACTGCTATAGAATATATTGTTTCGCTATATTTGCCTGTTTGAAATATATATGAATTAGGAATAGCTGACTGATTAATTTTACTGGCTGAGTTAGATGAGTTAGATGTAGTCTTCTGCAGCTACCCATGGTTTCCTAATTGTTATATGACTGAGTTTGAAAAGGCATTGCTAAAACACACTGCAAAACTCAGCTGAGAGTCAACATAAGATAAAATAAGTTACTTTGTTTTTCAACATTCCACAACAATAACTTGGTCAACTATCCACAGTAAAAATGGGTCTGCTGTACCCCTCCCAAATCGATCACCCCACAGAAAGTGGGGCTCAGCATCATGGAGCTTTCGCAGGACTGCACTTTGCATTATTAATCACTTACTCTCATCCCACTGGCACACAGGAAGCAATCAGGGGAGCCCCTGCTGAAGCTGATTTGAGTGACCTCACAATCTTTTACTGCTTAATTCCTTCTCATTTTCCAATGCCCCTGTTATTGTTCAAATTAAATATCAGATTTCATCATGCTTTGATACTCTACCTTTTCCCACATGCCAATAAACCTACTCTTATGAAACATCAGAGGTTTGTAGACTTCCTTGGTTAAATCCTGTTCATATTTAATGGCAGGCAGCTAAGAGAACAACGTGTGTACTACCACCACCTACTGTAAAGGGTGGGTCCGTATATTTGGACAGCTCTATGTTTGTAGGTCTGCATTCATTCGGAACTGAAGCCCATGCCTGTATTTCATGGCAAGGCATCAGTTGACTCCTGGTAATATTGATATATTGTAATTCTCAAATCATTGCATATACGCACATGAACATATGTTGTATCTGTCAGTTCAGATCACTGCATATTCCCAAAGACTGTTAGGTGGCTGAAAGGACGGCCATCTCTGTGATACAGCTGGGACATCCATCCAGCAGTGTCCAAGCCCTTCTAGTATTATACTGAATACAGTAGGTGGGACATCCATCCAGCAGTGTCCAAGCCCTTCTAGTATTATACTGAATACAGTAGGTGGGACATCCACCCAGCAGTGTCCAAGCCCTTCTGGTATTATACTGAATACAGTAAGTGGGACATCCACCCAGCAGTGTCCAAGCCCTTCTGGTATTATACTGAATACAGTAGGTGGGACCTCCATCCAGCAGTGTCCAAGCCCTTCTAGTATTATACTGAATACAGTAGGTGGGACATCCATCCAGCAGTGTCCAAGCCCTTCTAGTATTATACTGAATACAGTAGGTGGGACCTCCATCCAGCAGTGTCCAAGCACTTCTAGTATTATACTGAATACAGTAGGTGGGACATCCATCCAGCAGTGTCCAAGCCCTTCTAGTATTATACTGAATACAGTAGGTGGGACCTCCATCCAGCAGTGTCCAAGCCCTTCTAGTATTATACTGAATACAGTAGGTGGGACATCCATCCAGCAGTGTCCAAGCCCTTCTAGTATTATACTGAATACAGTAGGTGGGACCTCCATCCAGCAGTGTCCAAGCCCTTCTGGTATTATACTGAATACAGTAGGTGGGACCTCCATCCAGCAGTGTCCAAGCCCTTCTGGTATTATACTGAATACAGTAGGTGGGACATCCATCCAGCAGTGTCCAAGCCCTTCTGGTATTATACTGAATACAGTAGGTGGGACCTCCATCCAGCACATCCAGCAGTGTCCAAGCCCTTCTAGTATTATACTGAATACAGTAAGTGGGACATCCACCCAGCAGTGTCCAAGCCCTTCTAGTATTATACTGAATACAGTAGGTGGGACCTCCATCCAGCAGTGTCCAAGCCCTTCTAGTATTATACTGAATACAGTAAGTGGGACATCCACCCAGCAGTGTCCAAGCCCTTCTGGTGTTATACTGAATACAGTAGGTGGGACCTCCATCCAGCAGTGTCCAAGCCCTTCTGGTATTATACTGAATACAGTAGGTGGGACATCCATCCAGCAGTGTCCAAGCCCTTCTGGTGTTATACTGAATACAGTAGGTGGGACCTCCATCCAGCAGTGTCCAAGCCCTTCTAGTATTATACTGAATACAGTAGGTGGGACATCCATCCAGCAGTGTCCAAGCCCTTCTAGTATTATACTGAATACAGTAGGTGGGACCTCCATCCAGCAGTGTCCAAGCCCTTCTAGTATTATACTGAATACAGTAAGTGGGACATCCACCCAGCAGTGTCCAAGCCCTTCTGGTGTTATAGTAAATACAGTAGGTGGGACATGCAGCTAAGTGTGTGTAGGATGGCCTGCAGGTGCAACGACTTTATTGGTAACTGGTTAACAAGAAAACATTTATGTAATGTACAAAATGAATACACCATTTAGTAAAGAACTAACATGAGAATAAACTAAATACAGGTTTGTTGTGGCTGGTGATTAGTTAGCTAGATTCAGCCCTAAAAATATTTATCACCATTCAAATTTAAGGCTTTAAAATTTTATTTATTTATTTGCACTGTGAAAAACAATTCAGTAAGGAGGCTATTTTATGGGAACATAACTTTTTAACAGCTATATGGAGCACTTTGTCCCAGGGGCTTTGCCGGCCTTATTCAGAGGTTGTAACTCCTCCCTTCTTAACATATCATCTGCTGAAAGTGTCCAGTGACACATGCAGCTGTTCTAAAATAGTCACATTCAAGGCACTAGACATTTCTAAAGGCTGCAGTCAGACCAGTGTTGACTCCGGGCTAATGCTGTATGCTTTTCTGCCTGAGTGACTGTGCCTTTGTCTGAACAACTTATTCGGGAGACGGTGACATCAGTGATAAAGACATTATAAACAGTGTCTGCTTTTCCTGCTGGGTTTCTCTCAGGTTTGTACAGAAATGTTACTTTGTTCCAGTTCCTGTAAAGTGCTGCTTCATCGCTGTCTTTTGGTTATAAAAGGGTAAAAAATAAAACAAATTACTGCAAAAAGTTGCCTTGCTATACTGTATGGCTGTAAGTACGTTTACACTGTCGTGACTATCTGAACAGACCAATGGCTGTTGTGGTGGACCGTTTCCTGCAATTCCACCCTGTTCATGGGGTAAATGTCAGACTGGACAACTCAGAAACTCAGGCCACACGGGTGGAAAGCTTTGCTAATGGAGTCTGCTTCAGTAAGCACGCCTTGTTTCCCGGCGAGATCTTCCTCATTGAGATTGAGGACAAGGAATTGGGCTGGTGTGGCCACCTAAGGATTGGGCTGACAGCACATGATCCTGGAAGACTGGATATAGTACCCGAGTACTCCTTGCCGGACCTAGTGGATCTGGGTAACAGCTGGGTCTTTGCCATCACCCGAAACCACAACAAGGTCGTCGAGGAGTCGCACGCTGGAGGAGAAGCAGGGGGCAGAGTTTTGGCAGAGGAAAAGGTGGCTAACAGCAACCATGGCGCATTTTTCACCAAGTCCCACCTTCATATTGAAGATGTGCACATCCCGAGGGACAAGCTGGTAGGGCGCAGCCGGCCTGGACGCTTTAGCCACATCCTGGATGACCTGTACAAAACCAACGCGCTGCCTCCTACTGCCCGGCGCAGCCGCATCGGAGTGCTGTTTGTGACAAGGGGACAGGGCATAGCTGACATGCACATCGTCATTAACGGCGAAGACATGGGCGCCTCTGCCAAAGGAATCCCTACCCAGCAGCCACTCTATGCCGTGGTAGATGTGTTTGCTGCCACCAAATGTGTCCAAATTGTCCAGGTGGAGTATGGCTGTAAGTTCCACTGCTCTATACATGTATAAGAACAAGCAAATGTCATTTTACATTCTAAAATCTCATTTAAAAATCTAAAATTTAATGGAAGTGCAGTTAAATGGCACTAGGGCTATTCTCTTAAATATGATCAATAGTTTACCCCACTGATGGCATTTAGCATGCAAAGAATAAACAGGCAGTAAGTATAGGAAGATGGTGATTACACATACCAAGCACAAATCAAATCAAATTAAATCAAAGGATGTTATGATACTAATTTATAAATGCTTGGTACATAATGTTAAACCCTTTCCCACTGTATTTTTTCATCAACGCATCCAATGTGACTTGTATAATCAACAGTTTAACATTGTAACTGTATCAAATCTTTCTACTTTTCCTTCTGTTTCATTATCCTCTTTCTCTTAGTCTCTTCTCTACAGACACTGTGCCGGAAGACTATTCAGAAACACATTGTTCACAGAATGGCTCTGGACTGGCTGGAGCTCCCAGACTTGCTCAAACATTACTGCAAGTATGAATGACAAGGGTATGTGGTGATATAAACTGCAACTATTTATATTATATTACTGGATAACTGTTCCTGCTGGGAAAGCTATTACTCAATGACAATGAACAGACTGGAATTCAGGACAAATCCAAACCTCATATTTAGTCTAATTTATGCAGTGTGGCAAAAAAATGCCTGATTTCACATAAAGTAGATTTTATGTTTACAAAACAAAATAGAAAATTATGCAAATAAACATGTTTGAGTGAACTTGATGTTTCCCTTTTTTATTTAAACTTGCATCTTTATTTACATTTTAATATTTTAATTAAATCTTCACCGAGACAAAAATACTTTCACTTGCAAATCATATGACAAATAAGTATATTTCAGTCAAATAGTTTTAACATTTAATACTATAAATATTACATTTAGAACTGAACTTTTGCACTAAGTAGTATTTTACCAAGTCTTTCATTTTTTACTAAATTTCAAGGAGCTGCTGATCTAATACCATATACAGTTGAAATCGAAAGTTTACATACACTTAGGTTGAAGTCATTAAAACTAACCACTCCACAGATTTCATGTTAGCAACTTTGTGCATCTACTTTGTGCATGACACAAGTAATATTTCCAACAATTGTTTACAGACAGATTATTTCACTTTGAATTCACTATATCATAATTCCAGTGGGTCAGAAGTTTACATACACTAAGTTGACTGTGCCTTAAAATGTTTACATTTTTAATATTTGGTTGCATATTTTTTGCATGCCATGACTTTCTGATGTCTGTGACCCAACAACATCAAAAGACTCTTGATATATTATTTTCTGGTACTCTTACAAGCGATTGGGGGCTGGGACTAGATTTACCTGTAAATTATGCTGGAACAGTATGGAATAGATGGTTGGTAAAATGGCTGTAAGTCATCATGGGTCTGAGGTATCAAACGAGCCTAAACCATCACTCTGCAACCAGATATGCAGTAGATATGGATGGATCACTTTAAGGGTTGTTTCTCCTGACAAATTCTCTTATTGAACTCTATGGAAAAATAAGTCAGGAGAAGAAACCCTTCAAGTTATCCATCCATATCTACTGTATTTCTGGCAGCAGAGTGATGATTTAAGGCTTGTTTGATACATCAGACCTTTGATGACTTAGAGCCATTTAACCAACCATATGTTTCAAGAGTCTTTTGATGTTGTTGGGTCACAGACATCAGGAAGTCATGGCATGCAAAGGATATGTGACCAAATATTTAAAAAAATGAAAAATTTAAAGGCACAGTCAACTTAGTGTATGTAAACTTCTGACCCACTGGAATTGTGATATAGTGAATTCAAAGTGAAATAATCTGTCTGTAAACAATTGCTGGAAAAATTACTTGTGTCATGCACAAAGTAGATGTCCTAACTGACTTACCAACACTATAGTTTGCTAACATAAAATCTGTGGAGTGGTTAAAAATGTGTTTTAATGACTTCAACCTAAGTGTATCTAGAAAACACAGTGGCATTGTCTGCCACACCTCATTCATTGCGAAAACAAAGAGCAGAAATATATACTATGAATGAAATGGTAAGAGTTTTGCTTGAATATTGTAGCAAATGATGACTGTGTGTGTGTGTGTGTGTGTGTGTGTGTGTGTATTTTTTAACACAGACAGCTGTCAATAAGTGGAACAGCTTGCCTGGTCATATAGTAGATTCTTGGAATTTGAGTCGAGGCTTGGCATAGTACTGGATCCTCGCAATACCGTAGGCAGGCTATATGATTCTAGATGCCTAGATGGGCAGAATGACCTAGATGGGCAGAATAACCATTTTGCATGCTTATGTTCTTATTGTTTCACACCAAAGAAATTGCCTGGTGAGTTGGTATACAAAACTATAGGCAGAGATGGGCAAACAACTTCAAAATGTACTCTGATACAAAATACTCCAGAAGTAAATGTATCAAAATAAATGACAAAATAGTTCCAAAAAGTGTATAAAAATAAAAATACAATATTTTCTCATTTAAAAAAATTAAAAGGCATTACGTTTAGTTGTAAATGGCAGCGGACCACATACTTTTTTCATGCAACCTTGTCAATACCAGTAAATGCCAGAACTGATATTACTTTAGCTCACATTTAAAAAACTAGAAACAGAAAATGGTACTTACTTACTACTACTACAGTGTAACAGCAGCAATGCTGCCATCTTGTGGAGAAGCATTGTTGGGGGTGAGACGCTTAGTCCATGTCATGTGATTTTCCACGTGACTGGATTGGCTACGGAGTGGACGGCGTTTACATGTTTGTTTGACAGGCTCAGGCTGGCTTTACTTCTGTAGGTCAGGCAGGCTGACTAATTAGGTGGGCTGACTGGTCGGTTTTATAACGAACTGGTCCAACTGATTTAGTCAGATACTCAAAATGTCCTTTTGTTCATTTTTGGGTGGCGAGGACTTTAAAGACCACTTCAAACCAGGTAAGAAGTAACCTACTGAACTAGCTATAACGTTATCAAATATAACAAACAGAACTCTAGCTAGCTAACTGCACAGTTACATTAGCTAACGTACGTAAAGACCAAATCATTAATTAAGTAACGTGGCGTTACTAAACATAATGGATAGCTAACTGTACAGGCTAAATTGAATGAGTTTTGCATCATACTTAAATGCCAACATTTGAAACTAGCCGTCCACGTGTTATAATTCTGGTCATATGCTTATGTTTATGTAACTAATGTTACTTTTATCCCTTTCTGTGTCGCACTCATTTGCATGTATGTGGGTGTTTGTAATTAAGAATCTTTAAAATACGTTATAGTAGATATTGTAAGTGTACACGCTGAAAGTGTATGGGTCAAAATATAAATATTCAGGAATGTCAACTCTCACGCGCGAAGCAAAACATCTCACGCATTTTCACGGAACAGCAACAATTCTCACGCAATTTCACTGCATTTTTTTTCCATAGCAAAAATAGTTCAACTTCCGTGTCCCGAAACCCGTGCGTGTGCACTGCACGCTGTTCGATAGCTGTTTTCCAAACAAACTGGCACACTTCCACGTACACTCCACCCTCTCCGCCGGCCAATCGCTTATCATTGGCGATGAAAGGGTGAGAGGGTGGAGTGTACCATTTATTGCGCAGTTTGTAAAACAGACTCGAACCGAGTTGTCTTGAGCGCAAATGTCGACTAAGTAAACGAAAAAGCACTTTAAAGTAAATCACGAATATGTGATCAAATATGTTTGCACTATTAACTGTTGGCGTATTAATTGCAGCAATAACAATAACAATATGAATGCTTTGTTAACCTAAGAATTAGTTAACGTAGGCGACATCAGACTAATGTAATGTTAGCTGTTACTAAGACTAGCCCATAGTTAGCTAGCTAACGTTAGCTAGCTAGCTAAAAAGGAGACAAATTGAAATGAGAGGTGGATCATTTTTTGTAAAACACAGAAAAGTGTATTTCGACACCCACCTTTTCAGATTGTTACAAAATGCTTTCTATAGTTATAAATAGATAAGGTTAGTACACATTTGTAGGAATTAATTGAAGAAATTAAGCTAATTGATTGGACCCAGGCTGGACATTTACTGTTGTAGGATTCATATAATATTCTGTGAATATAGTACTACCAATCGTCCAATTTGTACCAAATTGCTCTTTGTAATTCTGACTAAGACATGAGGATTCCAAATAAATGGTCAAAATAAAGCCATGGACCCCCGGAAACCAATCACCAATCCCACTCCGATAACCACAATACAATACCTGTTCTCTATGTTTGAAAAGTACTATGAAGCTGGGCCTTGGAGTATTGTTTCTTCATAATATTTTAAGTTTGCTTCCAAGTGAATATGGTGATGGTTATTTTCTCCTGTCCAAATGAATGAATCATTGAAGTTGCTAATTTTATATAGAACTTTATGGGTAGCTATATCCTCTACTGTTTGTGTTTATGTGCAGGTATATACGTGTGCTCCAGTTGTGGGCATAAGCTGTTTTCCAGCAGATCCAAGTATGAGCATTCATCCCCGTGGCCTGCCTTCACTGAGACCATACTTGAGGACAGCGTTACCAAACACATGGAGACACCAGCAGCCTTCAAGGTAACGGATTAAACAATTCAGGTAGTTCTTACATATGCAACTGTCTCACTGTCTTTAAGGGAAAGGTTGTTATACCAGCCTGTCAATGGACATGAAGATCATTTTGAGGGTGTTAAAATAATGAAGTAACACTACTCAAAGTAGAGAGATGCCACAAATTAGAGTGAATTAGAGTGTTCTCTTTTCAGGTCCTGTGTGGGAAGTGTGGAAATGGACTGGGGCACGAATTCCTCAATGATGGGCCAAAAGAGGGCCTATCTCGCTTCTGAATATTCAGCAACTCGCTGACATTTGTCCCTAAAGGTATGTGCGTGCGTGTGTACAGTGCCCTCTGTAATGTTTGGGATACAGGCATATTTCTTCTTGATTTGGCTCTACTCCACCGTATTAGATTTGTAATCAAACAATTCACATGTGTTTCTGATTAGTCAGGTGTGTTCAATTGCTTTGTTAGTGCAGGTATAAGAGAGCTTTCAGTGTCTGGTATTGATTCTAGGCTTTTGATTGCTTTTGGAGTCTGTTACTGGCGTTTGTCAACATGAGGACCGGAGTTGTGTCAATGGAAGTCAAGGAAGCCATTATGATGTTGAGAAATAAGAAAAAAAACATTTAGAGACATAGGCCTTAGACTTTAGACTGCCTGAAGTCTGTGACCCATAGATGCTGGGTACACTGCCTGGCCAAAATAAGTCGCACACTCTAATATTTAGTTGGACCGCCTTTAGCTTTGATTACGGCACGCATTCGTCGTGGCATTGTTTCGACAACCTTATGCAACGTCACAACATTTATTTCCGTCCAGAGTTGCATTCATTTTTGGCCGAGATCTTGTATTGACGACGGGAGAGGCTGTGGCTCAGGAGGTAGAGCGGGTCGTCCGCTGATCGCAGGGTTGGCAATTAGATCCCCGGCTCCTCCTGTCCACATGTCGAAGTGTCCTTGGGCAAGACACTGAACCCCAAATTGCTCCCAATGAGCAGGCTAGCGCCTTGCATGGTGGCTGCCGCCATTGGTGTGTGAATGTTTGTGTGAACGGGTGAGTGAGAGGCCATTGTAAAGCGCTTTGGATAAAGGCGCTATATAAATGCAGTCCATTTACCATTTACCGAGAGTCAAACCACTCCGTAAAGTCTTCTCCAGCACATCCCAAAGACTTTCAATGGGGTTAAGGTCAGGAGTCTGGTGGCCAATTCATGTGTGAAAATGATTTTTCATGCTCCCTGAACCACTCTTTCACAATTTGAGCCCGATGAATCTTGGCATTGTTGTCCTGGAATATGCCCATTGATGGGATAACCTGGTCATTCAGTACATTGAGGTACTCAGCTGACTTAATTTTATTGCTGCATAACGTTGCTGAGCCTAGATCTGACCAATTGAAGCAACCCCAGATCATAAGCCTCCCGAGGCTTGTACAGTGGGCACTGCATGACGGGTGCAACATTACTTTTTTTTTGGCCAGGCAGTGCATGTTCCCTGGTGATTCTCTGCCAGGCCTGTACTGCAGCCATCTTCTGTTCCTGTTCCTTTCTGGGGTGTTTTGCCTGCAGTCTTGTCATCAGCAAGTGAAACATGTTCAATTGGATTCAGGACAGGTGATTGACTTGGCCAGTCAAGAACATTCCACTTTTTGGTCTTGTAAAAACTCCTCGGTTGCTTAAGCGGTATGTTTATGGTCATTGTCCTGCTGCAAAGGTGAAGCGTGGGCCAATGAGTTTTGAGGAATTAGATTGGATCTGAGCAGATAAGATGTTTCTGTACCAATGTGCAATCACACTACTTTTGGTGACTAGGGGGAGTCTTCATTTCTTGGAGGAAAAAAAAAAAATACTAATCTAAGTGTACTTTTGTACTTATAGCAACATAGGCAATTGCAGTAGACTATTGCTATGTTGAAAAAGTCATGGCAGGATGGAAACGTAGCATAAACACTGACTAAATAATTGAATCACGTGGCAATTGGCGACTGTAGTATTGAGAAAAGGAAGAAAACGGTGAGTAAAATCAAATTTATCAAATGTAAGATTTAAAGATGGAATCTCTGTGCATTTGTTGTTCAATTGCAGACGAGGGTGTATTGGGGGACAGTGAAAGACTGTGAGGTTATGCTGGTGTAGTCTTCTCTTCATGATAGTCTTTGACACATCTATGCCTACATCCTGGAGTCTGTTCTTGATCTGTTCAACAGTTGAAAAGGGCCTTTTCTTCACGTTTGAAAGTATTCTATGGTCATCCACTTACATGTCCTGGAAAACATGGAAGTTTTTAATGCAGTTTTTCAGTCATGGGAAAGTCATGGAAAATTAGAAAATTGCCGAAATGTCAATTAGTTGTAATTGTCATTGTTGGAAAACAATTAGTTGTTCTGGATAATATTTTTAGTGCAGCGTAGGGTTGCACGGTATACTGGTACTAAAAAAGTTTTGCGGTACGGTGCAGTTCCAGCATTTTGCAGCATTTTGCGGGTGTGTGCGGAACTGCCCTCACAGATGAAGAGAAGTTGGCTAGATATAATGGCAGCAGTAGATCACACTGATAATCCCCAGCTTGTTGAAAAGCAGGGCACTCAAAGTGAAATATGGCAGTACTTTGCCTACAAAGCCAATGATAAAGGCAACATTATTTCAGTGCCTGTTTGCAAAAAATGCTAAAAAGTGTGTCTCGCCAAGGGAGGTAACACGTCCAACCTAGCAAAGCATTTGTCCGACAACCACCTGATCTCTTCAGGGACCTCTTGACAGGTGTGATAATAACAGATGGATACGTTACAAGTATAGATTAAGGTATTGTGATGGCTTAATGACAATGCTATTGTTCACAAAGTGTTCACATGTGATTAAATTTTTTCCACAGTCTCATTCTCACAAATACAAACTAAATATATAATATAAAGCAAGTTAGTCTATAAATTACATGTTAAGTTTACATTTAATTTTATGAGAAAGTCTTTGTTATCAGTGGTTTACAGTGGTATGGATATTCAAGTCAGAATTAAAAGCTAACAACTTTAAAGGTTAAAGTCTACAATCACAATCCCCCCCATGCAGTCCACAATCACAGTCTCGTCATCTTTGTGATCACAATTACAGGTGTTGGTCCCATAAAATGTCCTGGGAAAATGATGTCTTGCAAAGAGCGGGAACCCTGACAGTGGTCTATAAGTTTGTTTGCTATTACTAAGCTCACCAGTGCGTTCTTGCTTCCTAACAATGTATCAAACAGTTGATTCTGTCCATTTTGATTATGTAACAAGTTGCTTTTGGAACAGATGTTTCTTTAACATGTTTCAGATTTGTCTTAAACCGATGTTTCAAATAGCGACGTAGATGTTTGTACTTCAGATAGTTATAGGATTTTCTCATCAGTTTTATGATATGTGGTAATCTGCATCTTCATTGGGCCATTTCTTCCATCTCTGTTTCAGATAAAGTTGACGGACAGTAAGCCAGCGGGAATAATGAAGACATTGAGAATGTTTGAGTAGCACTGTTTTTGTGCGTCATGTGGTCAGTTCATGAAGCATGCTGGGTAAAATCCCAAATGGGACGTCTAGTGTGCAGATGTCTAAATGACCGCACTGAGAGACAAATACAGGCACTCACTTTAATTTCGAAGAGCGCACACACTAGAATAACAACTGCAGAGACATATTTGTAAGTTTTGTCACACTAATTGTCTTATAAATCTAGTCAGTGATTCATGTGCAGTGTACCATTGGTTGGAGCCAATGATTTAATAATATTTAATGTAGTTCTCAGATGTAGAACTGAACAAGACCAAATTACCAACTCCCGATGGCAATGTGTCTGCTTTTGAATTTGTTGGTCTGGTCACCTGACCTAGTGACACTTTGAAGCAACAGGGGAATCCCCAGTAGAAACTGTTCTGTAATTTTATTGTTAAAATAACTAGGCTGTTTCCTAACTCTGAAATATTTATTAATAGCCGGATGGGCTTTTGCCCCAAGGCTATGGGCTCTTCAGCTCAGCTCCAGCATTGCAAATTAGTGTGTCTGTCTAGATTTGCAATTCAAGATTTGTCTTGTCCTGAAATCAGTAAGTGTAACAGAACGTATACCCCTGAAGGGTTTGGCAGTATTGCCTGTTTTTCTCATTGTTGACTTTTGATACTCAAAGAAAAAAATGTAAGCTTGATTTCATCTATGCACATTTAGCAAACATAGCTTGCCTAACTCCAACCCCTTCTCCCATTACTACCTCTGGCATTGCATCCTCACTGTCGTGGTCCCTATTCAAGTAAGAGACATTGTTTCCACATTTGTAGGTGAGCATGGGGACACCGCACAAAAGCTCATTGACTACAGGGCATGCAGCATACAAAGAAATTAAGCAATAAAGGCAGTTATAAATGGCTTTCTACTTTTAAACAACTTTTAATGAAAGAAAATAACTCCACTTAAATGTAAAACAATAGAATTGCTATATTTGTATATTTCAGGTACATAAATAATTTGGGTGCTTAATTTTAAGTTTTTCAAGATGTAGTAACAATCATCAATCAATAAATTAATTTCCTACAAAACATGTCTCTATAATTTGTGTTTCATATTTGATTGTATGGCTGGATGTCTATCACAGACTATACACACACACAACCCTTCAGATATTCATAAAGGGACACTAACTTTATGTAGTCATTTTAAGTAATCAACACGACCCTATCAGAAAGACTTAAAATTACAGCGTGAATGTTTTTTTATAAGATACTTTTTCATTTTTATGAGTTTATATGAATAAGTGTAATCTCTGTATAATTAGATTTTGTGCAGTGTAATATACCTTAAAGCTAATGCCATTAGCACACAATGTTCATCTGCAAAGTGAGCTTTGTATTTGCACTCTGCTCCCCAAAATTGCACCCCACGCAAATTACTTGTAGGATTATTTTATGCATATATTCTGAAACCAGAGAAAAGCCATGCTTGTTATGCCATATATTTTGTGATTTTCAGTCCCATGAAACATTATTTGGTTCACGTAAAACAGGGGGGAAATACACTGCGGTCAAAATTTGTTTGATATGTTTTTGTATAGAATATGCATGAATCATTACCCAGAACTACAATATGCATGAATCTTTACCCAGAACTACAATATGCATGAATCATTACCCAGAACTACAATATGCATGAATCATTATCCAGAACTACAATATGCATGAATTATTACCCAGAACTACAATATGCATGAATTATTACCCAGAACTACAATATGCATGAATTATTACCCAGAACTACAATATGCATGAATCATTACCCAGAACATTTGATTTTAAAGAACATTTTAGCCAAATTAGTTTAGCCAAACTTCTATCCCAAATAGTGATGTGACTAGAACTGTTTTAAATTCTAAACTTAACTGTGTCATTTAGAAGTTGGACATGTTTTAGAAATCATTCATCTGGACTGTATATTGTTTTTGTGTTTTTACATGTTTATTCATTTACTAATTTTTGCCACATTGGTTTAATCCTTTCATACCTTAATAGTTATAAAGATATACATTTCAGTAATTTATGGTACTATAAGAAAACGGGGATTTAGCTTGGGATTTAGTCATTTTTAAGCATTTTATGTCCATGAGATTGCAGTGTTATGTTTCCAGAGGCTTTATATGTGAGCCTTAATGAGATTCTCATCTGTTGTGTTCACCTGGTAATGCTGCTTACAGTAGAATTCCTACTCTTGACAATGTGCAGGGATGTGCCCAGGGTATTCTCATAGCCATTTAGTACATGAGAGTACAGAGTAGACTAAAGAGGTGGTTCTATTTTGTGCAGAAGCTGGTAATATTGCTATTGCTCAAAATACTGCTATTGTCACTATTGCTCAAAATACTGCTATTGTCACTATTGCTCAAAATACTGCTATTGTCACTATTGCTCAAAATACTGCTATTGTCACTATTGCTCAAAATACTGCTATTGTCACTATTGCTCAAAATACTGCTATTGTCACTATTGCTCAAAATACTGCTATTGTCACTATTGCTCAAAATACTGCTATTGTCACTATTGCTCAAAATACTGCTATTGTCACTATTGCTCAAAATATGGATCACAAGCTGCATGTGGCCTCAAACACATTATGTGTAGCATAGTATGCCCCTGCTACAGACATTCACTCTAATCAAATTACAGTGGTCAGTGCATATGTGGTTCAATTGCATTACAGTCACAAAAATTCACTATGTTTTTAATTCCATAATTTTTCCTGCATGTCAGGCTACATTTTCAAGTAGCATTGCTCCTCATAAATGTGTGCAACTCCTTGCGGGGCCTCTGGGTTTGGCAACCTGTGCTCTGCAGGACAGACTTACTGGAGTGGGGACCGTGGGCAGCTGAAAATTTAGTAAATTGTCATCTCAATAGCACATGCAGGCTTGTGACCTGTTATAATTGCATAATTACATTGCTGCAGGAATCGAGTGCTGAAAATAATCAGGTACCGGGCACTTCCTCCTGTGTCCCGTCTGCCTCCTCCCTTCAGTTGTTTGAGACGCGGTGGGTTAATTAAGGCGGCGCTCCAGCTGGAAGTCATTTTCCCTGGTTTGGCACGGATCTGTGGGTGAGAGGAGGGGCGGGGCGGGGTGGGGCGGGGTGGGGCGGGGCAGTGCTGCCCGGCCCGGGAGAGTCGGGCTCATTACTGCACCAGCAGGGCCCAGACGCACTCTGCCACTGCTGCCCTCCCACGCAAGTCTCTGCCCTGGGTGCCAGCGTCCTAGGATTATACAGCAATCCATCAGTAGTGTTGTCATAAGCCTGGCAGCTGTGGCGTGTGTGAACCCTGCATTTCCAGCCTTGCTTGGCTTTCTGCCCTGCGTTGAATGAATACAGGCCCAGTTAATCTTCGACAGCCCTCAGATGAATTCATTAAATAAGGAATGCTCGCACAGAGCTGATGTTCAGGAGGCTTCACTTGTTTCCAAGAGTATATGTATAACGAAGCAGACATGGTACAGTATACTGAACTCATTTATTGTTAATGATTGTTTTAAACCATGTGCAATCCATTTGGGAAACGTTTTTTGTCTGTTAATGAATGAAGATTTATTTTTGATTGCTCACTGACAGGTGAGGACTGATGCGAAACAACTTGATGTTGAAAGTGACTTCAGGACTCATTCAATGCTATTGGCACACACTCATTAGTAGACCTATACAATCTGCTTTAATAGGAAAAATAATGTTTCTGCCTGTAATAAAACTGAAAAGACATGAAATGAAGAGAGGTATCTAAATGAAAGTCTTATACAAGTCCCTTAATGGTAGAAATGTCCCGTGGTTCTTATTTGATCCCATATTGCCCAGGTGGATGAAGTCTCATTAGAATGTTGAATCTTTAGTGGAGAACAGCTCTGATCTGTGTATCTGTATACTTACATGTAGATCCCAGACTATAGGGGAAGCACCTTGATGAAACATCAAATGCAGTCAGGGTTGTGTCTGTGTTTCTTCTCACAACTTTCAGTGGAATGTTTATTTATGCAAGTAATTGCAAATAATTTTCAATGATATGTTTTGTTTCAGTTTTTTCCATGGTCTATATGCGCATGTGTACAACCAACACACTGTAATACTGTTACATGTACAGTTTTTTTGTGATCCTAATAACTGAACAGAACGTAGGCTGGTATTGCACCAACGTTTTCCAGTCTAAATATTGCAGACCCATCAGTTAGTCATGTTAATATACAACCTGCCTGACGTTTGTGCTTACCAGCAGTAATTTTCTTGATCTGTTCAAAAGAATGAAGTATGCATCTGTAGACTGGAGTAGATTGTGTACATTTTTTTGTCAAATGTGCATGCTATTTTAAGCTTTTTTGGGGAAAAAATGCACAGTTTTGGTTTTAAATATTATTAATGTTGTATGTTTTCAATTGGCTTAGACAGCTTTTGTATGTGCTGAACACTCTCAGAAAAAAAATTCACAATGTACCTAAAAAGGTACAAATGCTTGTCACTGGGGTGGTACCCTATCCAGCAATGTAATATATCATTCATTTGTAGCTTTTTTGTTTGAAAAGATACTTATTAGTACCCAAATATAACATTATTGTACTTGCAGGGTACATTTGGGAAATGTGTTTCTTAAAGAAGAAACATGTACCTCCACTGTACCTTTATTTCTGAGAGTGAACGATATTTTCAATACTTACAGCAGTTTTTGACAACCTGCTGCCTTTAAAATGGCTGGTATCAGGGAATTCAGGGGTTTGTGGTCTAAAGCAATACAATACAATTTATACATATGAGCAAATTAATTTTATTGCATTTATTCACTATTATAAACATATACAAATATTTATAAAAATCAGTTTTCATATTGTGCTGGTCCTTTTTTCCTTCTCATTTTCTCAGGCAGCCAAAGGATCCATGTAGTCATGTTGATATAGGAAGCCATGTCAATTTTCTTCAGCGCAGGTTGTAGGAAATGGTTCAACCTGAATTAAAAAAAAAATTTTTTAACATACAATAAAACTGAAATGATACATTAAAAAAAAAAATCAAGAAAATGAACTATCCCTTTAAACTTCCATTATTAAGTTATATCTGTGAATTATTTCTGTTCCAGCACAGGCGTTTCTCTAGAAGTTTCCATCTGTTAAGCCACAACATGCACAGTGAGGAGGGAGTGAATTAATTCGAGATAATTGAACAGAAATGTGTAATCAAGGTTTTCTAAGGAGTGCAGACACCCCTGCAGCGGTTTGAGTCTGAAGCCGCTGGAATCCTGTTTTCTTCCTACACAGCTCTGTTCAAAACATTATTTAGACTGGATTAGCGAAATGTGCTTTCCATCACAGAATTGTTAGGTAACCCTGTACTGGTCTGAACAGAAACACAGAACATCAACTGCCAGTAGTGCAATCCTTTACCCCAGTAAGCCTTGTTGTGAGGTTTCAACGTATTCTTCTGGGGCCTGCAGTTACATAATGTTTCCAGCAGATGGTGCTGTATGTCACAAAAATGCTATTTTGCTAAGTATGGAAAGTAATGACCTCACCTTACTTTGATAATGACTGACTCTGTTGTAGAGGATATAATTTAGTTTATGTGTCTGTCTATATTAGTATCTTACTCTGTAACTATTCTCAAGAGTTTCATTGCATTTCTGGCAGTCAAGTGTGTCACACTGACCCTTACATCCAGAGTTTCTCAGTTTAGCTGTGTATTCTCCCAAATACTAGGACTAGAGTGAAAAGGCTGATGACCACCACCACATACTGTCTCTGAGCAGCAGGGCACAGGTCAGAAAGCACAGATTTTTCCCTCCTAAATGCACAGGATGGTTCCAAAGTAATACATCCCCACTTATGCTCAGAGTGTTCAAAAAAACAATGTATTTACTTTGTTTTTGCTGGTGAAGAAGAGAATACAGTCCAGTGAAAACAATTTAAGAGCCTGATAAAAAAAAGCTCGTAGTTTAGAGAGAGGTTCCATGTTGGCTTTTGGAAGGAGGCGCCTTTGAGGATGCCAGGACAAGAGATTATATAGATTTAAATTTTATGATTGATCATATACCCAGCTTCAGCTAGGACTTAACTGAGCATGAACTGGCAGCCCTGAACTTCACTGTCCAGATATGACAGTAAATGTGCAAATCATCCTCTGCGTTTTCTACACAAAACGAATGGCACCGTAAGAGATTACAAACATCAGGCGCTGAACAGATGTTTCCTAAATGCCACCTTCACACAGCTGAAGTGTATTCCCAAACAAGAAAGGCATTTGGAAAGCATTCCCAAGTGCTTAAGTGCTCTGAAGTACAGGTGTGGATCTAAATTTCACAGGGCATGGGAGAACAGGTGGAGTTCAAAGATAGAGCATCAGGTGTGAATTGTTCTGACAGTTCACAGGGTTAGTTATATGTACAGAATCCAAAGGTAATATAACGCACTAGGAAGGAACATAATACACGTGTACATGTAAGGCTGCATTCAATAAGCTGCTTTTTGTATTTGAGTTTAAATTTGACTTGAAAGCTTCTGAATATTGTTCTGCTAAAATATGAGAAGTAACCAGGGCAGATCGAGTCACACAAAAACATTGCCCAAGTTCTGAGAGGTATCTACAGCTGCACAAAATGACCTTGTGTAAAAACGATTCCACTTATTTATTTCCAACAGGATTGGAAGACTAAAATTATAAATAAAATACTATATCAAAGATTATTTTAAAAAGGCCTTTATAACATAAAAGCCTTTATGAATGGTGTAAGGTGGTTGTGTTGAATGTGTTGTTTCTTGTATGTGTTTTTGCCTCCCGTGTGTATAGCTCGTATGCTGTTGTTTTCCTCTGGTTTCCTTGAGCCTACGAATGATGAAGAGGGTTGTACAATATGAACCAGTTTGGACTGGAGGCTGAGATTAGCTGGTATTGTGCACGAGCGCTGAGAAGACGTTCAGTGAGCTGAGATGGAGTTAATATTGAACTGTATTACACTGCATCAGTTATGGGATCATTCTATGAGTGCTGGACATGTGGGCACATTCTGGTTATGCGATCATTCTATGAGGGCTGGACATGTGGGCACATTCTGGTTATGCGATCATTCTATGAGGGCTGGACATGTGGGCACATTCTGGTTATGCGATCATTCTATGAGGATTGGACATGTGGGCACATTCTGGTTTACTATTTAAGTACACATTTGGATTTCCACAACCATACATTTGCATTTCAGGTGAGCAGTTAGATAGCAGTTCAGGTAAAACATTTCCATAAGCATTTCCATGCAAAACACACCTGTCTGAAAGAACTGAATATTGCTGCAGGGAGGGTAAATTGGTTTATCAGTCCAAGTTTAATGCAAAGAAAACATTTACAGTGATGTGTGAGCGACTCTAATCAGTCTTAGTCACACAACATTAAAAACAGGAATTCAAGGGTTAACGGTGCATAAAGACGGCAGCTGCTTTCTGTGGCGGCTGCCATTGGGAGCATCACAGGCCAAAGCACAGGGGCATTTGCAGTCTATGGCTGATTAAGCTGTGTGGGTTTGTGAAATGGGCACCACCACAAGGGGGCCATTTCACTGTCTCCCTCTGTCGGTTGCCTACACTGAATAAGCCATAGGGCTCAGACAGACAGGTGGATACCAGGCTACTTGTAACAGCTCATTATGAATGTAAAGCACATAGAGATTATGCATTCATGCATCAGACCTGTGCTCAAAGCAGATGTGCCATATATCAGGTAAGGCGTGAGTTTCTCAATTTGTCATGCATCCCCTGATGGCCCATTTAAACTATCAAAAAGCCGTGAGATAAATAGTCTGTGGAAAGTTTCAGCTGTTCCAGTTATATACATCTTTTTACGTAAGAAACAGGAATGCATGATGATCTGTTATGTTTTTTTACATGCTTTGACTTTGGCCGATTTCAAATGATTTCTGGTGATTAATGAAACGACACTGCTGAGACATTTAAACTCTCAGTTCCACTGATAATGTAAAGATCATAGAATGATATCTGTGTTTATCTTGGCATTTCAGTGTCATTACAAGCCTAGAAATAATGGCTGTATGGCCACGGCAACAAACGCTAATTGATGAATTGAGCGAGAGCAGTGAACGTTTTGCTGGTGTTTTCCTCAGCCGACCTCTCTGGCTAATTTGACTGATAAGTGAAACAGTCCCTTAATTAGATTAAGGCAGCACTCGCTCCAATGCATCATTACAGCCCCCTTGAGACCGCACCTGTCAACGGTGCCGATTCACGCAGCATCTGGAGTGAATTAGACCACGTTTCCCCTTTGCTGGCAGGTAATCGCAGCATCCATCTTCATCCGCGGGCATGTCGTCCCTCCCCCTTCAGCTCCACTCCATCCCCGTGTGTCACAACTCTCATCCCATCAGCGCCGTGGCACAGCGATACATCAACTCCCAGGATCCAGTGATCTATCGGCACACTTGAGCTGCCGCTCAAGGGGGTGAACCTTACCAAACAGAATCACGAAGGAGACGACTAGCCTACCACATCTGAGATGCAAATGACATGCAAAGCTCAATTTTTAGACTTGTAGATAAAGAGTTGCGCCGCTGTACCAATTTAGCCAACAACAGTTGTTCACATTATCTTGTTTTTAAAAAAAAACAAATCTTCCCATTTTTTCATTCTCCCTAAACTGGGGTCTCCCAATTATGCCTCCCAAGTCCCTATAGGCTCGTACTCTAGAAACCAGTGGTCTTATGTCGAGTGAAGGGTTAACTGAGCTATGTTTAGTAAATCAATGCAGTCCCTCAGCGCATGCCGCTTTGTCATTTTGTCATTGTATGTCCTGGCATGCATTGTAATGAGATAAACATGCAGAACTTCAGTTTCAGTGCACGTACAGTGTAATACGTATGCACATGTGACACGGACAAACACATACAAAGTTCCTTTTGAAACCGGAATGCAATCCATATGTTTTTACCGTGAATGCATGTGCGCTTTCATGCGTGCGGCCAAACATCTGCCACACGCCGTATGGTCAATATGCAGTTGTATACAATATCTTTAAAGACGGATGGAGTGCCGTTTACGTCTTGGATCAGAAGAACTCGCCTCATGATTTCTGTGCACAATGTCTGTGAGGTGCTTTTGTTTCCCGCCAAGAAGACTTCATGTGGGGACTGTTTTGTTTCAGGGTGACGATGTCATGGATAGGAGCAATGGTGACAATGCCTGCCTTATTCTCAGTAGCATGTAGCATTACAACATGCTTCTGTACAGAGCGCATCTGCCTTGCTACTTTGGTTTAGCTTTGTGTTATATACATTTCACAAACGGCCATGTATTTTTACCTACACACTCTTCTACCAAGTGATTGTGATGTACAATAGTTAAAAGTATATACGATATACTGTCTAATTCCTCTCTGTATTTATTGTACCGAAAAGAACTGAATGTCAAAACACTTGCATTTTATTATTTGATCTATTTCTGTAAGACATTGGTAACGTGTCTTTCCGAAACTCTGCGTACAGTATAGCTTGGATGAATGGCAATAATTTCTGAAGACAGATTTCGGCAGATTTTGAAGAGGAACGTTTGCAAACATCAAACGTGATCTCTGTCTCATGTTCTTATCTTTCCTGGCAGAGATAGCTGTAGAACACAGATGCAGGCTGTTGGAGGCTTCAAAGCAAACATAGGGAACCGAGATGCAGGTACATGTAACTATTCGATCAGAATATTTTCACCAGTCGTCTGCGGCAGACCTGAAAGTATGATAACTTCAGAGTTCCAAACAGGGGAAAACAGAATGTTTTCCTCTCTGTCTTTTGATTCCTTTATTCTTGTTGGATGACACAGGTCCAGGAGGACACACACATTCACTATGAGTTTGTCAAAGAAGCACAGTGTGAGAGCTGCACTAAGTCCACTGATTCTGGAGGGTCTAAGGGCCAATGGTTATATGGCAGTGAGCTGCACTAAGTCCACTGATTCTGGAGGGTCTAAGGGCCAATGGTTATATGGCAGTGAGCTGCACTAAGTCCTCTGATTCTGAAGGGTCTAAGGGCCAATGGTTATATGGCAGTGAGTCTTTCATTGCAGTTCCTTATGCAGCTGTTGTCATCTTTTTGTATTTTGTCTCAGATTATTTCTGCTTGTGTTCCTGATTTTTAGATGTGTTTAGTCTTCGTCGCGCAAACAGCGAATACATGGACAGTTGGAATGATCAAGCTGTTGAATGATCCATGAAGCAGAAGGCAATTGTTGCTAATTGTGATATACATTAATATGGAACAGTTTCAGGCACATATATTTATGAATGTGGGAAAAAGCAAATAAAGTCAATTTGGACATTTTGCTTATTACCTATTAATATTTGAATCATCTGACAATCAGGAATATTATGAATTCATGAACCTGACATAAATCACAACCAGTTGTTGAATTTATGTCAAATAGTGAATCTTCTTGAGACGAGACCTGTATAGTTATACATCAAGTCTTTATGTTTAAGTTGATGATCTTAGAACCTTGACATTGTAGATGTAAAAAGCCCCTCCCACTGATCTGCAACATGTCTTCAGCGTAGCCCATGGGCGCCGTGTGTTCCATATGAAATCCAGATTTTTGAAGGAAGCAGCATGATTGGTTGCAGAAACAGAGGGGGCCAGCAGAAGATGCCCCCTCGAAAAACACCAGGTTCTCTAGCACATGCGGCCCACAGCTGGATTTGATGGGTGGTCTTATTAGAGCAAATGGCCCCTCAGATAGCCTATCAGAAGAGGGCAGATTGCTTACTTCTGTGTTGATTGTTGTCGGTGCGGTTTAAACATTTTTCTGCTTTTACATTGGTTGTAGTAGTTCTTTGAAATCACACGTTGGCTACAGAAGTTTTGACATAAGGAATAAATTATGCCATTTGGAAGTATTTTGAACCACTGTTCAAAAGCTAATAATGGTGTTAAAAAGCAAATAAACGCTATTGCATAAGTTATCCAGGTTATTACTCTGAGAGGGATTTCATTTAACATACCTGTAGTTATAAGCTCCGGAAATATATTCATCATCAGACGTTTGTAAGACACAAAACCAGGCATGATTGATACGGGGGAAGTATAGTCATTTGTGCGGCAGGAGGTGAAGGGACATGTGTCTCTTATTCTTCACACTCATTGTGGCCTGAAAGTGTATGAGGTATACACCGTTCTGTTGACAGCTGCCAGTGCACCAGAGGGGGGATTTCATGATTCAGCACATCTTGCTGTTGGCACATTTTGGGGAAATTATTTCCACTGAAGTCTTGCTTGTTTCAACAAACGTCAAGAACTGTAAATACTTTTAACAGCAGACAAATTGCATGCAAAAACTGAGACCTTCTAACATGGTGTCTGGTTCAATATGGCATTAATTATAATTGTGATGTCAGCCAATATATCATATCCATTCTGTTTTAGTTGTGCCAAGTATGAACCCATCATTACTAACTATGTCGTAAAATACATACTCATTGGTTTGACCAGGAGACATCCTACAATTACCGATCTCCCTGTGTGGGATGCTGGTGAAATGGGTGTCCTTCAGTAGAAAGAAGAAACCGGTGCTCAGCGGTATTATTAGTCTTACCCCCTCCTCTTTAGCTGATGCATTATATGTGGGAGCCATTAACAGTTCTTGCTAAAGGCTCTCTTGTACCATTAGAGTAACATCCTTCTATAGAAACAACAAAGAGAGTCTCGATGATTACCAGTGGCCGTAGGGACTAGTCCATGAGTCACATGACTTCAGCCCTTCACAAGTTGGCCCTCTGAAAGACAGGCATGCCATTTTCCCTGACAATGTCAGGGGATTCATTTTGAGAGACCGTCTCTTGTTGTTTTGATGCATAAAAAAGGCCCACCAACTGACATGCTGGAAAACCCAGATACCATGAGTGGTTCTACTAGATTCTTTCACTAACCCCAAACTACTCACTTTAGAGCCCCAACAGAGGCTCATTCCTCAGCGCTTTGGTAAGTGGGTATTCAGCATAAGGTCAGAAACTCTGCCTGTTATTCTGCATGGGTGACAATAGAGATTTTGTTCTACAAGACTGGCACTTTCAGCAGAAATCAGATGGCCTCCAGGGTCGTGTCCTCACATAGGCATGCTCACTTAAAGACCTTATGGCGGGTCCTTGGGACCGGTCTGAAGCAGTGTGGAACTGACATCATTTCTGGTCCAGTGAGACAGGTTAACTCACAGGCTTTGAACAGAGAGATACCTGAAGGTTCTCACATCTCCCGTATATGAATGTCTGGTTTTACCCGATAGTGCAGTTTAAACACCGCCAAGGGTTAATTCCTGAGGTCATATAACTGGGATATTTACAGCAGTCAAAATTACAAAAACCGTCTGCTATGGCAAAGCCAGTTATTAGCAGTAGTTATGTTGTCTATCTGAATTGGATAGATCTGGAAGGATAAAAAAACTCCAGACATGAGGGGAAAGAAAATGGCTTGAATGACAGAGAAATCAAAGCATGTGAAGATAACATGAGTGACACATCGTAGCCTTGAAAGTTTAAAAGTACCAACCGATTTTTATCTACCTTTACAAAACTCTCGTTTTCTTTTTGTGTGAACTACATTTTTGAAGTTCAGAATAAATAACTCTTCAGAAATTGTGTGGGCATATTTATCTTGTAAGACCTTGGGTTGATGTCCTGTCTTGTGATTACTTTGGCAAATGATGGCCGAAGCTCTTTGATAGTTACTCAGAGGTCAATGACAGTGGTGGCTTGAATCCAAGGTTACAGTTACATCCAGCTGACTGGCAACATTATACCAGTGTAACAAAGCAAATAGCACACCAACAGTAGTTTCAGTGAAAGAATAGTGTAACTGAAACGTCAATGTGTTACAGTATGAGGACTCCAGGGGCTACATGTATGAAACTCTGAGTAAATAACGTGTAAAAGAACGCTCAGAGTGAAAGTCAGAAATTGGCTTAAATTTTTTTTGCATTTTCTACCTCTGTCTCTCTGTCACGGTGACGCCATATCACACAGACTCCAAACATTGCGTACATGTGGTGTCGAGCGTGTGCAGAGGTACGCAGATTCTCACAGCACGTGTTATTTTATACATCTGAATTTCTGCGTGTAAACTCCCTTACGTGGCTTTCTGAGGGCATTTTTCTGCTCAGCACTGTTTATACATGTGGCCCCAGATGTACTCATGTATAAATATACTGTAGATGTAAGTCATTGTCAATGAGCATGCCTTCAAAGGAAATATAGTCCATTCAATATATTAGTGTAAACACAGTTCATATATGCACACGTGGCATTATGATGTCTTAGCTTGCATGCTTATGAACTTGCTACTTAGCGTATCTTGTGAAATCTAGCTGTTTGTGAAGGTGCCTTAGCTTCATAGTGATGCTGGTTTTACATGCAAGTAATTACCCTTGATATCTTTGAAGCCTTTTTTAATGCATCATCAATGATACATTAATCCAATGAAGATCATTTTTGTGAATCTAGTGCACATTAAATATATTATAGCTACATTTACACTACCAAAGGCTAAACAAGAATGTAATATTGCAATATAACCTTGCCTTGTCAGTTAATAAAAGTGACAACCCTGTCACATGCATGTACACAGTACCATTCTGTTTCTATTTCACAGGGAGTCCATCTCCATGCTGTTTAAATGCATAATATTAATTAAATAGACTAAAGGTGAATATGGTCACAAACTGTGAGCTCCAGCCTCCAGCCCTTGATTACACAAACCTGTTCTGAGTATGAATGCAGCTAAAGGGCAGTACGCTCCTAAATGTACACTAAATATGTTGCTAGAAGCTGTCAAAACACACTGTTGTGTCATTCAATCTCAACGTGCTGTTGGGCACTTCCTTTGGCTTTCAAATATACATATTCAGTGTTCTCAAATCTCTCTGAGCCTTGACACTTTTACCTGTCCAGCCAGTGCACAGGCAACTGATACATCTGTTCAGCTGCAAGGCTCTTGCTGTGACGTGTGTGTAAAAGGATATCATTTGTCACACCAAAATGTTGGGTTTGATTTAGATTATGTTGTGAAGACCTCAAGTATGGACACATTTGAAGAGATGGGAATTTTAACTTTTGTCAGATCGGTGGAAAAAGGTAGGTAAATTTTTACAGAAACCTTTTTTTGTTGGGTGTTAAGGATTCTATACAGTTGGGTCCATGGTTGGCTAGTAATGTACTATTTTTAAATTTATTTGTATGTGTTTGTGTGAGATAGGGATTTTGAATTTGATAGCCCCGCCCTCTTTTGGGAGGGAGGGGCAGAAAAGAAAGGCACGGACATTTTGCAGAATGTTGTGACATGTCCCCCTTTTTCTAGCTTTGCTGATTTTACACCCTCTATGTTGTAATATAACCTCTGTGTTTCATTGTTTGAATGCTTATTATTTGCTCTACCTGCACTATGTCTAGAAAAATCTCAGTGCATAATATAAATACAATAAAAACAACAAATAAAGCTTTTTTTTTTTAAATAAAAACTTTTGTATTTGAACTACTGACCCAGAATGATAATCAGTTCTCAATTTTTTGTGGTTTATTCTGTTCTCACATCATATGATACTAATTATCATTCAAAAATGAAAAATACCTACAAGCCAATGGTAATTGTATATATTAAAGGATAGTGATTGAGAAATGTCATTCACAGTGTATATTACATTGTATTGTGAAAGTTGGGGGGTGGGGGGCATAAATTGTATGCAATAAATGTATCCTTTTGTGATGCCATGGCTTCGCAATGTTGGTGGTCACAACAACATCGATTGTGTAAGGTATGTGATTGAGAGTAATTTTGAATATACAGTATGCTTTAAGATGCAGTGTATTTCTCGAACACATGTATTTTTTTGAAAACTATCCACAAAATGTGAAAGTATAACAAAGGCCTTGAGCAAATATGGTCTGCAATGCTTGTTTTTCCTGGCACAAATATTTACAACAGAAAACAGATGAGATTCTCAAGCCGCAATTGATTTTAAACAGCCTATACAGTGTGATCTATATTGAAAAACAAACAAACAAATATAAAATGATGCACGCTTTGATGAGGATTTCAACAGATAAAAACAGGTCTAGTTTTATTAGAGATTCTAAATGTTCTACCGGCAGTAAACGTTTAATGGGAAATCAGTCAGCATTCTTCTGCAGCTTTGATGGCATATTAGTCTTCCAGGTTCATTTCTTGAGATAAACATTTTATTCTCTATTCCCCGGTTGCGAAGAGCATTCCTGTGCAGACATGTCCGGTATTTACATCCTGTTCTTCTTTGAAAGCCTTTTGCTCTGCTATGCCTGTTTTGTAAGGCACACAATTGCCTCCCCTATACTTACAGCTAACCACAAAACTCCAGTTTGCTGCAATGTGCAAGCAAGGGCTTTGCCACTTGAGTTCACACTATGAACTCTACTGAGGGTTGTGAGGGGTCAGTCAGACACTAAAGTATAAATGTGTATGTATATAAACATTTACAATGTTTCCTTTTTGCTCTTGTATTGAGTGAACCTTGACTTAATAAGCACAGGGCTATTTACATTACCTTGTTTTTGACTAATCAGAGCAGCAGGAAGTTAACGAGATGAAAATTGCAAACACTCTGACAGCACAGGTTAGACAAAGGTGGGAAAATTCTCACATAATGTGTTTTATTTTACTATATTACAATTGTTTTGATATTAAAACTATCTGGCATGAATCTTGAGAAAACCTGTTTAAATAATTTTTCAGCGATTCACATTTTTATTATGTGTTATTAACCAAGTCAAAATTGTTATTCGAGTTCGCCCTATTTTAGTGGGTTGATTTTTGTTTGGCTGTTTAGCCACAAGGAATTCGCTTCCTGTCTTTTCTTTCTTTGCATTTATTTTGGTATTCCCTTTATTGGTCCTCACTGCATGAGTGACTTGTTTCTGATTCCCCTACCTTCGCATTTGATTATCCGCCACTAAAATCCATTACAGTTTCTGGTTTGGTTATCTAATCTAGACCTTGTTTTTGCCAACTCTGAGCTTGTGCATGGGCTTGCCTGCGGTCTCTTAGATTGGTGGCAGTCATCACAGCTATGAACATAAATATATTGTATATACAATTTGGCATTCCAAATTGGGGAAAATAAATATTAATAAAGGTTATTAACTTGTGTGGAAGTAAGCGGTTTTGTAGGCCCAAGAAAGCCACTTATGCAGAAGCCCCTATATAAATAATAAAGTCAAGAACTAGTGGAGAAACACTGAAAGTAAGTGGAGGGCAAAAGGATGCAGGTGTTTTCTATCTTCCATGCTTCCCAGGCTAAGCGGGGTAGTTTCCCAACAGCAAGGATGTAGGCGCCTTCCATTCCCGTGTTTCCCAAGCTAAGAAGAGATGTACCCATAACAATAGATAAGATAGACCAAGGGTGACCCTGGGAAAGTTGGGAAATTAAGAAAAAATATGTGGTCCGATCAAGAGGCACATGAGGATAAGTCACAAACAACTTTATTCGGTAGATCAAGAGTGCCCTCTCATAGGGTAGCATAGCTCATAGGGTAGGAACTGGATTCATATAACACGTTTATTTTCGTTTTTTATTTTATTTTATTTTTTTGGTAAAATGTATTGTGACGAAAGGGTGTCACCATAAATTATTGGTGTATTAGCCAGGTAGAGGAGGAGTTATGATATTATATAAGCCAATGTCTGTTTTTGTTCGGAGAGCTCCTGACCCCTCTGCGTAGAAGAAAGGACCTCCCATCGGTGCCGACGCTCAATAAAAGGTTAAACTGAATATAAGACTCCGCAAGATTATTTCTTTCATCTTCATCTGACAAGAAGCGAGAATTATCCAGCTTAAAAACCCATCTCAAATGGAGCCTAATGAGGACAGAGTGAAGACTTGCCATGTTAGAATGCTGTCTCTACACTGCAGTAGCCAATGCTTTGATAATTATTGATTATAAATATGACCAGCAGTACATATGGAAAACAATGCTTCATAATGCACAAATGGGAAAATCAACTACCCCCCCCCCCCCCACTCTTCAGAGGTCAACTTTATTTTTGTCTATAGTGTAATTTACAAAAAAGTTTTGTAAGTAAACAAGTATAAAAATTAAGTAAACAACAAAATTAAGCAAACAAAATGTCATAAAACAAGGAAAATAATTTATAAACGTTCAATAATAGCAATAACAATAATAATAACAATAACAATAACAATAATCATATATTGGTGATAGATATCCAGGGGGCAGGCACAGACAGGACATAGACTGGACATAGACTGGACATAGACAGGACATAGACTGAGCAACCAGAGGGACAAACACACAGCAGGGAGAAGACTGCTGAAGGGATAAGAGTAAAAATAATTATTAAAGAGATTTTCTTTTCTTCTTATTGTAATGAGTATGATTTATGAACCGTATGCTTCAGAGGGTGTGCATCTCTGTAATGATAAGATTGTGTGTTCTATTGTGTGAGGGTGTGTGTGTATAAAGATGTCCATGTGTGCATGTGTCTGCATAAATTACTCGATTTAAATAATATATTGAGGATATGTGGGAGAATGGAAAATGGAGGTGCTGATACATGATAACCAAATTAACAAGATGCATTATCTCAAGAGAAAAAATGAATAAATAAATAAACAGTAAATGATAACAGTAGTGACAGACAGGTTTTAGCTTTTGGAGAGTAAGAAATTAATAACTGGATTGCATGTTTGCTCAAAGTGGTGTAGTTGGTTGTTCATGGAGGCGGTTATTTTTTCCATTGATACATATTCAGCGAGGAGGTCGGTCCATTGTGTGGTGTTTAGTTTTTTCTTGATTTCCAGTTGAGAAAGATTGTTTTCTTGGCAATAATTATGGCAATGAGTGTGATTCTGGTGAGGTGATTGGGAATAGTGGTCGTTGATACGTCTCCTAGGAGGCAGAGGGAGGTGGAGAGTGGAATTTGGCAGCCTAGGAGAAATGACAGAAGTGTTGTACAGGTGGACGTTGCCATATTGCATGAAAATAGTCACCAAGGGTGAGGGGTGAACAGAGTGAGCAAGAGCCTGATTCTGACATTTTTATTCTGTTGAATTTTCTATATAATAAATATGTGTTCCATGTAGAATCATTTATATTTAAATTTATTTCCAAATTTGTCTGATCAGGTAAATAAGCACACTTGACACATAACACTTGAACAATTGGTTATAAATATTTTTAGAAGCTCAAATTATATTTTGGGGCATTCTGCTGATCTACAATCATTCATGCATCTGGTCTGAACAAGCCAACCATTGAGTTTCTAGACAGACATTTTTGCAACCATCTAATGGCATGCTTAGTGCTCAACACTTTTCCCGTAATGACTACAGCCTAGTTATATGTTGAGCACATTCCAGTCACCTCTAACTGCCTAAACTATTATACAAAGTCATCGGTCCTGTTATACCCTGCTCTGTCATTAGATCTAACATATAAAAACAGCAACAACACACTCAAATCATACAAACACAAATCAAATGCCTAAATATTATAAACAGATACTTCCACCTCTGCTCAACACCTCAATATTCAATTGATAATTGGGGGATGTCTACAATGGACTCCAGTTCGTCTCTTCAAATTGATACTTGTTTGTGTCTCATCTGTCTAATTATTGTTGCTGGAGTTTCTGCTGTGCCAGAGGCTATATATTACCCTGGCAGTATCTCTACCCAACAGCCTAATTGAGAATGGCATCAATGACTGTTTTCAATTATTTTCATGCCTTCCTGTGTAGATGCAGCACCTGTGACTTGTGGCTTACCCTAAAGTGTCAAGTACATGTCTTATAGGCATCTTTAAAAGCACCAACAACTGTTGTTCATTACATTTTGTGATCCAATATTGGTTTCCACCCTCTATCTGGCTACAAACGCAAAGGTCCTCCTTTATTACGTGTAACATTCTTGCACACCGTACTGAAAACAACATTCACCTTCACATTCACCCGTCACCTCAGGATTCACCGTGACCTGATTTATCCACTGGCACGGGGCGAGAGGGCTGAAAAAAGAAGTCTGCTTGTCAAAGGCGGTGGGGTCGGAATAGGAGCCGCGCATCAAGTTGAGCTTCTCCACAATACGCACATCCGTTCACGTGTTCTCTTTTTCCCCTCCTTAATGAATATCACCGGTGACCGCTGAATAAAAGTGCATTTCATGTGGCTGCTTTTATGATGAAAGGCCGAGGGCATGAAAGGAGGAACGTGGCTTTGCGCCGTGGAGCCTTTGTTCTGGGATGTCCTATATGATCCCGTCTGACAGCGTGTCTGCCTCTGGGGACACCACGCGTCCAGTCTGAAGGGAATGGTGCCCCAGGGTGAGGCCAGATTGTGCATTCCTGCTAGGTGATTTAATATCCCTTTTCAAGACCTGGCTTTCCATGTGAACTAACCAGCAAGCGAAGTGCTTCAGGCACCGCATACTGTACAATGGCGGTATGGTATAGTGGTGTGAAAAACATTTGACCTAAAATAAATGCAGATCTTCATCTAAGTCCTACTAATAGTTTAAAGCGAACTTCATTAAAGAAATAACACAAACTTATTGTTTTTTTTCATTTTTTTAATTACATTCACTGTTGGAAGAAGTATGTTTACATTTTGATACCGTAATGGATGGAACCCCATTTATCAGCTGTTGATTACTCCAGCTAAATTAACAATATGCATATGCATATTCAAAGTGCATCGCTGTCCGGATAATACACGTTGCACTGGTCATGCATTGGTGGGGTGATATCGAAGGTATATGTGAAGCCAAAATGAAATCATCAGTTCACTCTATGAAATTAGAAAAAAATACATAGATTTGCCACAAATTTGGCCAACCTTTCAACAGATTGTACAAGACAGGTTTGACTGCTGTGCACTTTGGACATAGCCGTGTTTCACATGTGACTGAGGGCTCCCTAATAACCCTGGAAATGACAAGCCCTGGGTGGAACATGTTCTTTCATGAAGGAGGCTTGTAATTTGCCATAATCACTGACATATGGGCACGGCATCAGTGAGCCTAAAGCTAAGGAAATCTTCTCTGTCCAGCCAATCTAAAACATAATATACATTTGCCAAACATTTGCTTTTATGGGTCTTGGAATACAGAATTGTTAGTATTGGTTTCTGACTCCAAAACTCTCAAAATAGATTTCTCTAGTCCAAAATAAAATAAAAATCCCTTAAAGAAACTGAAACGTGTTTTGCTGTCGCCCAGTTACAACTTTATATTGCTCTATACTCTCATAAAAATCATTTTTAAAAGGGTTGGGTAAAAGCTCAGGAGCTTTGTTGTTGGTTCACTGTTCTATAAGCTCAACAAGCTGTTTATGAGTGAACATTTGGTTAACATTTCAAAGATACATCTACTGCATAATTTGCCCTTATTATAATAAACTTGCAAAAAATAAAAAAGAGGGGAAAAAAAACAAAGATGACTATAGCGCTGAAGCATTGTAAGATCTATTTAATCTAGTTCAACTCTCCTGCCAAATGGGATTGTGCTTATGTGTGTGCAGGCTTTGCAGAGTTACTCAGAACAGCAGTGGTGATTTGTGTGTGGATTGCTGTGAAAGAAGGTATGCTTTGTTAACTAAATTCGCTTGATATAGAATGCATTGACAGTAGACCTGTAGCTTTGTTTTGAAGCATTCAACACCTTTCCTGAACATTTTTTAACATTATGTGGCCCCAATTGTATTGTTGTGTGCAAAGATTCATTCAGTTCTGTCATTCTGGAGGCATTCACACTGAGAAACCAGGCAATAATTTACCCTTCAAAGAACATCATCAAGCATTCATGAAATGTCCATTAGCATGGTTATTAATAATATACTGAAAAGTTAAAAGAGTTAAAAGAGTAACAAAGAGTGAACCTTTGAGGTAGTTGTTTGACAGGACAAGGCATATCGACTTTAGACTCCGGTGTTGAGTATGTACGGGCATGTTTTTGATGACACCTACTTTCTAACACTCAATGTATCTCATACTTTATGTTTGAAAGGAGGTGATTAATTATATGCTTTGCGAGAAGAGACATTTCTGTGTGTTGCTTAATGCTTTTGATAAAAGTTGTGTTGAGCAGTGTTTCAGCAAATGTTTCCAAGCAACATTAAGTGCTTTTGGCTGCTTTATGAACACCATGCGTATACGATAGGAGAAGATGGGGTCAGTGTCAATGATATTTGTGAATACTGCCCACATTAAGCCAAAGTCTTATGAACAAAAATAAATATTCAAAGGGATACAACTCATATTTTTCAGCTTTACATGTATGAACTGTAAATGTAGGTGCAGAAGCCAGGTTGATTTGTTTTGTATTTCATAGACTATACAAATTTTTTGTATCCCACAGTGATAGCAAAGACTTTGTAATGTATACCTTTAGACTTGGCAGATGTTCGTCTAACCACCTGCCAACAAGTCTCTTTACCATTAGCAATACATCTGCAAATATTAGCCACCCTTTTATCTAATCAATAATAATGTCAGGAGTGCCAGTGTTTCTGTTGAAACTCCCATCTCTAACAAGAAACTGCAACATTACAAGAATGATCTAAAGCAGTCAGAACCGCGTAGAACACGTAGTTTAAAGTTACCGCTGTTCATCTCCACTAATACATATCTCATGTGTCTTTGATTTTAACCAACACACTCCCTCATTTCACGGAGGCTGTATGTCCTCAAATCTAATACTGAGATAAAAGGAGACATCTTGTAAAATCTGCCTATTAGAATAATTATATTCAAAGTCTGTATTTGTACTGTATAAGAAACTGACAAAAAGACTATTAAATATCACTGTTTTATCAATCAATGTTATTTTACTTTGTAGAATGCCATTTACCATCAGGATATCACACAGCACTTTTGATAAAAAACATAAATAACACTTTTTTTTAGAGAGAAAAACCTTTATGACACCAGTGCATTTGCACTGTTGGCTGAGTGAAAAACTGTATTTTGGGAGAAGAGGGGGGAATGTCTCCTTTTCAGGCCATGTCTCATAAGAACTTGCATTTGATAAGAATTAAGTATTCGAATCTGCAGAGGGAGACTGTACCACATCCCAAATCAATTCCACATTTTTTCAGCGATACAATACTCCAGAGTTTCCCTGCTGAAGAGTACAGGAAACGACAAAGTACAGCAATCATCACATAAAATCCAGTATTTGTAATAGATGTTCAAAAAAATCACTGAGATCAGATCGCATTATAATTCATTTTATTACTATAGGTTGTTATTTCTGTATATTTTGTCCCTCAGTTGGCCTCTAAATGAGACTGCACATTCAATTCCGGCATGAATCTTATTGATTCAATCTATTGGCTCAATATTTCTTTAACTTTGACTGACATTTAAATTTGTTACATTTACAGTTTGGAGAGATCATTCATCCATCCGTCCATTTTCTAAACCTCCTGGTCAGGCGTTGTGGGGAGGCTGGAGCCTATCCCAGCAGACATTGTGGGAAAGGCAGAAATACATCCTGGACAGGTCACCAATCCATTGCAGAGCCCACACACCATTCAAAAGTCTTGCTGTGAGGTGACAGTGCTACTCACTGCACCTCCATGCCACACTTGGAGAGACCAGTGATCACTAAAATAAACTCAACACACTTCATTACTTAACAAATTAGGGACATGTTTCAAATGGAGTCCAGACCTTTGGTTCTCCATTAAAAAGTTATCATAGACACAATAAGTAAATAGAAAACCAAAAATATGTATGTATACAGTAACTGAATTGAGCTGGAAGACTATGCGCTTGA
Source organism: Ilyophis sp. 1 JC-2022 (assembly GCA_022702515.1). Taxonomy (NCBI): domain Eukaryota; kingdom Metazoa; phylum Chordata; class Actinopteri; order Anguilliformes; family Synaphobranchidae; genus Ilyophis; species Ilyophis sp. 1 JC-2022. The sequence goes on along the minus strand of CM040405.1, from coordinate 39,283,471 downwards.
TTTTCTAAGTCCTTTAGCGTATGCAAAACTTTTTAGCACACACAAAACCATGACTAATGATTGGTCACGGTATTTGTTTTGCACCAATCATTGGTTGTGTTATTAGTTTTGCATGTGCTAAAATGTTTTGCACATTGTACAGGTTTTAATAAATCAGGCCCTATGTGTGGTAAAGAAAACTTTCTGAAGGTAATATTTTCATATTTTGCCATTAACCTGGGACCTCAGGTTTTGTCACAAAATTACAAAGTCCATTAAAGCACAAAAAACTGTTTGATATAAAAAATATACATCTATATATCCATAAGTTCTGCAACTCCTTCCATGCAACAGTAGCCAATTCAGTCTAGTACTGTTCGTGTGGAACTTTGCATGACCTCCATGTACATCCTATGGATTATTCGCTCAGCCTGTACCAGCCCTGAGCCCTGGCCTTCACACTCGGAGAATGTGCTGATGAATGTGGAAGCCAGGTGTCGCTTGATCGAATGCATGGTTTCCACCAGATGGACAGGTTCTGGGAAAAGGCTGGGTTCGCCGTGTTTCCTCTCACTTGGCTATATCTTAAGATCACAGCCCTCAAACCCCAGACTGGGCCTGGGTAGGTGTATAGGCACATTGTTTAAATCAAAGTTTTGATCAAAACAAATCACGGAAAACCCTGAAAGGCAAGTGCTGATATAACTTATCAGATTGAAAAAATACACCTCCTTATGTGAAAATAGACACCCAGTTCAACCATGTGTGAAGAATAAGTTGCTTGCTCCAGTATAATATTCCAGGGTTATTTCCTGTATTGTGTTTTCTTATACATGCCATCATGCGTGGCTCTGCAGCCCTGTGTTACACATTTGGTCCTTTACTTTTTGCAAAGGTAAGCCTGGGCGTGCTTAATGTCACAGCTAGGGCACTCTGGAGTTCAGTTGGCGTTCTGTTGTTACCATTGGCTGCAGTGAAAAAGATGAAGATGGGTTAATTATAGTTTTACTAGCGCTCCAACTGGAAACTCAACCAGTAATTTTAATTCTTTGTAAACAAGGTGTCGAGGCTCTGGCATGGCGCAAAGCAATCATCAGGAAGGTGTGTTTTGACTTGCAGCCCCTGAGCCGAGACGGTTTCATCAGATATCCTCTTCAAAGCGGCCGCTCAGTCTGTGACGGCGCTTTATCTGCCGTGGCACGGAATAACATCGCTCTGCAGGGCTTCGTTCAGCCGTTTCTCTCCCTCGGGTAGCACATTACACAGGACTACAGGAAATGTCACTCACGAGCATATCGCTACACCTGACATAGGGTACCATTTAATGACGTGACATGCAAGACAAAAACAGGCAGACTGTGACAAAGCCCAGGTCATTACAATTATGAAAACTGGGGGGAAAGAAAGAAAAGACGGAAATAAAAACGGTGGTGATGCTCATGAGCGCAATGTAACTGAATCAATATGATGTTTGTAATAACATAACACAACACATTTATGCTAAATTGGGCTCTTCGATGTCTGACACGTTTCAAACCCTGATACTGTACAGGTCAATAATATAGACTTATAGTGGAAAGGAAAAAGATGTACGCTGCTGAGTGAGTACTTTGATGCTGCCGGGTAATAGCAATGGGGATCAATGGATTTTGACATGTGTCTTAGCCATAGATGAGTAAGCTTTAGGTAGGAACGACCTTTTCTTTATGTACAGATAAGCATTGGAATTAAACAAAATAAAAATCATCATTCATCCTAGTGGAGAAATATACTGAATAAACAATCTAAGTTGACCCATTTGGCTAAAGTCACAGGCAGTCAAAATCGCCCAGGGCCAGAATGTTTAATATATGTAAAATTATTCTTTGTGTCTGACATGGAAATATGGTTTTTATATTATAAACGTCCTCTTCAGAACCAATTCTTTTAGGGCTTCGGCAGTCTTAACATGCTCTTACATACTTGAGACAACGTTTGTACCCACACACATAGGGGGCACTGCAGCACAAGATACACATTGTACTATGGTAGCGCTAGCTAGCAATGAGGATAGGAAGGGCACATCTTACATCTTTCCTAGAGGCTGTCTGGGGAGCATGAGGTGGTAACTCAAAGAACTCTGGCCAGTTTACACCCATCATAACCCAGCAGGAAAAAGCACATTGTTTCCTGCTTCTGCAGACTCGCCGCCATTGTTAGTTAACAACATAATGTAGACATCAATTAGCAATTTTTCGGTTACAGGGCTCAAACAACCACCTTTACAGACTGAGCTACTTAGGAGGCTCCGTCCTGATATATATAATTTGTAACATGAACTTCTATAACGCCATAAACTGTTTTTATGATTTTATTTAAAACCATGATTCATACTATTGTATGCAGAATGTTACAAACCATGTATTAATTGTATTACCTATAGTATTACGGGTTGTACAATGAACTTGAGTGGCTGAATGACTTTGCATAATATCAAAAGGTATAGGAATGTGATTACTTGCATGTCTATGGCCATTTATTGTTTAACTATTTTGTGGGTAATCCAAACAGATCTGCATAGTATACTTGCTACTCTTACTTGCTAATCCACAATAATATGACTGCGCTGTACCATTAATGCAGGATTGCTGTATATTGTGTTGGAAAGAAGATTTTATCTTCTTGATATCTGCTTGATATTGTTGTTGGTTTCTTTAAGTGCTCTTATGTAATCGTGTTCATAATTCTCGTACCTCGGCACGGATGTCATTTTAAACTCCGAACCTTTGCCTCAGACATGACTTCAGCTTGGGGTTTAAGCCAAAGCTGATATGGTGAACATTGAGTACTTTCAGCGTGGGATAACCTCATTCAGTCAGTTTCACTCATTTAATACGATGCTAAGAGATAATGCTGTACAACTCAGTCCGTCTGGGCTACTTATTTATGCTCACTTACATTTGGCTCAACCCCTGGTTTGATAAGTTCCTTGTGAAATAAGACAATTAATAATGATTCAAATGTCACAGTAAACATTCAAATGCATTCTCATGAACTTTTAAAATTTCAAATTATTAAAGTCATCATCATCTGGTTCGTTTTTGTAAAACAATATGCCCATGCTAAATTCTGAAAGAGATATGCGCATGTTTAAAACCTTGTTTTATGTCAGTTTTCAACTGACACATCATTGGACACACCTGGGTGCTGGGATGCATAAAGATTATGTAACTGGCGCATAAGGGATACATATGATTCAAAGATGTGCATTAATGCACAGAATGTTTTTGATCTGTAAGTGGATTTCTGGGGCCGGCCTTTGAGTGGTAGTCATTATGGGGCATTAGCATGTCAGAGCCTAACCTTCACAAAAACCTAAAAGGCCCTCTTCCCTCTCCTCTTCTGGAGTCTCGCTCCGTTCAGTAAACAAATTCAAGAAAAGAGAGCTGGTATCAACCTGACTTTCATTAGATAATGATCTGCACATGAACCGCCTTGCTTGACTTCACATGCAAGTCTCTGACATCAAATGGACATTCATCTTTCCCTGTAGCTGGAGCTTGTACACAGCTGCCTGTGTTTCTCCAATTAATCTCCGAAAAGGAAAGCTCCAGAAAGACGGTCCGTATTAACCTTATCTGAATATGGCCAGGTTAATTATCTCAATTAGTGTGCTTCCCTCAAACAATAGGTCTAAAGAGCCTTACTCTGTGAAAAGAAAGAAATTATCTATTTATGTTAATTGGGTACAATTATTATTATTACTTGTAAAATGGTTGTTATATTCATATTAGCTGTCATGTTTTTTACTGGTTATCAATATTAGATAGGGTGGTAATAGAACGTATTCATGCTGTGCTACAAATTATACAAAACATGTTTATTCATATCCAAAACCTTTCAAACCGTGTTTGTTATTGTTGTACAGTTTTATTGTTATTTGAGAAGGGCATTAAATCTAATTATTTGATTTATTTTAACAGAGTTCCATAAATCATAAAACACATGAATGTTTAGTTACTAGTTCCGAAGAGTCCACAGATAGTATATGCAGACACACACTTTCAAAATGAATGAACCAGGCCTCCGCATGAGTTCAATTCACTGATCTGCAGAATATCAGATCAGCATGTCTCCAATATTCCATGAAGGAAAACTTTGCCTAAGCTATCATATAGACACACAGACTAAGTATCAGGCATAAAGTGACTGGCCTTTTAATAACTACTATTCACATAGAAAATATAGCCATATGAATTCTATTATTTTTTGTTCATATTCTACCTACATGTATAAAAGTTCCTGTGTGCATTGTGAGGCACATGACCTTCATATTTGCTCTGCATATGCAAATGATACTTCATATGACTCTTTTTACAATGGACCATTTTGAATTGCTCACTTGTGCATTTTGATTGTATTTTGACCCTTGACTGAGCGAGCACTTCATAAACCTTCCATCATTTCGGCTCAAGTGCTATGATCTAGACTATTTTTGGAAATGCCTTCAGAAAGTGTCCCCCCCCCCCCCCCCCTCATTATTACTCCTTTTTCATGTGTTGCAAAGGCAAATTAAAATAAATACAATTTAGAAAAATTCTAATGCAAAGTATTTACATGCCTTCATAATTATATTAAACACGAAAACCTGAAAATTACTTTTTCTCAGTGTTCCTTTGTATTAACAAGCTAAATTGGTCCAGGTGCATTCCATTTTCTTGAGAGTTCACACTAAATACATTAACGAGGCACACAGTACACTTATGTTGGTTTCAAATCCAACTGTGTCGAGTCGCATGTTTGCAGAAAGAATATCATGCTTTGTGAGGTCTCACAATTAAAACAGCATGAAAGACCAGTCATGCTATCATGAAGACTAAGAAACTACCTGTGGATCTTTGAGATGAAGTTGATCGGAGGCAAAAGGCTGGAGAAGGTTATAAAGATGGATAAAGCTTTGAACATTCCTAGGAGTGTACTGTTGAGTCCATTGTAACAAAATAGAAACATATGGCACAACCCAGAAACTACCAAGGTTCGGTCGTCCTATCAAACTGAGCAACTGGACAAAAAAGGCAAATGTCAGAGCAGTGACCAAGAGGCCAGCTACACTCACACACTCACAGAGAGGCAGAGGCCATAGCCTGAAAATGGAGTAACCATCAACAATCTCTTCAGTACTTCACAGTTATAGCCTCTTTGGAAGAGCGGCTGGACGGAAGGCTCTTCTGAGATAGATTAACATTAAGTCACACCTGAGGTTTTCCAGAAGCAATGTGACAGACCCTGAGACCTTCTAGAAAGTGCTATGTTTGGCATGGACCAATCATAGCCTATCAATCAGGTAATACCATCGCTACCATCGAGCACGGTGATGGTGGCAGCATCATACTATGGCGTTTCATTTCAGCAGGAAAGACTGGGAAGCTTGTCGCCATCAAGGACAAGATGAATGGAGCCAAATGCAGGCAATTCTATGAGGAGAACCTGTTTCAGTCTGCAAGAAATCAGTGGTTGACAATGCCCCAAAGTACATGGCAAAAATGACAAGGGAATGGTGTAAAAACAAAATGACTGATGTTCTAGAATGGTGCAGCCAAAGCCCAGACAGTACGACTAAAAATTGCTGTCCACCGACACTTTCCATCAAACAATTGTTAGAAAACAATTGCATGGAGAAATGGGCAAAAATTCCTCTAAATGTGCAAAGCTCATACAGTCTAATAAAAATGTGTTAAATGTATTGTGTGAAGTTGGAAAATATTTCAATGCGCTAAAATTTGAAGGTGTAACAGGACAAAACATGATAAAGTAAATGGAGGGTTAATACTTTCAAATGGCGCTGTACATGCAAGATAGTTCCTAAACACTGTATAATGACACATTCAAATACATAGGCTGCTGTGACAGCCTTCCAGGTACAAGAATGCATAACGGGGTTTGAGGAAAACAAAAGGGGGTCTTTAATGTTTTACTTAAGTGTCTTACAATACTGTCATCTTGATGATGCTGGGCACAAGAGTTTCCGACAGATGGCACCTGTCAGGCTCCATTTGGTGGTGTGTAGCCTACAAACGGAAAGAACCCCGTGTCCAGCCTGTCTTCCGATACAGCATATGTGCTGACGGACATGTGGCAGAGAGAGAGATCCTACAGAATTGTGCCTTTCATCTCTGCGTGAGAATGATAGCTAATCGCCCGACTCCACACACAGAATAAAACGTACCATATATCTATTGTTAGTGTTAGATATTGTAAAAATTTAGGTAAATTTTAATTCTGTAAATGACAGTTGTTCGCTTATTTCATATAGTTGATCTGTTTCACTGAAAGCGAACTAGAAAGTATTTTAAACAAATAAATGGTTAAAACGAATGGTTATCAATTATGTAGGCGTTTCCCGATTTGTCACTGATTATTTTATTTAAAATGTGCGAAAATTGATGTCGGCATGATCCCAGTGTTGTCCAAAGTCTCTCTAGCAGCTGACTTAGACGTTAGAATGTTTCCTTTTTCAGAATACGCCGGATAAAGTAAAGGGGTGGGGAGTTTTAAAAAGGGCGTGGATAACAACCTTAGACGGAAAAGAGTCTGCAAAACCTTAGCTGCCGGGAGAGGGACAGAGAAACAGAGAAGAGAGGATCACGCAAATGAGCATAGCAAGACTTTCTGTGGAATCACTGACATAAATAATTATCACAAGAAGCTCAAACTCAGTGAGGGGACTGGATTCATTTTCAATTGACATCACTGAACTGGAAATGTTCTTGCGCGTGGAACATTAGCTAATGACATGCCTTTATTTAGAATATGACGACTAAATGAAAATCATGCATGGCATATACATGAAGATTGCCTCGTTCAACACAGGGATTGGCTTACTTCTGTTCAGCATGTTAGACCTGACATTCTGTTGATCCAGATTGGTTCTTGGCATGCTTTCCCATTGAACCTTCCGTTTAAAAATTACCTAAACACTTGAGGTAGTGTAATGAAGCATGATTACGTTTTGCCTCTTGCATATTGACCAGCATAGCGACTCATGGGATGTAGTATATGGAGGACTTGGCTCAACTTTGGACAACTGAAGGCGCAGTCCAAAGTGTCGGTATTTTTTACCATGATTATTATTTTCACTTATTTATTTTACTGTCTTACTGGATATTGCGACTCCCTTCCGAGACCAGTGTATGACCATCAAACTTCAACGAACACAAACAAATACGATGTACTGGACACCGTGCCTAACGGATTCGGGTCTTTGGCGCCTTTACCTCACCACCAACTTGGCGCACAGGGCCACTGGAACAGAACTTCTACCCTTTCGGTAGCCAAAGAACTTCCTGGCTCAAGTGAGCTCCACTCCATCCTGCAACAGATTGGACACGTACAGCAACAGATATCGGACGGCGAAAAGGCGAAAACTGAAGATGTCGACAACAGCATCTCTGTGTTCAACAACTTCGGGACCAAAAAATTCCCACAGGCGATCATTATAGGCGTGAAGAAAGGGGGTACGAGAGCGCTACTCGAGTTTCTTCGCATTCACCCTGACGTTAGAGCCGTCGGCGCTGAACCGCACTTCTTCGATAGGTTTTATGACAAGGGACTCCAGTGGTACAGGTAAGCTCGTTTTTTTTTTATCTTTAGAGATATATATCCTGGAAGATAGCTAGGGGACGGTTCATATAGTGTTTCTGTTACGCACTTAACAAAAAGTTATCTGTGGTCCTGTAAATTAGAACAAAGTAGCATACAGTTTTTAAAAGATATACTTTGAAGTGCTTTGTCAACTAGACACGTTTATTACTGTCTTGATCTACAATCATTGAGAAAGTGCATCTTTGAAAATAGTCATGAATAAATACGTTTTTATTTCGTTGGAAAAATGACTTTCGTATTTTCGTAAAACATTGCAAATTGGCGAACATATTTGTATTAACTTTAATTTCGATCATTTTTAACTTGAAGTAAAACCTGTGACTAATTTGTCACTAGTAGTGTCAACATTTCTCATTATGTAGTTATTTTATAATAAACTCACAAATGGCAAGAAAATCACCAAAATGGGAACAGTAAAAAGAACATTAACTGTATTGTTATGTGCAGTGAAACTATTTATATCACTGGAATAAATTATAATTATAATACGGAATAGGTGCACACTGAAGTGTTCAATTCTTGCCATTCTGTGTCATGGCGATCTAGTTCAAGAGTAATCATCTGCTTTAATACAAAGCATCCACCCCAACCCTTTTTTCAAGAACCAACATTTAAAGTCTTTAAATAACCTGACGATGTATTATTTTTTAAACTAGAGTTTAATTAATCAATTAAATATCAGTTTAAACATTTTGAAATACATTTATAAGATGTGCAGGTGATTACAGTTAAAGCTTAAGGACTATTTATTTGCTAGAAACTGCAGGCAGAACTTAAAACTGTAACACGTGGAACACTGTTTTGGTGGGTCTACTGCTCTCAATTAAAATTTCTTTCAATGGCTAAATCAAAAAAAAATAATGCATTAATTCACAGTATTTTTTTAATTGTCTTTTTTATTGCATTCGTGTGGTATTATGATAAATAATCTTCAATTTAAGAGAGAATATAATGTCATTCATGGATATTATGTACATGGGTGTGTGTGTGCAAATGTTGGATTGAGAGTCCTGTTTTAATTTACAGTATTTAAGGAAACTCATCTACATTGGGAGCCCTTGCATGAATATAATCTTTGAGGATGGTTTATCGAACGCAAGCAAAATTAAAATGTGTGTGTGTGTGTGTTTGGGCGTGTGTGAGTGAGAGCAGAGAGAGAGAGAGAGAGAGAGAGAGAGAGAGAGCAACAGCAATGGGGGAATTGATTATTTCTCCTGAGCCGCTTTCTCTACCATGTCAGTGCTTCACTCATTAATATCACTTGTCAATAAACACTGGGGATTAGAGCCGCACTCTTTGGCAGGGTATTCAGTCCCTTGCCAATAAAATGCTGTTTATTGACCTGACACTCACCTAGTTGAAGTGACTCAGTAATTCTCTGGGGTTTGCACTAAGATTGATGTGTAACCACATTGCATCATGGGATTGCCTGAATGTGGAATGTGACATGACACATGTGACATGACACTATTCCTCAAAGAGACTGTATTAGTTCATGGGTTGTCTATTATCACCTTGGGGGTGGGGGACATTCATTCGAACCATTACACCTTTTTTTATTACATATCACAAGTTTAGCTGACACTGATATTAACGCAAAATATTGATTACTAAATTCCGAAAATATAAAACTTGTATATGTGTTTCTCAGATTTAAGAGTGACAGACTACGGCAGATAGAGTCCATGGTTAAATCCATAAAATGTCATTATTATTTTCCTAACATGGTGTTAAAGTGAATACAGATTTTAACTTTTTAACCATTTTGTGCAGAAAAGAATAGCTTCCTGCTCGGTTATACCCATAGAACAATAAATCAACACACAGCTTGAATGATGACGTGCAGATGGCCAGGAAAATAAATCAAACAGGAAAAGATGACACATCATTACTTAATAATCCACAATTATACGTTCTTTTTATTTATTTCATGAAACAGAAGCAGAATGTTGGCACTCAGCGTGCCTTCGGCGAGGGTCGGAAGGGACAATGCAATAAATAGACTGTTCTTTTCTCCCCTTCGTTTGCAAGTTGACAGTTGACAGTTGACGTGAGGACATGTCAGATCTCCCTACTCCTCCCTACTCTCATCAGTCAGGCACATGTTAATGCATATTCCAAATGAAGTCCTGCAGTGAATGCATTATTTGCTCATTTAGCAGGAACTTTTTTGACAAATTAAAAATGTCCCTGGGCATGTTGTCAGAGAGAGATTTTTTGAACCATTACCACTGAAAAAGGCATCTTATTGATGAGAACTGGAATTAACACTTTTAAGCCCATATGTCAATGTCAACAAGCTTTTATTATCAATGGTTTTCACATGTATCTACTTGCTCTATAAGACAAGCTACAATAATTAAACAAAGAGAAAACAAGCTGAAGTATAGTCGTGTTTATAGAAATGGAACACTGTTCTGCACTGTGAGTGGAAGACAACAAACCAAGCGTAAAATAATTACGCACCCTAGTTCCACCTCTCAGATTGGGACACAGGCAGACTACTTGAACTCTCTGGGCTCTCTGAGTCGTACTCTTGAGATTGCTGTCTGTGTCATGGCCTACCACAATCCAGCCCCTGGGCTTTTAACACCATGTATTTAACGCTTTGTTCCACCTCGTAGGTTTTCGCTTGTGCGGGGGGGAAAAAAAAAAAAAGAACAGAATGTTTTTTGTAGTCTTTAATCTGTTGACAGCTCCGTCAACACCAGAGGGATTTTGCATCAGTAATGACAGCCAGGTATCAGCTCCACTGGCTGGGAGACATTGAAGGGGGTTAGAGATTAAGACCCTGTCACACTTTGACATGACATTATGGAGAGGACTGCTACATGCTTTGACACGGCTTTTATCTGAGCTCATACAATAGCAGGGCTTTAATGAGTCTGGTGGCAAAAGGCCTGTTGGGAGAGGCGCTGGGGTCTCTACTCATTCACACGACTGCTCTCCTGTGTGCTGGGGTAGAACTGTGGCAGCCATTAGAGGGATTGTAAGGGTAATCAAAGGAGGCGGGGAGCCAATGACAAACTCTCTGGGGAAGGACCTAGACTCCTGCATGCGTACTTTGAAGAGAGCAGAAAACTACTGTGACAACTGCTAGTTAAATATCTCATAGAGACATTGAGAAAAGACGGGTTGTAATTTAAAAAAATAAAACATGTATTTTTTGCGTATATAACTGAATGAATGTATATGGAAAGGATGAGCCAGCCTCTGAGTAACGGTGGGTCACCGGCTCACGGTTATGAAGGCCTGACTATGTGCAGAGATCTGACAGAGTCCTTCAGTGGGATGGTTCTTTCAGTTCTGAGCGAGCATAGCATGGCCCCGGCGAAACGGGAACCAGAGAGGGAGAAACCACAGCTGTAATTTCATCTTTTATGTTTTTTTTCTTCCTCTTTTTCATTTTAGCAGCATCCAATTCAAAACATGCGAGCACATGGAAACGCTTTCCCCCCCGATAATTTTAGTATACCAGTTCTGTCCCTCTCTCCTTCACACTGGTCCTGTCTCCCTCCCCTCTCACACATGCTCTCTGTCAGTGCTTTAAAGGCAGAGATTAAGTGTTTGCCTGGAAATGCCTGTGGCAGACCTGGCTTCCAGGAGGCAAGGCTGGGTACAAATTTGAAAATTGCTTGAGCAGCACTGTGCCGTAGCAGGCTGGCTCAAAGAAAGCCGGGCCAGCTCGGCCTCCCGTGCGACCATGTAACCAGATAAAGATGTGGTCGAGTGAGCGATGGTTACTGTGGCCTTTCAGATCAATTATGTGTGTGTGGGAGCACATTCTTCATCTTATTATTGTCATTCATTGAAGTAAGCTCGGCAGATGCCGTCATACACCAAGCGGTTCCACTAAGTGGAAAAGACAAATACAGCTTTTAACTGTGCGATGCAAGCTGAAATCTGAAGGCTCGATGTTCACAGTCTGCAGTGTGTTTGAATTCAGCGGTGTGTAACATCAATAAGGCAATGACAGTATGGGCCATTTTGATTCATGTACATAGCCACCTCACAAATTTTATGTAAAATCTTTCAAATGGAGTTCATTATTTTGCATTAATTGTAAACCCTAATATATGTTTTCATGCTATTATTTGTCTGTTCCAATCAAATGGCATGTGTCTGTCCGTCTTATTTTCTTTTCAGCCTAGTTCTTACTGCTGCTGCATAGTTAAATTACTCATGTAGCCCTTTTTCACTACACCATAAATTTGCTTTGGGGTATAATGTATTTTCCAATACTGCTTCTTTAAATGAGCTTTATCCCATTCATTGATTGTTTTATACCTTTCTTTATTAGGGTACCGCTGGAATAATGCCTACCTCTGAATTTCCAATACCGTCAAATAGATAGCGCCATTAAACATTGACACTTACTTCTGGTTCCTCCATTGTATTTATATGTTCTATTAGTATATTGTTTGAGACTATATGTGATATCTCGAGATCATCTCAAATATTTTCTGCTTGTCTTTAGCGCTATATTTACCGGACGGTTCAGTCACAATATTGAAAGAGGAGTCTAGGCACGACCGCGAGCTAAATGATTAACAAAATGTACACACATTATATAAACTGGGAGTCCGTTGCACTTTGTGTGCATTTTTTAGCTATTCAGATCAAAGCTGCTCATGAAGTTCACTCATTTTCTTGATTGGGTTGTCTTCCTGTTGTTCTGTTGATATAGGCCAGAATTTAATCCTGTTCACTCTGTGGAGGGAATATAGGAAAAGCTCATGCGCTGTACGCGTTCTCAAAGGTTTGCCTCAAATTATTTATGTACGCTAGCCATGATTATCGCATTGTGTGTTCATACCAGAATCACGTAGCAAAAATGATTTAAAGCCAGGTCAGCAGGTTGGACTGTACCCGCTCTTGGTTCGCTCTATGAAGAGAATGTGCTTTGTGCTTACTATCAGGTTCAGAGGTTGCTCCACTTACTGCACTGTCCCTGTCACTGCACCTATGGGTAAGAGGCTAGAAGGTATTAGTATCTCTTTTCTTCTTGCATGCTTTTAAAAGAGAGGAATGCGCCAGCCTTGAGGCAGGAACCTTCCTTTTTCCCTCTGTACTACGCCTTCCATCACCGACAGCAGAGAGGAGCAGTGCCTCTGTACTACACCTTCCATCACCGACAGCAGAGAGGAGCAGTGCCTCTGTACTACACCTTCCATCACCGACAGCAGAGAGGAGCAGTGCCTCTGTACTACACCTTCCATCACCGACAGCAGAGAGGAGCAGTGAGAACCACTTCTCACTGATGCATCACACATAGTACTTTGCACAAGGGCAACAAGATATTAAGTGACGCCTTTATGTTTTTACTATACACTTTAATTACAGCAGATAGATAAAATGAATGGTAGGCACTAGGCAGTGTGACTGTATGAATTCCTGCAAAACATTTCCCAAGGAGGATACTCAATTTACAAACAATTTACGGATCATTTCAGAGCATTCTGTACTGTAATGGATACCCCTTATTTGTTGCCGCAACAAGAAACAAATCCATCGGTGGTATTCTTAGATGATATAAGCAGAAATAAATAATAGCACCGCGTTCACGCAGGATAATCTTGCAGATTGTATCACGTTTTCCTGGTCATGCTGTACGTGCAATTTGAGGCCAAACAAAGCTAAGCGATTGCAACGAAAACAAGCATCGCATGCCAGATGTGTGGGTAGGGCTCTGCATAAACAATGACAAAACTATGAACGCAGATCCTGCAGGTGGATCCGATACCGCAATTACTGCCAAGTGATAAACAAATAAAGACTTAGGGCAATGTGGCCCCGTGTGAGGCAGTTTTGTATCACCACTTTAGCAAGTGCATGCCACACTGCAGTTAAATGTGTGAATGAGGGTAAGGGGTCCCAATAGGGGTGACCCTCTTCTTTTGAGTGGGTCTTCCCACCACTGAGAGTCAATGAGTTCAGAAACAACAGATTCTTGGAAAGGATGACACAGCCCGAGAGGGTGTCCAAAAGCTAACAAACGTACATAATGCAAGTATTTGACCAAAATGAGCTTTTATCCAATAAAAGTAGCACATCAAAAGGAAAATGAGCAACCCTAAGTAAGGGCTTTTCACTGCACTGGTTTGCACATCTCAAACTTGTTGCCATCCACGTTTTTGGATTCTTAATGAATGTGCGTGTAGCTTGTTTGCACGTGCACGTGTTAGTTATGAGGGGAAAATCCGTAAAAGAGTCCCAGTCGAGTCATAGTGGGATTTAATGATGTTTTTCTGCTTTTAAAAAAAGGCCTGATAAAGCAAGTTACTTGCTTGGTTTTTATGGCACACAACCTGAAGATGGCTTTTTATTGAGTTGTTTTGTTGTTTTATTTTTGTGGTATTTCTTCCTCTTTTTTGCCTTTTTTATTTAGTGTTTTTGTTTTTTGCTAGCTAACATTTCTGAACGAAACGAGGAATAAGAAACGTGGGCAAAGGGAAATATAACTGCCACCACTTAAGTGGCATTTGGTGAGTTTGATTCTGCATCACCCACTTAAATATGACCTCAATCCCTACAAAGCAAACACGGAACAAACAGTTGGAAAACAGGGTGGGGGACAGAGAAAGACATTGTTCTGAGAAAGTCTTTCATGGTTGAAAACATGGAATTGACTGTCTTGAAAAGAATCAAATCTTTATAAGTTGAATAAACAAAGCTGTCTTTGTCTAGCTAACTGTGACAATATCCAGGCAGAAGATTAAAGGGACGGGACCATCCGTAGATTTTAACACTTCTTATTTTTACTTTCCACTCAAAGAAAGAACGATTGTAAATGGAGCTTTGCCATTTCAGTATTTAACTGATACTGTTAACCAGAGACTGCAGTTATGCCACCCTCTTATTGTATGATTAGATATGAAATTGCTCTGTTATTATGAGGTTACTGATATAGTTATGAAATTGGGATGCTTCACTGTCATTTGTCTGCTAATGGATGTTTATATATTACAGAGAAAATTCTTAAAAGCATTTTTAACATCAAACCCAATGTTATGACAACTGAATCAGCCCAGAACTTGAAGGCTGGCCTCAAGATGTTTTATGGAAGTTATACCAAAAACATTCATTCTTTGTAGCGATGGACCCCACGGTCCACAATCCAGCGCTGATCATACCATACAATTTAGCAGATGCTCTGATTCAGTGTCTTACATACCGTAGATGCATACAAACAGATTAAGTCACAGTCATTAGTACATTAATACATAATCACACAACATAAAGTTAGATTATAAGTCTATAGAGCATTTTGCAGAAGTTGGCTTTTAGCCTTTTGGAAGAATAGAATTGACAAAGGATGTTGTGCAGTAGAATTTGTCTGAAAGTGCAGACACTGTAGGAGAACAAAGGAGGTAAAACTATTTACAGTAATTTATCACGTAATATAGTCATGTTTCAATTTAAATGTGTAGTTATATCTATTCATTGGTAAACTGAATGGATGATATTCTCCCTGGGTGGAAATGTGCTATTCTTACTTTTATATCCAGTAAATACATTTCAATTACGACAATTAGATTTTAATAGTTATTTTATGTAGAATATCTGTAGCACCTAGAGCCTCTTGATAAGCATGCTGTTATGTTCTTGTATCCAGCATCAGCTAGTTCTAAGCATATCTTCCATATTTATTCTTCATATTACCTGTACATGAAGAACACATTGTTGACTTGTAGGCATTAATCACTGGTCATTATTCTGGTCCTGGTAAAGTTTTCTTAGACTTTTTCAAGAGCAGATGAGCTATTTTCAGGTTTCACTGGTAGATGCCAGTCCACTGTCTCAGTCAAATAAGAATGGACATTGCACTCAAATGTTTCGTAAGCCGAAGGCAGAACCAACATGCATGAATTTGTGTTTCCTCTTGTATTCCAAAGAAATTAAGTACATTTTTGCATGTAGGTTTAGTTTAATGTTAAAGCCAGCCTCAACCAATGACTGAACATTTTATGGAATGGATTCATCAGAGTATTAAATATCCACTCCTCCAGTCCCACAGCAATGAAAACCACAAGGAAGACTGAGCAGAAAAGTCTCGTAAAAGCACCAACTGTGCCTATTTTCCAAGGTAATCATACGATCATTGCCTTGACAAAAATTACTTCATAAGTTATGTGACCATAATTCCATCCTTTAGTAAGTACATATTACTCATACATAAGTATTTTACTGATGCATTACGTGGTTCTGGACAGTCTTCATACATTCATGCATTTACAGGGTAAAATATTTTAAATACTGTTTAAACCTTTTAAGAGTTTTGCAGGTTTAAGAAAAACTGCTGGTAGAACCTCTCCTAAAATAATTTTTTGCTGGCTATGCAGTGAACTCTGCATATTACTGTCATGGTTCGTGGGTTATTGTTTTCCTTTTCCACTGCGGTTCTCGTCCTGTTTCCCCGATTGAGAATCTATTGGATTTTTTCCACGTTCCGGTCCGGGGTTTTTCATTTCACCTGTGCTTCTACCTGCGGGGTATTTAAGTTCCTCACTTCCGCTTCCCCGGTGCTTCTTTGTCATTCATTTGTACATTGAGCCAGGTATAGCCAGGTTTAAGCGACCTTGTGATATTACGGTAACTTGTTTATGTTCGCAAGGGACTTGCTTATAGCTTCAGGTATACATTACATTACATTACAGGCATTTAGCAGATGCTCTTATCCAGAGCGACTTACTCAACTTCTTATTACATTTTATTACATGTATCCATTCATACAGCTGGATATATACTGAAGCAATTCAACCATTATACTACACTGCCGCCCTATAGGATTGTGTTTCCTCCTGTTAGCGTTCTGCGCTATTTATTCCCGTGCTGTTCTCTTCGAGAACGAAACAACGTCAAATGATGCAACGTCAAATGAACACAACAGACGTGTTGTGATTTGTTAAACATCAGACTTCCAAGTCCAGGGGATGTACTGCATTGTCATTCAGAAAGAAAATGAATATGACTAATGTGAATTTTTTCAAACATTTTAACCTGGAAAGCGAGTTAAAATTTATAGATATTCAAACATGCAGGGTGCACTTAAGCTTAGGTATGCTGTTAGCTAACTACATCTTAATTCCAGTGCTTTGACGTTCAATAGCGGAAAAAAACATATGACGCTGGTGCATGCACTAGAAGTACATAGAGCAGATCCATTCAGCACCAAATCAAATACTGTACATTCATTAATATATTCAACTCTTGTCCTGACAGAAATTATATAATTGTAACCAAGTTTCTAACAATTTTCCATTTTCAATCTAGCATGATGTACACTAAATTAGAATTGCATTCAGATCCCAGGAATGCCCTCGGTGGAAAACTTCATTTTAACCCTCTTTTGACCATGCTGTGCTAACATTATTAGAATAATCTTTGCAGTTTTTATACAGCACCATTATAATTACCCAATGTAGTGATTGTACAAATATGACGGAGAGTACCCTTATAGATCCAACAATTCATCATTATACTGTAACTTTTGAAATAACCTTCAAATTCCCATCAACACTATGAAAGAACGTATGAAAATCAGCTCCTGGGATAAACAGATAAATATGTAGTGAAAGCTGAAACATGGCCTAATAAACAGGCCCACATTGGCTTTTTAATTTGCAGAAAAGCCCTCATCCACATCCACAACCTCTGCCATCAATATTTTGACAGTTTATCAATTGTTTGACCTTTACTCCTTGATGTCAGATACCTTTTTCAATCAGAATTCAATTAAGAAAATAACATAAATCTTTAATTTAGCACAAGGATAAGAGGAAATTGAATTTTTAATAGTGAAAAAAGACTCATGGGCAGTTCCTTCTCTGCTTTATGCTGTTTGCTACTCTTTTAACTGTGCTAATGCGTCCTTTTAAAACAGTGTTATGTGGTGAAAAGTGTACCGTGCTTCTATACTATTTTTTACATACATTTTATTTTTTCTCATTGCATGAACACAACAGAGACATTTATAGAAAAGGTATATGTTATTATGAATACATTTTTGTTTTTCTGCTTACTAACTGACCTTTGTATTCCCTGTTCATTAAAATAAATGAATACATATTAAACAGATTGATCCACCATGACAGTCTATTGATTATTCAGAGAGATTAATTCCTCTCTGGCAGGTTCCTAACTTAAAACCACTCATTGATTGATCTGGTTTGTAGGGAACAAAGTCCAAAATAGCCACCCAGATTCCTTCAGTTAGAGACTTTGGCAAAACATAAATAAATAAATACATTTTATATATAATGTTGAATATCTAATCTTCCAATATTCATCTAATAGTATATTCTGAGCACTGAACCATAACAGCCTTTTACAGTGGCTGTTTTCTGACATTATATATATATATATATGTTCACATAATATGATATAATAGTTGAATGGTATCTCTAGTAAAGGATCCAGCTGTACAAGTAAACTATGATTATTATTGTTGTTGTTGCTCTGACAAACAAGTGCATTGTTACTGCAGTGCCCATCTGGTCTCAGACTTTTGCCCTCTCCTGTCATACTCAGGAACGTTTGAGCTGCAGCCTTATCATTAATGATAAGGTTGTGGGGTTGCAGTCCCAGTGGTGCTTTGTTCCTGCCTAGCATTATGGGATATCTGGCAGTACAGGGGTGGTGGGGGCTGGACTTTGAAATTGACTTCTATCTGGGACTTGAGTTGTTCAGTTTTACGTATTCCGGTCTCTGCTTTAACCATTAGTTGGAAATAAAGTCTTTATATGCTACATTCAGTCTTGAGTCATCATTCTAGGCATTTCGGAATTGATGACATACTATATATTGCAAAGATTTCAAGGTTGAGTGTACATGTTTGTAAGCGTGTGGTTGTGTATGTAAACATGCATACAAGTGCATCTGTGTTTACTCTGGAGTCCTAACGGCCCTTCAGCGTACACTGGATATGAGCCAGACACTCATAAAAAAAACAGCACTTCCATGGTGTTAAGTAAATAACTTTTGTAATTTGCTTAGGTAGTCAATATACTAATGCAAAGTCAGAGTGATATCTTTCATGAAGTCATAAAAGGAACCCGTTTGAACCTCATCTGCAAATTCTTTTTTATTTTAGTCTAAAGTGTATATTTTATTAAGATTTAAGGATAGACTTGCCTACACTGAAGAATACCCTTTCCCTGGCTGTTGCTGTCTAGGAGTGAACAGTTCTGAAGTAGAGAGTGCTTAACAGCTGTTGAAATTGTCCTCGTGGGAGAAATTAAAAAATCAGGAATGAGCTTCCTTTCTGTCAGAAATGGCTCCTCAAGTCAGATAATTTCTGTTAAATATCCTCGGTGCAGATTTTACGGTGCAACAATATAGATTCAGGCTGCAAGTACAGGAGTCCTGCACATCAAAAGACTTCACATCCATTTTCTGGGTGTGGAACCTTTTTTTTTGGACAAAGCTGGGATTTTTCCAGTTCATTCTCCCCACAACAGTCCCTGTACGTCAGTTAAAGGCAGCCATCAGGGACGAGTAGAAACCACAAGGAGAGAGATCTTTAACAGGCTGGGAAGTGGTTTTCTGTGCCGTCCAGTCACAAGTCATCTTAATGGTGTGGAGTTGGGGAGGTGCCCAGAGGCCCATAGTTGAAGGCCATATGGTGTAAATTAGAATATTCTGAAGTGCACACTGGTTCATTTGAAAAAGGTTCATTAAATTAAGGAAAGAAACTTCAGACATGTCATTTTTCGCTCACTGCAGTAATAACACAGTTGGGAAAAAGGCTATGTTGCGTTAGACTGAATGACAAGGTTGTGCAGAATTATGAGCTTCAGCCCCACTGTAAAAAGCTGTTATGGTTTAGTGCAGTCTGTAGTGCTAAGAATATACTATTAGATGAAGAATGAAATAATAGACATTCAACATTATATTATATGACTACAAAATGATAATTGTTTTATACAGAAGGAAACATAGGGGTTAGGTAGTTTGCCTTTTGTTTGTATTTTTTGTTTTGTTTTTTGCATGTGAGTTGTATTGTATCTGTACTAGAAAGAATATTGACAAAGAGAAAGGCGATGGAAGTTTCTGTCAGACAATGTGTGGTCTACTAACTGTAGGGAGAAATCAAAGTTTAGTCAGGTTAGTTTAAAGCTGGCTTAATTGGTGTCAGTCTTAAACTAAAATATTTTGTTTTTGTAGTGTAGTGTAAATTTAGTGTTCTTTCTACATATCCATTCTCTCATTACGTACATTTTTTTGCAATCATGTTGACTTTGGCGAATGACTTTTTTCCTTTGTCCAAAATGCATTATATAAGTTAGGAAAATGCTGCTTTGCATCTCACTATTTGCAGTAAACAGAAGTTAAATAAGCTGGCTTGCACATTGACATTATTTCTGTACTCCTTAGTAGGTATAATTTGCATTGGTTCCTTTGTAGGCTCATAATTAATACTGGCTGCTTCTCTTTAGAAGGAAAAATGCATCTTACAGTATCATCACAGTAATCTCAAATACTGTAGCTGGTTATTTATGCACAAATACTGTTCTCTCTTCCTGTCTCTCCTCAAAATATGTCTGTGCTGTTAAGTGTTCAGTGGTAATGTAAACCTTTGCAATGTTTACATTGTGAAATGGTTAATTGAATGTGTTGAAACAAATGGTGATTTAAAAATGATATTTCTGGACCTTTATTCCCCTCACCTGAAAACACAAGACAACCCTTATATTGCAGTCAAACTCAAACATGGTAATATAGTTACCCCCAGAGATGTGTGTTGTACTTTCAGGAAGTACATGGTAGTAACAGGAAATTAATATAGTAGAAAAAGTTGGAGTTTTTGGGCCTTTAATTGATGAGGAAGTTGCCCGCAGCGATTTAACCTTCAGTTTCCTCCTCTTGTCTGTTCATCGTTGGGTGTGGGCAGTTGTGCCCCGGCACAAAGAGATAAACTCACAAAATATCTGAGCCTTCCCGAAGCAGGGATTACATTAGGGAGAAACAGATTTTCCCATCTGATAGAGTGAGGAACGATTTGAGTAAACTTCAGACGTAGTCACTCCCCCTTCCTCCTTCCAATTCTCTCTCTCTGTCTCTGTCTCTCTCTCTCGCTCTTTCTTCCTTCCTCTTTTTCCCCGTCTCCTATTTCTTTTTATACCAGTCCTGGAATGCATTTGGCAATCTCAGAAAAGTACCTTGTCAAGCAAACAGGCGTAAGTGATGGCATTTACTTTGAATTAATCGAGGACAAGACTAGTGATGACTCATTCTCTTATTTTTGGCAGTCACAAAAAAACTTGTGCTTAGTGAGGACAGCGACAGATGAATATGACACACAGTTGCTGCATTGTGAGAGTGCGTGACGTATCTCTGAGGCATACCCCTGTTGTCTCTGGCTGCTGGACTCGGTTGTTACTGCTCTTTTATTAGGCTGCGTGTTGCTTACAGCTGCCTTTTAATTGCATCCCACAAACTTATGAAGCTCTCATTTGCTCTAAATAATGACAAGGCTGGTTCTCACCGGAGCATTGCATCAAAGAGTCAGACCATCTCTCAGAGTCTACAAATGCATTCAACCGCCTGTATATTTATATGTTGTGTTGATGAGACTGAAGCATTGATGGTGCAGAGAGACACTCTCTGTGCCCTGGCAGTGGGAACTTTGAGCTCGGCTCTGTGGCTACATATGGGGGCACTGCGACAGTAATAGTTTTTTTTAGAATTTTAATGAACTAGAAAACATTTCCTCTTAACCTGTCCAGTAAAACTTTTTTCCCCTCATACTCATACAAGCTTAGATTTTTTTTGACCATAATTACAAGACATTGGCCTGGATTCAGTCAAAATGTGACCTTAATTGTGAGTGCATGTGCAACATTTTCTTGATGCGGACAAACGATGTTAAATCTAAATTAATCTGTAAAAAATATATATAAAATATATAAAATTCATGCAATGGTAACTTTACTCCTAATCAATGAAGAGAACTAGCACTTACATGTTCTTGAAATTTAAACACCAACAGGTTCAATGGCAATATAAATGTAAACAATATCAATTAATGAATACATTATGTTAATGATATTACATTTATAGCTATTAATAAATTAAGTGTGACATTCACCCTTTTACTCATGAGATTCATGGGCTGCTGATGTCAATGGATAAAGCATTGTGCCATGTGGTGTAACACTGATCCAGGAATAAGTAAAGGTGTCTCACAGATAAATACCTCTCCATACGCCACAGACATTTTACAATAAAGGTTTGAAACACAAGCTCTTGTGGAAATTTAAACATGCCAGTAGTCCTCATGCTCTGTTGTAATGAGATTCTCAGATTAAATATTTATCTTTCATTAACACAACATACAACACAGATCTCTGGTGGAAAACAAAGCAATTTATTTTATTCTTAAGTCAAAGACAATGATATGTTTCTATTTTTCCAAAAGGGATAGCTTTCATAAAATACAGGACAGTGTTGACACACCTGTATGCGTTTTTACACCAGTCTTCAAAAAGGTTAATAAGCAATTTAGTATTCAGGAGTTATTGCAGAAATAAAAGGCACTACTGATTGTTCATGTTTATGAGTTCCCTTACAATGATGAACGTGGCCTCAAATGCAGCCCTGCATATTATGGACTGCCTGAGACTCTTGGAAAGGTCAACTCAGTTGTCTCTATTTCTTAGCCCTGTTATTCCTATCTTTCAGTGTCATAATAAGATAGGAATTTTCAATGACGAGAATATTCGTTGTCTTACGGGATCTTTATGGGCCCTACCCATAATTCAGATGGTGCCGTATACTGCATGCAGTATGACTCCCGCTCTCCTTCATTGAATTGCATGTTTTTCCCTGCATGCTTCTTTGCAGCATCTGAGTTTCCAAACCAGCATGATAATTTACAGGGTGCTCGCTGAAAAAATGTTCTCACAATGTATAAAGCGCTCCAAGCCTCGTGTGGGCAGTGAGACTGACTGCTGAGGAAAATATACAAATACACACAGTTACATGGTGGTCTACAGCTCGTTCAGTTAATCATTAATGTCTCATTGTGACCTGGAGGGGAAAAGGCCCGTAATCCTCCAACAGAGGGGTCTGGCTTGGTTCGGAGACTCGCATAAAAAAGAGTCGACAGCAATTTCAAAAAAAGTTCTGGCTGAGCTTTGAAACCAGGGACGAGACTTCCTATCCCCGAAAACACTTTTCTCTGCCCCGCGCCTTATTGCTGCCAGATGTCGGTGCATCCTGTGCCGTCGGTAGCTCAGTAGAAGGCTGACCCTGCCACAGTCGGGGAGGGGATATCAAGGCGTGTTCCTGAGAGAGGGAAGCCATTTATAAATCAAAACCTCTGTCCGTTATTTACGCTCGCGGGCCGCTGGGCTGCACCTTGCCGCGGGGAAACGAAGTCTTGCGTTCAGCGGGCAAACATCGATGAAAGCCCCAGGCCGAGCTCTCAGCGTGCGCTGTTGCCTTTAGCTCTCCAATGGACTGGAGTTAATGACCTCTCTGTTTGCCATACCTGCTCAAGTGCTCCCGCTGTACTCATCACACTCACTAATACTCAGACCTCACCAACAGCACCCCATAATCGTCTTACAGAGACGCCACGTTTTCATTTTTTAAATATAAAGGCGCCAAAGCTTTCTTCATATCATTCATGGTTCACTCGTAAAAGGGAACGTGTGCTTGATTTGGTTTGGTATTTTGAATAAATCAATAGAACACACAAAAATAAATGTTATGAGGCAGTGGCTATTGAGCTGCTGAATTGAGAACATTACGAGGGGCTTCCAGCTGTACCCTTCTGAAGAGCGTCAAAGTTTTCAATGGCTAAATTCCAATGGAAAGGTGAATCCCCTTGTAAATAACATTCTTTGTGCCTTGTTCACGTGTGATGATTTACGACGTAAGTGAGCGGCTTGTTCAAGGGAAAACGATTAATTTTGAGTACCAGACCTTACCTTGAGATCATCTCACAAAAGTGAGAGTGAATGTTAGGTGGACAGGGCCCATAAAGCCGTTGACCCTTAGACCTGGGCGGCCAACAGAGGCTCATAACAGCACAGAAACAGGACACACATGTTGACCTTATTACCTCTGTCACAGCTACGAGCAAGTTCACAGATACAGAGCGTCAGTCATGATTAGATAACAGGAAATTTATGACTGATCAGTGTTACTGTTCCAAGAGCAGTATGCATTTATTTATGTAACTATGTATGCAGGTAACTGTTTTTACTTTGTTACTATTTCATTACCAACACTTGTCATAAATGGATGTCAGATTTGAACATGCAATTCAGTTTGGAATGGCAGTTTTGACTGCAGATCCATCAAAAACTCCCTGCAGTGGCGTTTCTTGGGATATCTTGGAAAAAGCAGATGGGGGGGGGGGTGGAGAATGAATAATTGACAGAGATAATTGGAGGAAAGGAAAGTGTCTCAGCATTCATGAAACTGGCACCATTGCAATTGAAGAGGGTAAGTGTACTGGAGACAGTGAGGAAGAGTGGACGGAGAAGGGAGGGTAGAAACGGCATCATTAACTATTGATAGACACGGCGGAGCTGTATAAACACATCTACAGAAATGATGCATGCCGCCTTAGAGGAAACACAAGCTCAGAAGGGTGTAAGTGACAGAGACAGGAGGCTTCACCAAACATCATTTCCATTACCCATTCCCCCAGTATGCCCCCCCTCCCGCCACAGAGACCGACATATTGATCTTCCTTTCTGGACCAGGTGACAGGGATAAGACATTATTTTATTTTAAAGTACTTACAGGCCTTGGTAATATGCATACAGTTGGATGCTAGTGTAAACACGGCTGGATATTCTAAGAGCTTAAAATTTCACAAAAAGATTTTTTGTGTCATCTGTTTCAATGATGTGAAAGGCTCTCTGTTTTTCTTAGTGATGATGTCATATCAATCATGGATATGTAGGCTACCACATAGTTAAGCATTAAGAGTAAGAAAGGCTGTGAGATTTTCCATGAAATTACGTTAAACTGGAGCGGAGCATATGAACCTGGACCCTTTTAAAAAGCTAATGTGAGGTGGGCCACCCACACGTCCTTTTCCAGCCTGTAAACAGCATGCTGATAGCCGTCTCTCTGGTGATAAATGCAACAGTATGCAACGGGTCAACCTTTGTGCCACAGCTGCTGAGAGCGCAGCGCAAGGTGTGATTACAACAAACAGCAGGACAGGGGCCCCCTGAAAACCTGTGCAAAGATTTAAAAGACCACTACTGCTGATAATGACACACTACAAACTGATAAAGTACAAAAGAAAATAAAGCTCTGTCCGATCGGCATGCTGCTGGTGCTTTGAATTCACCTGGGTACCGTTTGAGGTGCAGAAACACTGCTTTTATTGGACAGGAGAGTTTATCGGGCTGTAGTCCTGTTCCCGTGATGACTGGCTAGCCTTTACCAGTGTGTGGCCTCCTTCCTGGCTTTGTGTATTATCCAAACTATTCTGTGATTACAGGCCAGCACTCTAAAATGTAAACATTGTGTCAACATGCAAGGCCCTGCCCAGCATGGCTTCCATTAGCTTGATTGCTTTTAATTAAACATGCACTTAGTTCTGTACATATACTTTGCCTCGCCGTGTTACCTTTTGCACTACTGGTGATTATTATCAAAAAGAAAGACCGCCACGCTCATAATATATATTTTTTTTTTAAGTTACGAAAGAGTATGTGACCGATCAGTCACTTTAGGACATCCACATTGTGGCAGACCATAGAGGTCATCAGTGAGATCATCAGTGGGTCTGGGGTGGAGTCCATATCCTGCTAAGTAGTGGGTTTAAATCACAGAGTCAGTAATATTCTCTATTTACCCTCTAACCAGACCATGCTGTATCTTTTACTGATAGACATACTGCTTGTCTAAAAGACAAATGAATTCACAAAACAACGCACTACCATAAATGGGCAACATTTACTTCAATATTTAGATATAACTGCTATTTAATAACCGATAAACATTGTTTATTGAGTCATGTGCTACACATTCAGTTACATGCAACAGTATTGGGACAGTGACACAATTTCTGTTGTTTTGGCTCTATACTCCAGCACATTGGATTGGCTCTATACTCCAGCACATGCTCTGCCAGGCCTTCGCTGTAGCCATCTTCAGTTCCTGTTTGTTTCTGGGGCATTTTGCCTTCAGTCTTGTCTTCAGCGAGTGCA
Organism: Ilyophis sp. 1 JC-2022; assembly: GCA_022702515.1. Lineage (NCBI taxonomy): Eukaryota > Metazoa > Chordata > Actinopteri > Anguilliformes > Synaphobranchidae > Ilyophis > Ilyophis sp. 1 JC-2022. Next base: position 39,257,669 of record CM040405.1, on the reverse strand, counting down.
ATGCATGTTCAAATGGATTCAGGACGGGTGATTGATTTGGCCAGTCAAGAACATTCTACTTTTTTGCCCGGAAAAACTTTTTGGTTGCTATAGCAATATGTTTCGGGTAATTGTCCTGCTGCAAGGTGACGTGCCGCCCAATGATTTTTGAGGCATTTGGTTGGATCTAGGCAGATAAAATGTTTCAAACAGTTCATTTTGCCATGCCTCTGATCAATTTATTCTTATTTTCCAGCCTCATGATGGCCTGCCTTACTGGCATTGACACTTATTTGGTCATCTTGAGAGACTTGAGACAAATTCAAATTCAAATTCCACACCTAGAAACAACTCTAGACCTCTTATTAGCTTTCTTTTACATTAACTAATGATGCAACAACACACAGCTGGCCAAGAAACAGCTGAACTGCCAATTGTCCCATTACGTTTGCTCCCTTAAAATGGGGGACCATGTATAAAAATGGCTGTAATTCCTACACGGATCATCCTATATGGATGTACATACCTTCAAATTAAAGCTGACTGCAGTTCTAAGATAAACTGTAGTCAACAAGTCGGCACATAGTCATGCTATTGACCTCTGATTTTCACAATTTATAGAATGAGATGCGACTTTTAAATGCTTTACTCCGTTTGTTATGAAAAGGTAAATGGCCAGCACTTTCCCCAGAAGAAGAATTTTCCCCAGAATTCACCACCATGCTGCCTTGTCAATCCCAGACACACATCCATCCAATGACATGTCGTAACATCCGCCCACCTATTCCACCTCAGATCTCATGGCCAGGTCCAGCTGAGGCACTGGTCACATTTTCAGAATTGAAAATCCTGACTTGCCTGGTCTGTATGTGTACGTGTGTATTTGTTTTTCATTCTGTGGCTATTTTCTTTCTGTGGCTATTCAACCATACCCATTCTTTATCTTAAAGGGTAATTACACTCTAGATCACTTTTTTTTTTGCTGTAAATGTGTTTGTATGCCTACCTTATAATGAAACTTATTCATGCATTCCGTTATTTCATCAATTCTGAAATAATATTGTATATCATAAGAAACTGGTAGAAAAGCATCTTTGTGCTGCCCCTAATTGTTGAAATTTCTTTTCTGCTCCCCACACTGCCCCCGCCCCAATCATGATGTCAGAGTACCTCTTTGGAGGTACCTCTATATAATATGGATAATTGTTGTCGCCCACAACGGAAACAGCCGGTAACTTTATTAGTTAGACCCGCTACATTACTTTTGTTTCGCCTCCACGTTTTTAAACCGAAACAACGTGGCTTCCTGTTCAATTATCTTATTCCACCTAAATATGTTTCTGAAAATATTTGACATGAGAAATAGGCCATGCACTTGCTGAATCTTGATTCATATTTGATGTACAATGTCTAGTTTGACAGTTTGATCTGAGTTATACAAAATAATTTGTACAATGTACGTTAATTTATGCAAATGACGATGGACACAGCTCCTCCGCCCCCACCTCTCTCCCTCGCTCACTTCACAAAGTATTTTTCTAAATTGCGTAGTAGTGGGTGTAGTTACTCTTTAAAGATAAGCAAGGCAGGAGGGGTTAATCCACATGCATGTATTATTTAAATGTTTTAGACAACAATAGTAAGAGGAAAGCAGGTAGGCTTTCCAGCTGGGATTTGCTTTTGTTATCTGTGCCTGTCCATTGACAGATACATTTAGCCGTTTCTATTCATAAGACTTATGTTGTACTTTACGTGTTATTTTGTCAACCTGAGATTGAAGAGAGAGATTCAAAATATTTTATATGTAAACAACATACCATGTGCAACAGGCCCAGTGGTCATTTTAAGATGTACAGGAGCGAATTTCATGCAATAAGTACATCTTAAACACGCTTTTAGAAATGGTAATTGTTCATTTAGCAGTTTTCACTTGGACGCAATTTCTTGTTTTGAGCAAAACAGCTAACTTTTCTTTTTTCGTTATGTTTCCCAAGCCAAGGAGTTAATTTAAGGAAGTGTGCAAATGTCTTCCAGCTGGTAATAAAGTATTTTAGTGGGAACCCTGCTTTGTGGGTCTAGACCACATATCCTCTAAAATTTTAAAACAAATAGCCAAACATGTACCATATTGACTGCTTCAAGCAACACAATCTAATGGTCATTGAAATTTGTCTATTTTTTTATGTAAAAACTTAAGAACAATATCTTTCTGTTTACCTTGCCTCATTTTTCTCAAGTATGTTGAAACTCAACAATTGCATCCAGCTTTGGACATTCCATTTGTGCAGTTCCTTGTGTGTTTCAGAATAAAACTATGCATATTTTGGTTTGACTCAATTAAATAAATGAATCAATGAAGTTATGATGATAAATATGGGGGGGTTCAAAGCAGATGGCATTTTTCCACACTGTTCTTTCAAATCATTTGTTTGTTTTTGTTTGTCATTAATTTTAATACATTTTTCTAAAGATTTACTACACTAGGATGAAAATTTACTTGAACTTGTACTTATGCTGTATCATTTTATGGTAAAAATCTATGAGATAGTGGGTTGCAAAAATTCTGCAAAGTATACACAAGGCACAGAAAACACACCTGAACTATCTGTTGTACTAGAGGATGAGCGTGCAGTCTAAGAACACACCAGTTGCAACCCTGATCATGTGAGACCAATGCCAAAACTGTTGCAAAACAAGCAGAACCCATAACAGTACTGTGCTGTATGTCTCTTCTTATGAAAACTATCACTTCTGTATGTTTTCAACATGGTCAATAAAATAGGCTTCATACAGATGGGAATAACATTAACTGAAACACAGCTGAGAAGCACAGCCACACACATACTTCCATGCTGTTTGATTCGGGCTTAGGGGCCTGGGGAAAAACCATGTCTCTGACAAGCATGAAAACCCAGAGGTTGTCTCCAGGAAATGACTATTACGTGTTTCTTTGGGGTTTGTGCCTTTTTTGAGTAACCTCTCATTCACATGACATTCCATCACACATATACACTGCCTGGCCTAAAAAAAAGTCGCACACTCTAATATTTAGTTGAACCGCCTTTAGCTTTGATTACAGCGCACATTCGTCGTGGCATTGTTTCAACAACCTTATGCAACGTCACAACATTTATTTCTGTCCAGAGTTGCATTCTTTTTTGGCCAAGATCTTGTATTGACGACGGGAGAGTCGAACCACTCCGTAAAGTCTTCTCCAGCACGTCCCAAAGACTTTCAATGGGGTTAAGGTCAGGACTCCCCATTGATCAGGACTGGCCAATCCATGTGTGAAAATTATTCCTCATGCTCCCTGAATCACTCTTTCACAATTTGAGCCAGATGAATCTTGTCGTCCTATATTCAGGTACTCAGCTGACTTCATTGTATTGCTGCATAATGTTGCTGAGCCTAGATTTGACCAATTGAAGCAACCCCAGATCATAACACTGCCTCCAGAGGCTTGTACAGTGGGCACTATGCATGACGGGTGCAACGGCGACTTTTCTTTTGGCCAGGCAGTGTATTTCACAAGGCTAAGTTTAATGTAATAAATATTTAATATCAATGTAATCACAAGATGTTAATTTAATAATAAGGTAGTTACCAAAAATCTTCAAATCTGAATTAGCATCAAGGGGCGTAGTCTGTACTCTGTAATAATGAAACATAAAGTGTCATTATAGATTTTGGTCAATTCATCAGAAAGTATCATGTCTAAATATAACTGCAATGATAACAGTATAATTCTTCTACAAATTAACATAGTCTTAAGGTATGAACAAAATCACTTATTTATAATATGACCAATTAAATGAAATGTAACTGATGCAATTTTCCTTTATGAATTGTGATATTATTGCCAACTGTGCCATTTCAAAATGACACCTGAATACTGATATTAGAGGCAGCAAAAATGTGTAAAATGAGACTGGTTTTCTGTCGGTTAGTTTTATTCTGACTTCTGCTCTCCTCTCTCTGTATAAGAAACCTGATGCCTCGGACATTGGATGGCCAGATCACCATGGAGAAGACGCCCAGCTACTTTGTGACCAAGGAGTCTCCACACCGTGTCTTTGCCATGAGCCGTCACACCAAACTCATAGTGGTGGTTCGGGACCCTGTGACTAGGGCCGTGTCTGACTACACCCAGACCCTGTCCAAAAACCCGGGGTTGCCCACTTTCCAGAACCTGGTCTTCAAGAACTCAAGCAGGGGGCTGATAGACACTTCCTGGAGTGCTGTTCGCATCGGTATCTATGCCAAGCACCTGGAGAACTGGCTGCAGTACTTCCCCCTCTCGGGTCTCCTGTTCGTCAGCGGTGAGCGGTTAGTCACCGACCCGGCGGGAGAGATGGGCCGCGTGCAGGACTTCCTGGGCCTGAAGCGCGTCATCACCGATAAGCACTTCTATTTCAATCAGACTAAGGGCTTCCCTTGCCTCAAGAAACCGGAAGGTAGCAGCCGCCCACGTTGCCTGGGGAAATCAAAGGGCCGCTCTCACCCCCACATCCCGCCTGAGGTGCTGCTTCGCCTCAGGGACTTCTACAGACCTTTCAACCTTAAGTTCTACCAAATGACTGGCCAGGACTTCGGCTGGGACTGAGCACATCGGCCTGGTGCTCTGCAATGTTGCTGAGGGGCCAACAGAATGTTTTCTGTTCTCATTTGAATTGACTGCTGCACAAACATTACATCGGAATTAAAGAGTACATATTGTACAAACGTGGTTGGTGATGCCATTGTGATTCTGTCATCTTTATTCTTTTCTGAAGGGCATGCATTATATGTCTTTTCAACATATTTTTTTTCAAAGTAGGCTTTTGTTTAATTTTGAATCGAAACGTTTATGTCTTATCTATGTGTTCTGTAGCGGTCCTACAGAATTGCATGTCAAGCAGTAATGTGCCTGTCTGTACAAAACAAGATAACAGTATCTTGAGAGAACCGTTATCCAGTTTGTTAAAAAAGCCATGAGTGAAAAGCACAAAGTTTTGTAGTTTCGGGTCAAATATTTCACAAGTTGTGACTTTTGACATCAGGAGCTTAAAATACTTGGGCACTTGTAATATGTTATGAAACTGATAAGCCATGGTTGATGTTAATAGCCTAAATACAGATCATCTGATATCAATTTATATCATCATTATCTTCCATCTATTTCAGAAACATACATACCTGCATTCTTTATTAATATTAGCTTTTGGGGTAGTAAATAGGTGTATCTGAGCATCATCTTTTTTAACTTTTGTCCAAGTGGACATGGATTTGTGTCAGTTGATAGGTGGCAGCATTCAAATATCTGATGTGATAAAGCTGGAGGTGGTTGAGTTGAGTTTCTCCCCTTCATTATAAAATCCATTACAAAATGAAAGATGTTTCATAAATACAGTCCGTCATCAATATAGACATCATGTTCTAGTTTAGTCAGTTTTAGCATCTCGCCAATATTTCCAGGAGGAAGTAAGCTTAAAACACCATTCAGAATGAAAAAAAACTGCATAGTAAACTACAAACTTTGTTCTCTTTGGACATAATGAAATGGATTGTTTTTTATTACATAGGGACTTTATTTGAATCTTTCTTTTTTAATCACAATCCTCTATATGGACACCATTATCACTCTCTCAGTCCAGCTCTTCAGGGTCAGAATTAAGAAAGCACACAAAAAGTGTATTCCTCTTCTTTAGTATAATCACACAAACCAGAAAGATTCATATAAAAACTCAGGTTCTTTTTCATCTACCAGAGAAGAAGCACTTACAGTAAGATTGCCTGCCTGTAATTACAGCCATTTCTGTGTGTACTGGATGTGACAAGTCGACAACTTGACATAAATTGTCACATACTTACTCGACTGGGTTGAGGCTGCCATTGGTCTGGATTATAATATTTCACCATATGTTCAGAATGCTGTCCTTTCATGAGGGTTTTACTTTGGTTCAGACAAAACCTCTGGCATGTTTTTGTGTTGACATTGCATTCATTATAAAAACCACAAAAATCATTATTTAATAAACTACAGCTCCAGGCCCACCAGGTAATATAGTACATGCTGGTATGATATACTGTAGAATTACATTACATCAAAAACCATCCCTTTGCCAAACTTACACATATGCAAAAAAAAAAAACTCTATCCGCTACTTTATGAAAAAGTGAGAAACAGGAATTATTTATTTATTTTTGTTTAGTGTGAAAGTCTTCAGGTATTAAAATAATATTTAAAAAAGTGTTGCAACAGTGGCTTGAGAGACATTTTTATAAAGAAAACTTAGTTCTTTATAGAAGTTGCTGTTGCTCTTTATTTAAAATCTTATTAATTTACTGTGTATTTCATGTACATGTCATGTACAGCCACCCATGCGGGTCTTTTCTGAGTTCCTTTACATTATTCTAACTGTAAATTTCATTGGGATGAATGCTAGATATCTGCTGGAGTTTGCCTTACTCTTCTGGTACAATGTAAAACTGTACAGAGCATAAAGTATATGCCATATTCACTGTAAATCACCAGCTGTAATTTATACTGTATATATCATGATATTGGGGATTATGGTCCTATATACTGGACATATGGCAAAAGGGGGTTTAATCCTTATTTTTTCTAATCCAAAACTAATTGCTATTAATTTTCTGTACAAAAATGTATTGCTAATTTATATATTAAACAATTCTACATATTCTTAAACAAATACTGTTCTCTTAGCTGGGATGTTACATTACTCTTTTGTGTATATTTTACATTTTTTAAGTCTTAGTAAAGCTATTGTTTAAAATATGTGCCTTGTCTGACTCACAGAAGATGTCTGTTCCTTCATGAATGTTTTTGCTGTAGTTCTTGCTGTATTGTTTAGCACAACTGGTATAAGGGGTCTGCCCCACCTGTTGTGTCAAAAAGTGGCCAATTCAATATAAATGCACAGAAGGGTAGTTTCTTCTGCAATAAAGCATTGTTCACCCTCTATTAACATTTTAACATCTCACAAATTGTGAGTTCTGGAAATCACCAAGCAAGCAAAATATGTTTACATAAAATTGCTGCACCAAAATGCAATTGGTACGGTGTGTATACACACATTACGCATTGTAAACAAACCAGGAATTTGTTTTAAATGGAGCACACCAGAGCTTTGTGAGGGGATAAGGGAAGAAGAGGTCATGGCTGTGAGCCTAAATTTGAAGTTAACATAAAGGGGAGCCTTTCTAATGTGTAAGCAATCAATTGGCAAGGGTCATTTGAAACCTTAGGAATGGCATTTTTTGACCCTTGCCTCTCCTTTGACCCATGTGCTGTGTTGCATTAAACTGCTGACCAATGCCACTGGCCACGGGAGCTGCTTGGCCATCTCTTCTGCAGAAACCATTTATATTGCTAACTGAACTCCCAGACCCTGGCTTGAGGGAAATTGTTGAATCAATAACTGCCTTCTTAGTTTATAGGTGCTGCGATATGTGCTTATATGTACTATGTCCCTATGTCAGTTTGATTTAGATAAGGTCAAGGGTAATACACATTTGTAAATTATTATTTAAGGAATGATTTAATGTAGATGTCATACAAATCCAATTGATGCAGGGTTTTCAGATGATAGCTAAACATCTTCTTAGGAAGCATTTGGCATTTAATTTAAGTTATTCATGGACTATTTAGCTTCCTGGCTTTATTTTGTTCTATAAAGTCCAGATATTCACTGACCTCCTCTCAGAACACACAGGATTGCTGTTAAATGGAGGATTTGAACAGGCCGTGAGTTTGCAGCAGTCGTCTCATGCCTGTTTAATGGCAGATCACCAACATTTTTGATAAAACAATTCCAGAAAGGAGAGACCTGATTATGTAGGGTGATCGGCCAGTGATTCCATGTGAATTTATCTTCTTAGAACAATGTTCTTTGGGATAAATATTTACGACTGTGGCATTCTGTTCTGCTACACAGTACAATCTTTATTGTTAATTTGAACTCTAACGGGGTTTATATGAGTTGAAGAGGGATCAAATATACTCTATCAGAGTCAATTTAACACTAAACATTTTAGTGCGTAGTTTAAACAATTTAATAAAAGATTTTCAGAAGTCTTAAGGAGACCTAAGGCGTGTGTTTTTAAAGATAAGAAGCACCACAAATTGGGATAGACTTGTAAACAGTCCCAAAAATCCTAAGGTTCTATCACTGTCGCACATGCTCAGTGGAAGCCAGTCCACAGAGGTTTGCAGTCACTCCCTCTCCATTACCAGGGTAACCCAACCGAGCGGCATCAAAATGCCGGTTTTGTTTCATCCCTGAATCATTCACTATGCCTCTATCTCAGTATTCTTGTGCAACTACGCCATATTTCAATGTTGCCTCGTAATGTGTTATAGTTTCAGCTAGTTAATGAATTTTCATATGCACCTTACACATCAAGGCAACACTATTTGTACAAAAGCAGAGAGTTGAATGGCTGTAGATGGAGTTTGATGAAGGATTGGAGGTAAGAGGAAGACATTGAAGAGGCTAAAGGTTCACTAAAAGGGAAGGAGAAAACTGGGACAGGGCAAGGGCAAGGGTCCTTTCTAGGTCATTGTTCTTCCGAAGAGGAGTGTTCAAGTCGAATCTCTTTTGGGTGAAGAGCCTTTGAGAGCCTTTCTTAGGAAAGTGGCCTTTGTGAGGCAGGACGAGAGGTCTGAAAGCTGAGATAGTGATCCTATTTATCAGTTGAGTGGCTGCATTCAGGCCCGGCCATATTGATATGCAAAGAGGCATACCCGGGGTCTGCAGCCCAGCTTTTGTCAACGGGCCCTGCTCTTCGCTCAGGCTGTGGCTCTCCCGCTAAGGCACAATGACACGCAGGCACAATCCCGCTTAGCTGAGCAGCATCCATTCTGGCCTTCTCAGCGGCCTCTGTACTATCAGAGGGCTGATAGGCTGCTGTTGAAGTGGGGGAAGTCTATCTATGGATCAGGCAGACCTGACCTAAGTGGACCCAACCTGCGCGACAAACATAGAGACTAATTACTGACCCCCACCGCGAGGGTCAAGTATTGGTGTTCACGGTAATGAAGAAGAACTCATTCAGAACTGTCCTCCTGCCATACAACCGCTCATCAGTCTACCAATGGAACTGTAGAGGTGGCTCAATAGGGCTGGAGAAGAGATTGAGGGTGGATGATGCCAATGTATAGCCATGGCTATGGCAACTTAGTTTTCTGTGTGAAACATATTGACCCAATATCAAATTCCAGCATGTAAATCTTGACTTTGTATTCAAATCATCTATAAATACACATACTGAAAGTGTGTACATGAATAAGCACCTAAAACGTTTCATTATATTTCAAACAAAGGTATTATTTTTCCATTATCTGAGCTTACTATACAATTGTCTACTTGGACTACTGGACAGCTGGCCTGGGAAATGTCTAATGTCACAGCTACATGAGTGGCCACGCACATTCTACACATTTCAACAAACTTGAACAACTGTTCCTGCAATCCTACCAGAGAAGTGTGTCCTCTTGGGGGGCATAATCTTCTCTTTTTGAACTGGGAGGTCAGAGTGAAAGAACATTCCCAGGCCCTATCACCTGTGTGCATCGGAGGCTCTCAAACATATGCTAATCTTGGCAATGGGAAAGTAAGTCTCAATAATGACTGGCACTTTTATGTGCAGTTTAATGAGAGTAGTCGGCACATCTATAACATTAACTGTTTGGACAGTGGGAGAGTATGTGAAATCTTCTGGCGACTTTATAATCTGTTGAAACTCATCCTAAAAGATACGCTCCAGTATAGTGGTTGTTTATGGGGTGTATCTTGGAGAAAGGGAAGCTGCCCCTTCACAGAGAAAGGTGACAACTGCTGTCATCTGACCCTATCCCCTTTCAATACCGGGGGTAATGGGGTCATGGGAAGACTGGCTGTCCGAAAGCAGCACCCATAGAATAATGTAAATGCTAGCCCTTCTATCTTCAACCCTGACAAGGTACACATACCTAGTATTAACTGATTACTGTATTACATATATTAAACTCATTTCTGTGGTATAAGCTATTGAAAATCCCCTTCTACAAATAGACACTTCAAATGAGAGGCCAGCAGCAGGTCCTATACATTCATGGGAGGGTCATTCATTTCACCCCCTAAATTATATTATTTAATTTGTTATACATTGTTTTGTTGTTACTCTAGTTGCTTTTATATTATACAGTATGTGTTTTGTTTTCACCGTCACTCCTGTATTTGCAGTAGACTGTGCTGTTTTCTCAGACAATCCGGTAGTGGAGCGTTGGGGCATAGGAATGGGTAACTACCTGTAACTACATTACCTGGAGAGATACAAACAGGACAGCTCTGCCTGAATGAGACTGACAGATAGGAGGTGCAGCAGTCCTGTGCTGGTTGCAGGCAGGGTCTCCTCTTCCAGCAAAGAAACAGGGCCCTCCAAGATTATTATTCCTTATTCCTCTTCCTCAAAGTGAGCCACCATGTGGAGACGAGAGCTCCTGGACTAGAGCAGATGGCAAAGCAAAAGCCAGACCTTTTGCACATGTGAGTTTTCCTCTCCGGAAAAACATGTTGGAATGTGTAGGCTGTTGTTCAGTGCAGGATTTGCACCCATGTTTCATATTTGTTGGTTTTATGCGACTTCACTTGCTCCATATGTGCTTTGGTTCTCATTGACACAACCTGTTTTAAGACATGCAATTGTGCCCTGCTGTTTCTTTAACTTTAAATAACAAAAATACATTTTGTTTAGTTTATCCTTTTTGTTTTCACGCTAACCACATGTTGATCTATTGGTAATAATAATCTTAAGAGTAATGATTTAGGGAATTGTCTTATCGTCTGCCAAATATACTGCAAAGGAATAACTGCTAAATATCATTAGGAGAAATGGATGGACTACCACTGAATGTTCAAACTATATAGGTTGTAAAAATGTAATTTCAAGTAGTATCAGGTAACCTTACCCTAGTTGACTGGAAATCTTGTTGAATAAATCAGTGATCATCACCGAAAGTTTACTTATGTATTTTCTTATTACAGTATTTTTATGCTTTATTGGTAGATACCCATAGTATACCCATAGTATACCCATAGCGAAGGCAACATGTAACTAGATAGCTATCACGTTAACTAAATTGCAAGGAGGTAATCGGGCTCGTAATAAGTTTAGTACATTACTGATAATGTGATGTTCGCCAGTTCATCAAGTCAAACTAGCTACAACCTATATTACATTGCTTCCAAGCTAGAAGAAGTATGAAGCAAATGGTGCAGGATATGCTATATATGCTAAGAAATATTGTTATCCAGTTAGCCAGGTAACATGCAAGCTGGTATCCAGTTAGAAAGCTAATATCTAGCTCAAATATTTGTAGGTAGCTTGCTAGTTTGGGTAATTTTGATATTTTGTTTATAGAAAAGCAAAGTGATCCCTATTATTTTGGTTATGGCTATATAGGAGATATTATAGCTGCTGAAACAAAATTCCGCACTGCAGTATCGTTTTGAAAATAATATATTTTCCCAAGAAATATGGTTGTATACCCATATAAGCCATTAAGCCATATAACCCACTGACATCTGGGCAAGCTAGCTAGACAGTATAATAACCCAAAGTGTCCAGTATGCTTAAGAAGTCACATGACGTGTAAGATAAAAGCAATATTTATTTTTTCTATAAAATACCAAGCATAATAATTCAGATATATGTGTATATATTGTGTCTAACTCAATGCGAGATGATTGTGATGGCTTCTCAATATGAAAGGCATTATGCACATCCACATAATTGACTGTGTCATGTGTAAATATTTTATTACCAGCTTAGTCCCCAGAAATTGCCTCGCATGCATGCAATGCATCACAGGTAAATAATCTGGAAGAGGTATCATGGTGAATAAGCCAAAGGTATTCTACAGTGCGCTAAAACGAAACGATAGACTTTTAATGATGGAATAATACAGGCCCATCATCATTTCGGTGGAAGACGGGAGACGTAAACACAGCAGACTCGTCCTCCGGTCCTGTTATTAGCAGCAAATGAGGCTGAACTGGAAGTGGAGATGGATCTCTGCCCCCTGCCCACAGCGGCCCATAAATAATCTCCGTCCACTCATCCCCCAGACTCGGGCTTTACTAATGCCTGAAGACAGAGTGCCTATTCTAATAGGCAGAAAGCAAGAACAATACCCATTCCGCACTCTTTCATACCACGCTTGAGCGCTCTGCTTCCCCACGGTGCCGATTACCCCGCCCTGTCCCTGTACTCGGACTGTGATTATACAGCTGGCCTCGCAGTGTGTACGCTCACCACCTGTACTGCGTCCACTCGCAGGACTAACTCACCCCCAGAGAGAACCAGGGACAGCCCAGCCCCCAAAGGTAAATTGGATGCCACCCCACTTAGCAGCTGTCCTTCATGGCCTTGGAATGGAATGGAGTCAAAATCTCCCTCTTGTGATGTCACATTTGAGACCTGACCCTGACTAAATACTGCCTTTTTTGTTCTTCAATGGGGGAGGTAGAGCTACACCCAGAGGGACAACCTGTGATCACTGTATGGTTTGTAATTTTCCTTCAAGGGGGGGACAGATCGTTTTACCCATGGGCCTAAACTGTAATTGTCAAGTGAACCATCTCATTAGGGCTTTTAAGACAGAGGCCTCATTCAACCAAATCACCAGGCACACAGTGTGTTCACCTTGTATTACCTGTTAAAATATACATTTAAATGTCTCTTTGGGAAAATTACAGGTAGCCGTGTATCTAGAATATGGTCGGCAGGATCGAGTAAAATTTTTGTATAGGATTTTTCTTTGGGACCTTATTCATGTCCTGTAGGAAAAAAACCTTTTACACAATAAATTGTTCAGTCACATCTATGCATAGTAACTGTTGTGTGGGAAAGAATCATGCAGCCAGACAGCGGAGGGTCTCTGCAGCATCACAAGATTATTTCCACTGATTGGTGATCAGATCTGAGACAATGTCCACTTCCTGTGCCACTGTGGGAGACAAGGCTGCTGATTATTCCCACATTTTTAGGTGGACGGAAAACAGCCACAGAACCGAGAGGCCCCCCAGGCCAGGCTGTAACTGCCCCCCTAACTCTCCACTGTTTAATATCAGACTACTTTATGTGGAGGCTGTTGGGAGGTCAGAGATTTACCGCATATGATGTGTTCAGTAACAAGGCAGTTACAAACAGCCTAGGAGAAAATATCTGTGACCCAGAGTTGAGAAGAGAGGATTTGCTGCCTGCATCCTCCTGCCAATGAAAGGATCCCCCTCTTGTTACTCATCTGAGGAACAGCTTTCAATAGTTTATAGAGACCAGTACATTGAACTTGGTTTCCACTTTCGAGCAAAAGACAAGTTATGAAAAGTACTAAATGCAAACCTGAAAAAGTCTTATCACAGGTGCAAAGAGGAGATATAATCTGAAATGCGTTAAATGTCTTTTTGCAAGTATCTCGCAGTGTGCAGGAGTTTTTTTCATTTCTTTCATTTATTTGAGCAAAAGACAAGTAAAATGGTAGTAAAACTAAATAAATGTAATATTTTTTACTAGTTTAAAATGTTTAATTGTTTGCATGATCGAGCTGGCCATTCTCTGCCACATGTTGAAAATGTTTCCTTCACATAGTTTGCTGAAGATATTAATCTTATTCTCTAATGAGAACCTAGACTTGATTTAAATGTTGAGAAAGAGTTTGACCATTGTAAAGCGCAGCGGGCGTTTCTCCAGGACTGTAGCTGGCATCGAGGACCCATCTGCTGTATTGATTTTCAATAAAAAAACTAGTAGAGAACCAGAAATGTGTGTTTAAATGTTTAAGGGCTAAAGTTACACACAGCACTAAGCTCCCACTTGGCTCTCTTGGACCCTTCCTGACCGCACCTCACCTTGTCCCTGCAGCACAGCAGAGTCACATTCCTCTCCATCGCCCACTCCACACATACCACTACGGGGGCGGTTTTATTGGTCTGGCCCGCCTCATAACCAATTAGTGGTTCCAATGCAATTGAATGCTATTGGCATCCAGCTTCTGCCAGCTTTTATTTAATTTTTTAATATGATTGCCTTCCACTGCTCCCTCTGCCACAGGCTGCTACTCAATATGTGCATCTTTGAGCTTCCTGCTGCCCGCTTTATTTAGGCCTCCAGATGAGAAAAACATCAGTGCCACCGCTCATCTGCAGAACAGAACGGCAGCATTGATTCATCAATATGATACAATCTATGCAAAAACCTTAGTACACAATGACTTACAGAAGTCTCAACACTCACAATTCCAGAGAAGGTGGGGAAGTCAGGCCCATGAAGGCATTTGAGGGCATCTCCATAATATTGAGAGATGAAAACAAAAAAATCTAAATACACATTAATAAATATGAATAAATAAAGTGCATGGACACTATCAAAAACAAAATAAAACATAATTGTACTTTATAACTGTAGCTATAGTCAAAACAGCAGCCTATATGTATAGAGGTCTGAAGTCTAATATTTTGGAGAGAATCATACAGTGAGATATATATTTACAGTGCTGAATTGGGTTTTCAATAGCTACTCTAGGTCTGTATCTTTGTGCAGTGGCCTAGCTAGAAAACAGCATTTTGATATTCAGCTTTTTTCATTGTTGTACAACTAGTATTTTGGGGATTTGTTGCTATGTAGTTTCACAAGATCCAAAAATCTTATGCAGGGCTATAACAACATTAAATAGATTAAATTAAATTTCATTGAACTATACAACGCTTAAAATAACAATTTCACCATTAGCTACAGTTATCTGTTTATCACAGACATTAAATAAATTCAATGCCATTCAAACGTACATCTAATTTTGTATTCATATATGATGACAAATATACATCAAAAGTGGTTTTGGCAGGGTGATGGCGTAAACGGCAACTGTCTCAAGGCTTTAACCTATACTGTTGCTTCTCTGTTCATTGAATCAGATACTGTTACTGTTTTGCATTCAGTTCAAAGTGTCAGGCCTTTTTAATCTTCATATTAACATTCCAACAAAGATTTACACTCTGTTCACTCGACTGAATATTCAATCGTGCATCAACCTGAATCCAGTCGGCTGATATTCATATTCAGGGCAGAAGTAAGCTGTATTTCTTTTCCATGTTTCTGCTCTGTGAGGAGCTGTGAGGTGCTGGCAGGTCACACACGAGGCCTCTTAGGGTGACACATGCCATTCACCTCTCCAGCAATGAGCAGCTCAAACCAGCGCAGTTTAATTCTGTCCTCACCACCGCCCCGGTGCAATGACATGCAGAAAAGGTTATGGAGCGGATTGTAATCCGCATACGGGCAAGTCAAGGAAGGGCAGATCAATAGGGAGCTATAAGGACAGGAGATAAAATATTCATGGTCTGGGTGTGAGCTGGGGAGGGGAAGTAGGGAGGAAATGTAGATGTATCCTCAGGATGCATTTGGAGATGACATGGCAGCACATTTATTATAGCGCTCTCGCTCGGTTCCCTTCCCGTCTGGCCGATATATGTTAGGCCGATGCATCCCAGCGCAGTCGCGGCAGAGAAAAATCAATGAGCCTGAGAGCTTGTTAATTGAAGCTCTGCATTAGCACTAAAATTGACACCTTGGCCAGGACATGCCAGATGTTGAGACCGAACATTGGTATTCACACTTTAATTTAAATGGTGCATCACCATCATATAGGTTTTTTTTATGCAAACAGCAATTCTTTACACAGCTCCTTATAATCCAGTGAAAGGCAAATACAACTATGAAGTTAAAGAGATACTACAGAAGAAGCCATTTGAGATTGATGAGGGAGTGTTACATTCACCCAACCAAATATCCTGTTAGAAGAGCTACTGCTAACTCAAACCCAGCCCTCTATGTACACCAGGGCTTTACATGTGTAAACAAGTCATTCATATTCTTAGAGTGGATTTTTGAACTATAACACTGTTTTCATCTAATGTCTGAGTGGACATACCCTCGGAGGTTCAATGTATTCAAACTTGAAAGCAATGACATGATAATTTAATCCATTGGGGAGGGGGGTTACAATTGATTTCAGTAAATACATATGATAATTTAAGAGAGATTTATGATGTGTGAATTATCTGGGACAGAGATGCTTCAGGATAACAACTCATTGTGAAAGACCCCTGCAGCACTGAGTTTTAATATGTACCAATCTCCTCGACGTACATGCCCTCACAAAAACTAACAATTAAGCTATAAAAGCTCTGAAAAGGTTGTTAAGACTTAGACCTACAGTGAATTAACATTGTGAAACACAAGCCTCGGGTATTTGCATGTACGTCAATAGAACAGTCTCTTTGTGTGTGTGTGTGTGAGAGTGTATGTGTGTGTGAGAGAGAGAGTGTATATTTATGTCTGTGCGGTGCAGTATATTAATTCCTAAACTGAAAGGGTTCTTCATCCATTCGTTTTACTCCCCTTGAATGGTCGCCTGATCAAAGTGCTCGGGCCAGACTGTGAATGGGAACAGAGGCTCAGACAGACTGAAGCCTAGGGAGCAGCCAGGGCCAGGACCAGGGCCCCTAAAACCTGTCTCCCCAGATGATACGGTCCGGAACAATCCGCACCACCCCCACCCCCACCCCCCTCTCCACCAAACCTTTCATCCTTTCAGCAAATGAAGGAAAAAGGAGTGTTTAATACAGTAACACTGTGGGGTGTTGAGGAGAAGGTATGAGATGTGTGCGTTCAGGGTGAAAGCAGCTGTTTCTTGTTGGGGCCTAACTGCCTAACAATAGCATGATGTCGCCGGTCTGTATTATAGCCCAGTCCGTGGAGCTAAAATAATTTATGCTTTGATTCAGAATTGCCTATTAGCTATTAAAAAAATTAATACATATTTTTACAAACTGCCTTATTTCAATTAAAACACAAATAGGTGGAAATTAGTTACAAATTCCACAACACCACAAAGACTGCCCCACCCTCTCCAAACCATAGCAGAGAAATGTTTGTGTCACAGGTTCGCCTGCTATTCCTCAAAGTTTACAGAAAGCAGACACAAAAATCTCTAATGGAATAGACCCAAGAAATAAATCTGCACCAATTCAGATCAAATTGTGCCCTAGGTGCTTCAGTTAAATAAAACATCTTCTAACTTCCAGGCATGGTTTAAAACTTTTGAGTTGTAATTTTATATCCCTAGGAATTCACTCATTACTTCAAGTTTTCCTCAGACAAGAATACATTTTTATGTTCAATGTTTAAGGATGAAAACATTTAAAAATTGAAAATAAATTATATCTTATATCTGACAGACACAAGGTTATAAGATGCTTGTCCTAGTATGTAGTTCATAAAACATTTACCCTACAATTTAAAGTAAAGACATGCCACAATTGTGGCTTTTTTGTCTTCGATAAAAAAGATGAATCCAATTACAATTCTATAACTGTAGATGATGAGGGAAATATGAATTTTAAGTGGGATCAGATTGTGGCTGTTCCTTCAGTGCAGAGAAAAGATAATCAGAAACATGCACTTAAAAAGGATGACACACTGATAATTCTTGGAAGAATATATGCATATTTAGTATAAAAGAGACAACAAAGTGGAATTACATAGATATTGTAGCTTCAAAAAATTTTCTATTGTGCAAAAAACAGTATGTTGAGAAATGAACTCTCAATTATGTTTGGGATTCATGGGGTATATAATTCATTATAGGACCAAGTATACTCATTGCAGTGCTATTCTCTTTGTTGCAACGTACTATACAGATTGACTTTTCTTTGGACAAAATCGAATTTTTTCTTTTGATATAAACTGAAAATGTGTACCTTTCTTTCTTACAGAGTTAACAAATTAATAGGCAGATTTTGTTGGCTATCCCATGTCATTTACAGCAGATGTACATTTTTATCTTCACAATGTAATTTATTGCTCTATTTGTGGTCTTTCATTAAGGAGGGTGTTTTGTCTTATCTGTTCTGTAGTTACTTCGATGACGTTTCTGTATGCACTTACTGTATGTCGCTTTGGATAAAAGCATCTGCTAAATGACTGTAATGTAATGTAATAAAAGTATTTAAAAGTAAAACGTTCAGAATTCCTCTGCTATTACTACCATCCTGCTTTCTGATAGCAGAAGAAAACCTTGTTTCCATACATACCATGACCATACATTGGGTCGCCTATCCCAACTGTGGGACAGACCCCAAGACTTGACTGGTTAGAGCGCTAGAGTCCAGTAGCCTGCTATTCAACTGGAAATTCTTGAACTGAATCATGTTTCCAATCCATGGAATGGCATTTGGCCATCCTCATACAAGGTTCAGATTGGTTAATAATACGTTCCATGCTTTTATTAAAACCCAAACCACTCTGTTATTAATTCTTCATGAAGGGTTGCCTATAACAAATGTGATTGCTCCCATATGTGGCGTAACACCCAGTCAAGAGCTTGCCATCCACAAAGGGACTGATGCAGAGAGACAGAGATTACCAGCAACACACTTTGGATCTTTTCCCCTATGGGCAGAAATGAGAAAAAATATGTCTATTTCCATTTTCATCAACTATTTCAAAGCAAGGATATTAGTAATAGTCACTACACGTAATTTTCTATTAGTTTATAATATATTAGTATCTTATGACCATTGCTATGATCTATTAAATCATAGTCATCATTGTTTCTTTGTATGTATTTTTCTATGTATCTTTATATTTGCAAGCTTAGTTTGCACCATTTTCAACATTTGCCACATTGATGAGACACGTTTTTCACATTAATGTGAGGTTGGGAAATGATCAGTAAACAGCAAAGAACAGGAACAGCAGTTCTAACTAGTTTTGTTTCATGCTTTTGTCATATATGGAAAGTCATGAATAATTCATGGTCATAAAAATGGCAACAACAAGTAACAGTATCACATTCACATAAGGCAGTATTTTAAGATAGATTTAAGGATTACAACGGAAAAATTTAAACACACACACATAAGCATATTGATTGCTTTTTTATTTCAAACATGTAACAAACACAACATATGAAACAATACAAGAATACCCATTAAAATACACAAAGTACCCATGTAGGAAATTCTTAAAGTAAATATTACCTGTCCAGAAAGGAGTAGGAGGAAGTAAACACTTTTGGAATGTTAAAACAAAAACCTGTTTGGAACGTTCCACAGGTATACTTCCCAACTTTTTTGGAATGTGTCGCAGGCATCAAATTCGAGAATTACCGTATATTTACAAAAATCAATAAAGTTGATATCTTTTCTTTGTACTGTTTTCAATTAAATATATGTAAAAGAGAATTTACAAATCACTGCTTTCTGTTTTTATTTGCATTTTACATACTGTCCCAACTTTTTTGGAATTGGGGTTTGCATGTTAAACCACATTTTATTTTAATAATTTCAATCATAACCACATACAAAAGCTGCTGCACAAAATTCTCCCCAGAACAAAAAAGAAATGGTGTTGTCCACAAATAAAACAAATTTTAATGTAGAATTTAATGTAGAAAGACGTGTGAAGTTAGCTAAAATGAGCTAAAATGGCAGATTGTTATACAGTAACTGCAACTACAGTATATATACATTGGTATACTACATAGCATCTCAGAAGCATGCAGAAATCTAGACTTCTCTAAAGTAATGAGGCTGCTTAGTGTAAAGTACCACTGTCAGACTAGGGACAGAGCACAGCAGCTCATTTACCCAGAGATTGATGCTTCCCATAAGTCTGTCGAGCACAAGTGTCTCTGTCTCTGTTGTGGGTTTCAAATTCATGAAAACACAAGTGCAGCCACTCAAACAGGAAATGCATCACAAAAAACGGAACCGCATGTCAGATTTCACTCTCCAGAGAAATAAAATCTTCTTTTCTCATTTTATTGGAAATGACATTGGGCCCTATCTTACTCCCCACAATATTGCATTTATTGTTTTTCAAATAGCCTAGGCTACAGTTCTCGGGATTCGCTGTGCATAAGGTTTTTTTGATAGCCTACGGTTAAAAAACTGAGATAAATTTCACCATGTTAACTGAATTTTAGCCTTATTTTTTGTCCTTCATATTTTAGTAATTACAGTGACCAGGCTTCCATACTCTCAGCTTATTAAAACCCCACTGATTTTAGCTGTTATACTATAACTAAACAAAATGATTTTAAAGAGAACAATTAATTCACAATTAATTTTAATGCCATTCTCTGCATGTGCACTTTAACTTCATGCAGGACCAGGTCTGTTTCACTTGCTTTAAATTGCAAGTTAAATTTCACGGTCTTTCCGGGAAAGTGGACTTGTTTTTAAAGCATTAAGCTGCTAGTAAAAAACATTGGTCACATTTTCATAAGCAGGACCTTATACAACAAAGGAAAATATGCGTGGACCTCTGGGTTCCCAACCTGACAGCTTTAGTGTATTTAGTCATCATTAACCCTTTAATGGCTAGCTCAACCACCTAGTATTGCACACCTCGAGCCCCGATATCCTGCCCAACAACATGCCGGACCCAACCCCACCTGATTGAGCCATCTCTACCATTTGGTTTATGAATCCAAGTCCAACACACTCCCCAACAAGACACCAAGACCCAAAACCTGCTCCACCAAATGATCGAGGGTTATTAAAAAAAACTATATTTATGTTATTATTCAATTGCCTAGAATGCATGTAATGAACTTTGGATGAAGCTTGAACTTTGAGAACTCCATGAGAACAGACTCATGGAATTGATGTTTGACAATGTTATACAGTGTCGCCCCCAGAAATGTTTCATCTGGGTGGCCAGATGGGGCCACTAAAAATTTTGGGGTGGCACACCAAAACTAAAAGCCATAACTGAATTTCAAAAATTCTATTATGTTGTTGTAGTATATAGGCTAGTTGAAAACTATGTCAATATGAGAGTTAAGGAATCACATACTGATATACTTTGTTTCTTATTTTACAGTTAATGTTAGTAATTATTATTATCTGGTGTGCACAGACTAATGCCGGTACAGTTAACATTTTGAGTTTCACAACAATCCTGTTTTAATGTGTTATGTATCTGTATATACATAGGTGATTCATTGTTCTTCAAATAGGCTTTTCCTTAAAAAAACAAATATACAGCTTGAAGAAGTAGCCACATTGATTGTAAAGAACAAAACATTTACTGGGAACAAGCCTACTAGAGTTTACAAACCCGGCACAGAGGCCTCCAATTATTTTCAATACAGCTGTATTTGGCTGTTGCTGTGTCTTTTTGTAAACAAAAATATTATATTATATATGTCCAAAAATGAAAAACAAAACAAAAAAGCATAATCATGGACAACAATATACATTTTATTATAGCCTACTCACAACCTATTCATATCCCTGCTTTATTAGTCGACATTCTTCTCAGCCCGTCCCTTCCACAGTTATCATAGGCTAGGCTATGTGTAGCTTACGGTTTTTATTTAGTTTTTTTAAAGGGTTTCCGCGTTGTTATGGTTTTGAAAGCTCCACGCTATGATGGCTATGATGCAGTAACAGCGTCGCCTTTTTTTTCTTTCTTTTTTTTTTCTTCAAAAAGGGCATTTCCCGATATAGACTTGTGGCGAAAGTGCCACGGTGGTGATAGATTTACTTTAACATCTGTCCGAGAATGTAAACAAGTCGTCAATTTTCACTGTAAGAAAAAATTTTATGACAACGATACCTCTATTTCGCTTAGCCTACTTGAACAGTTACAACCTGCATGAGAAGAGTAGCCTACCCATTGAAAGCGGATTGCTTTTTTTTTTGTCTCACCGTTTGTTTGGAATCTACACGCATACAACGATGAACAATTATTGTTCTTTGGATGCGCACAACTTTTTTGTTAGTGGATGATAATATTTTGCACTTGCAAATATAATACTGTAACGTTATAGCACTCTGATTTATCCGCATTCCACTACAAACCATTTGCATATGGTAAAAATGTTTTGCGTTTCTTACAGCAATATTAGTTAGCCATAAATTGACAATTGGATAACTTATTTGACTTAGGCTACCTGTGAAACAATGCCTTCTGCACACATGAAGTTTCAGGGTCCCACATTTTTCCCTTTCTTCCCGCCGACGCCTCACGTCTTATTGCTCGGATCCACTTTTCTCATCTTATGGGCTCCGTTTTGCGGTTCAGAATCTTATAAAACCGCAATTCTGTTCTTGTTTGTTGTGCATCCCCACCAAACAACAATGTTTAGGCATTTCTATGCTGTTAGCTAACGGATCGAAATGACAAGAAGGCACCAGCATGTCAAGTCAATGGAGGGCGAGAGCGGCTGGCTGGCTATGCATTTATTATTTTCTTTCACATGCATGAACTATTATGAAAAATATAATTATTGATTTAAATGAATAGTACCTAATGTAAAATATCAGATAGAAGCATATTATGCATATGCGACTCGCGAGGGGGGGGGGGGGGGGGGCAGTGGGGGGGCCAGCGATTGTATCAGGGCGGCCGTGGCCCCCCCTTGCCACCTCTTGGTGGAGCCACTGATTGTATAATCAAACAAAATTTGTTAAACAAGCAGGCTAATTTGGCGTTTTCTAAGGTGACATGGAAGCCATATTCTGGTAACTTAGTCTCAGCTGTTGCAGGTGCTTTTTAAATGAAATTTAACGCATATATTTTACCCTAATGTTAATAATTATTATTGTGTATATCAAAATGTGTCATAATGGTTAGTTGGAATAATATTTATCATACTATCCATATAGCCTATTCATTGCTCGCACTACACACGCACAAGCATGTCTGTTTCGCCCTCATATAAGCAATCCACCAAGGTAAAAAAAGCACTCTTTTTAAGGGAATGGGATATGACATTTTGATTGGTTTATTGCATGTTACGCCCAAGACACACCTATAATTAATGAAGAGACTAGGTTTAGCCCATTTGCACCTTGCGCTGTACTTAGCGTTAAAAAAACACACCATCTAACTAGCAAAAGTGGACTTGGACACGCCCTAAATGCAATTGCGCCATGCGTTTAGACTGTGCTAAGATCATCAAGATAGAGCCCATTATGTTCAATATATTTCCCAAAGCTGTTATTTTGCCCTTCCAACACTAGGGTGCCACATTTTGTGACATGATATTGCGTATGAGAGCAGCTGTGGGAAAGAGGAGAAAATGTAAGTATTTAAAGTCAGGGAACAGGGAAACAGGATCCATCGGTGCCCTTCCTGCTGTCGCCACATTTGGTTTGCACTGTCCACGTTGGGTCCCCTCAGATTAAATGTTTCTAGACAACTGAGAAGATATGCTTCTATTATTCTGGGCACTTCAGAGGACTGAGAGAAGCTCTTCTGCTGCTGTAAGACCAGGCCTCTGCATCAGTCATCTCCTACCAGGACCCTATTCACTGGATTCAGCTTTCATCACAGAGCTCACTTTCACATGCCATTGTGAGACTGACAAAAAGAGATGATTTCAAGGAAAACAAAAAACAACAAAAAATACTTATTGAGAAAAAAATACATTATAATACACCTGTTTCCATAATGAAATAATGTGGAAAATACCATGCTGGTTACAGGTGGTTGGATTGCATGACTTACAGACTCACATTTTCTTAGCCACGGAACTTTGCCAAATGACTATTCACAATAGTAAAATATTATGATGGAGTCTTTATTAACTGTGAATAGTGTATACATAAATCTGTATTCATTTGTTTCAACCAGTATTGCACAGGACTGATTATGTGCATGATACACAGTACAGGACATACTGAGTAACGTTGCCAGACATATTAGTGCTACAGGCAGTTCATCTGGAGCAGCGTGTAACCGATACCTGAATAATAACACCTAACCCCACTGGGCAAATTCTCTGCACCTTACTAATATTGACAAGAATCATTCAAGGTAGGCAGATTTACACATGCCCGAAACACAGGCTGTGTACAGGCTATGTGGTATCTGTACCGTAATTGTCAAAGAATGTTTTTGTTTTGGGTCAATTAAAAAGCTTTTTACTGACATACATTGGCTACATAATGATGATACAAGGCAACTGCGCCAACCTACTGAACATAGCCTCATTCAGGTTGAACACAACAGCAATGTTTACTATTATTTCCCCTGTATCAGCTAAACTACACTGACCTTTTTTTCTGATTGTTTTTATTGAATGCGTATGGGAATATCTCACACATTTCATGTGAAACCAAAAGAAAGCACCGCCATCTTGGCCCTAGCTAATACGTGAGAGGTCACTTATGTAGTTTACTAGCCTCACTTGTCAGGCTCATGAGTATAAGCATCACTAACTTCTCTCCAATGTGGAATAACCAACTGTTTTGCTAATAAATCAAAGGTCAGTTATTATTCCTGAGAAATCACAATCTTGTATACTTGTTTGGGATTCCAATTGCAGGTGGAAATTCTAATCTGGAACATTCTCTCATAGTGCTTTGGTAAATGATGTAAACAAACTCTTCTCAGTTTCATAACTATCTCCATCTACTTTACCATAAATATTTAATGTGAAAAGCATTATAATTAAGAATGTCAGCTAACTACTTAATCAAATAAGACTAACCATTGGAACACTGTGTAAATGCTGGAGAGACACCGGAGTCTGCAACACTTTCCCCTAATTCATTAGACAATGCTCTCCAGTGATACAAAAACTATTTAAAACTTGACATTAGCAATATATTTAACTATGTTGGCATTTTGGCTGGTACAAACTTTCCCTTCAAACAGTCACTTGTTTTTCTATAATGACAGTATTCTCTCGGCTTTGCTAGATGTTTCTTTGATAATAAACTGCATACCTTTTACCATATCCCACTGGCAGGCAGTAAAATTTTATCCATTTGAAATTGCAGTTTTCAAACAAAGATGTACTGCAGTGGCTTCAAATAGGGATGCAATGAATGTTGCATCAGTAGGCCCAATAACATCTGCAATCTCTATATTAGTGCAGCGAGTCATCCACTGATGCTAGTTCTGTCACGATAAGTCACGTATTTAATATATGAATGAATATATAATATTTTGGTTTGGCGCTGAATGGATCTGCTCTATGTACTTCTAGTGCACACACGAGCGTGCACTACCTATCAAACAGAGAGCACGACACATCTGCCCTACTAAACAGGAGATATACACCAAAACCCCCCAAGTACATAGAATCAGATCCAAGCAATAGGTGGAGGCTGGGGTGGTGGAGGGTGAGCAGCAAAATATTTTTTTAGAACAAGAAGCAGTGAAACAAGAGCAGCGCAACCAAAGCAGTATGGGAGAGATTTGAGTCTCGCTTTTAAAAGGGCCGCTCCATTAGTGATGTGAGCACATGATTGCTTGAGTATGAGAACATGCGTTTGCTGAGGCCGACCATTGGTCGGGCACCGCAAGAGTTATTTGACAGAACTTGCTCTGTGCACTTGTTCGCGACACTCATTTGTGCCGTGAGTTCACTTCAGTTTCCTGCTGTTTTTCAATGGTCCCAGAGACTTGTGGTGGGTGCATGAAATGAAAAAATGTACCCCAGCTAACCCACTCTATTATAGTAAATCTGCTGCCACCAATCACAATACAGGAGGCCTGTACGAGAAAGGTTAACTAAGTTTTCCAGATACTGCCTCAGATACTGAGCATCCAGAATCAACACTGTTTCGTTAGAGACCCGAGTTGTGATAATGAAGACACCTCATTTGCTACCTTTGACTTAATAATAATAATCTCAAATGTATCTGTAATATCTGTAATATTTTTATTTATATAGCTCTTTTAAAAAGCAGTTATGAAGTGCTTTACAAAAAAGTACAAAACACCAAAATAATTAAAATAATAAAAGAAAATTCAACATAACATTAATAGAAGGAAAACAAAGAGGAATCACAATTAAAAGAGCAATCAGAAACAGCATAAAAAAGGATAAGAAAAATAGCCTGAGGCTAAAGGAATGCATTCTGATAAAAAAACATTTTAAGAAGTGATTTAAAAGAGGACACTGAGTTTGCGAACCTCTGATTTTCTCAGGCAGGTCATTCCAATGCAATATTATGTGAGGACGCTCTGAATAATGCTACTGCGCACACAGTCTTCAAAAAGGAACATTGGTGGATAACATAATGGATTTATCCAAATTATTTAAACCTTAACTACAGCCAATCAGAAGGTCAAATTCAATGTCAGTTCAATCACTCATGCCACTTTCAAAATAAAACTTAATTATTCATATATCAAGATTTTTACACTTACATCCCTGAGAAAGACACCAGGAGCAGTACCGTTTCTGTGAGAGACACAACCAAGAGCAGTACCGTTTCTGTGAAAGACACAACCAGGAGCAGTACCGTTTCTGTGAGAGACACAACCAGGAGCAGTATCGTTTCTGTGAGAGACACAACCAGGAGCAGTACCATTTCTGTGAGAGACACAACCAGGAGCAGTATTGTTTCCGTGAGAAACACAACCAGGAGCAGTACCGTTTCTGTGAGAGACACAACCAGGAGCAGTATCTTTTCTGTGAGAGACACAACAGTACCGTTTCTGTGAGAGACACAACCAGGATCAGTATAGTTTCTGTGAGAGACACGGCCAGAAGCAGTACCGTTTCTGTGAGAGACACAAGCAGGAGAAGTACCGTTACTGTGAGAGACACAACCAGGAGCAGTACTGCTTCTGTGAGAGACACAACTGTCTCTGTCACCTTGAAATTTCCACTTGAGACTGAAGTCACAGTTCTGAAAAATAGACAACATATGCAGCTGGAGATGTCAGCAGTAGATTAATGTCCCATTGTCCTTTCTCATACATCATTGTGGCCAACTGTGAAAGTTAATGACTCCCTAAACACGTGTGGATGGTTTTCCTCAGGAACACGGTTGGAGCAGGACTGACTGCTGAGATCTCATTTTAAATGCAGGCGTAACCTCCTTCTCATTACTCTGATGAATAATGCATTACCCAAGACAAATTTAATTACACAAGGAAATCATCACTAAAGACGCTGTATGGTATTCCATCCTGGTGTCCTGCAAATAGGACAACTGTACACTAAATTCAAATGCATACAATTTGCACTGTTTGAAGCTGA
This sequence comes from Ilyophis sp. 1 JC-2022, assembly GCA_022702515.1. Lineage (NCBI taxonomy): Eukaryota > Metazoa > Chordata > Actinopteri > Anguilliformes > Synaphobranchidae > Ilyophis > Ilyophis sp. 1 JC-2022. The sequence goes on along the minus strand of CM040405.1, from coordinate 39,230,632 downwards.
CTACATTTGTGTACTCCTCACATTTTGCAGTTACTCTCTTCTATCACTTTGTTTTGAGAAAATATCAAAGAAAAGCAAGTACAGGTGATCTTAAGGACATGTTTTTTATGTCCAATGTTTCCTCTAGAATGGCACAGACACATATCGGTGGGCTACATTTTTCTCTTTTCTCATCTCATACCTCTTTGCCATCTGCCATCCGATGCTTGTGTGCTAGACTGCATGTCATTTATGTCATACTTGTTTGTGATTGTATATACTTAGTAGTGGGTGTGTTGGAAATGTGTGGATGTGTGCTGCTATTTTTTACTTTTAATTTTGACATTTCTTTTTAGAAATGGTAGTAACCCTACCCCCTTCCCTCAAGAGGCTTTGCCTTTTGCCAGGCCGCCATTGTAAATAAGAATTTGTTCTTAATGACTTGCCTTGTTAAATACAGGTTATATAAAAGAAAATGTCAAAAATAAATGACATTTTATAGAAGGTTGCCTTTGCAAGTCAGTTACAGTAACTATAGCCACAAACTACATTGATATGTCTTCTATTAAGTGTCACCAATTTTTAGCTACCCATAACAGCATCCCTAAAGTATAGTTATTATTAAACCAGCACTATAACTCTCAGTAGACAAAGTCTACCACCCATTACTGTGCAGTAGGGCTGTACAGTGCACTGTGTGGCAAACCGTTTCTAAATATTCAGTAAATATTCAGTGCTATATAAAATAGAATGAATACAGTCACTGCTTGGCAGTAGCTGTTAATGTACTCAGCCTTATTTACAAAGAAGATCAAAGTGTAAATGAGAGTGCATGAAACCTGCCTCCTGTGGGATTGCCAGGCTGCAGGCAAGGAGCGAAAACACCTAAGGAAACCCCAGTCTGGAGGCAGTTTGCTTTGCCTCACATTAATGACTGGCCTCCAAGGCTTGTGCTGTTCATCTGGCACAAAAGTAAGGGCTGCCATTTCTCTTCACAGGTATGATCACATATACTCAAGCGATTTTCACAAGAAATCCAGTAAATGGGTCCATCTCAAAAGTTTTAAACGTAATTTCATTGGAAATATATTTTATGGCATCGTCTTTTATATTGTTTCAAATTCCTTCACGATGACTGAACAGCATGATTTGTACGGACCATGAAATAGTAATTAATTCCCCTTTCATTCTTTTTTCTGTACGTGTAAATGGCCTCATTGTTCTCTTCAACGTATGCAACTGAGAAATGAAAGCTCCGTCTTTATATAACTTCAGTTCTCGACAATAATTGAACAAGTGTGTGTGCCTTTCTACTTAGCACTCAAGACCTGTTTTATTGATACAATGAAAAACTGTGGCCAAACCCAGAGTAGATTTTTTTAATTCTGGGAAGCTTTAAGAGACACACTTGATTCATTATACTGTACAGAAAATAGACTACATTAAGAGCCATGCACAACACAATGGGAACACAAAGCAAGTGTTGTTGTAGTAAATATTATTAGAAGCAGCATGTTTTTTTTCACAATTCCAAGCAGCTTTAATATTGAAAGAAATATATTTCTATAAAGCCATATGATTAGATATGATAGTGATTGCGTTGTGTTCTACCTACTGTATGGTTTTAAATATTTGTATATTACTGCTAAACAATGGCACTCCAGATTAGTCATTCAAATTTGCATGTATTAACTCACAACAAATTACCTTATCATATACAGTGCACTCCAAAGTTGCTTTTGAAGGACATTGTGAAGACGTTAGATGAAAAATGTATGTTTTTACTATGGATTCTGAAAAAGCTGACATCGATTGAATTTTAGCTGATTTTTTCAGAGACATAAAATTCAATAGTAATAGCATCGATAATAACACTGAACATGTCTCTACAATGATGAATGGTGATGTACATAGTTCTGTCAGAACAACTGTGCGTATTGACAAGAAAGGAAGAATGTTAGCAGTGTAGACCTGGTCTATTACACTTTTGATCAATTCAGATAAAGAAAAAGTCAAAATCTTTACTAGGGTAACGTTTATCAAGATATGAATCTCTTCCATTTTCTCAGATGATAAGACATTTCCAAGTAATTACTTCTCTTTGACATCAAGCCATCAATATCCATTACGTGCTTAATAGCACATGTTGCCCAACTTAGGGTACAAGCATTGTCTTTTGGAGAGGCTAAAAGGCATGCCATTTAGAATCAAATGAATAAGGCACTTTGTCTGATTTTCCCAGTATTGTATTTCAAAAAGTAAACCTTACTTCAAACTGGCTATTCATATTTTGCCTAGCATTAGATACATTTATGTGCTCTTAAGGCACAATAAAAAAAAAACTTATATTTACAAATTGTGCATCAAGACATATCATAAATGGTTATATGAGGTCTTCAGTAAGTCCAGGCTGGCTATAATTGAATTGAATCATAGTCAAACAGCCAATCAATGGATTGGTACTCTACCTTGAACTGAATATAACAGATGCATTATTTGAGAATGGGAAACATTGCAGCTCGTACAAGTTTATTGCTGACGTCATGCGGTGCTGTCTCACTGTCTTCCATCTGTGCTGTTTTTCATGTGCTGTGCTGTTAATATGATTTAGGCCCGCTGCAGAACGGAAGCTTCCGCAGGCTCAATGAGAGACAGACCGTTGGCTTTGTTCAGCTCTGAACAGGTGATTTGGAATTACAACCTGAGAACTGAATCGTAATGTTCTCTGCCCAAATGAATGCACTGACTTGTCTTTACCTGTTTCTCTTACATTACTTAAGGCGGTCACATCAGTGGAACTGGTTTTGTCATCAGTACAAAAGATGCCAGTGATCTTTTCATGTATCGTTGGCTTTTTAAAGAAGGTAAGGTATCCGTGACCATGACTCACCCCGCCAGCCCCCACCCACAGGATCCCCCCCCCCCCCCACTATCAAGAAGCTATTTAGAAAGTCAGTCTATGCAATTGGGCAGCATGACTGACATAATCATTCATCTTGATCTATCATCAGGGTTCAAAGAATGTTCATAGCATCATGCAGGCAGACTGAGGGATTCCCATGGATTTGCTTTCGAAGATGACATTTAGTCTGACTGCTGTACAGCATGGTGATCGCATGGTTGACATGACACCTTTATCCAGAGTGCCCCGTATAAGTGTAGGTCAGCAGTATTTAGAAGGCAATCGGACATATCAAGCTGTCATGACTTCCTCAGGCTAGCAACATAAAAATGTTACATATCAAAACAAAGGTAACCCAGGTGATGAAAGATAAAAGGTTAGCATGTAATACTGAAGGTTTATAATGTACATTTTGCAACCTGCACATCAGCAAAAAATGTGGTATCATTAGAGTCAACAGCATTATGGAAGATGAACAAGCCAACAAGAATCAGAGGGATGTTTAAAGACTGGTGATAATCTATTGCACAAGATAAAATACTAAATACTAAGGTAATGTTTATGGGCTTTGAAATATAAATGAAAAAATGACATCAATTCAAATAAGGAATTGTATCAATGAATGCTTGTGTTTTTTTGTTTTTTTGTAAAGACAACAATACCTTTAACTAGCTACACGAACAAACAGTTATAATTGCCATAGTTCAGTCCCTGGAGAATCTACACTGCGGTCTCATTCTGCAAAGATGTTGCATCAAGAAAAAAAAAAAAGATGTTGCATCACAGTTCGGACTGTAAAGAAGCACCCATTGTTCATGCTGTGGGGAAGCTTTTTGGTTTACAGTCGCTGTAATCAGGCCCCTGAGAATGTGGAGTGGCTCCTCTGGAACCTCTTAAGGCTCTTTCACCTATAACCACGGTAATTGATTGCACCTCAATGTTCACCCAGTGGATCTACAGCTGTGTGATTATAGTAATGTAGATATCTAGCACTCTGCTAGGATATGGGCAGTCATTTAGGTCCACCCCTATGTTTTCCATGTTTTCATAAAAACGTTTTTGTGTACTCAAACTTATAAATCAAGTGCAGTTGTAAATGACAGAGAACAACTGTGTATACTTTCTCTGTACAGAGTCTAAAAAATGGATTACATTCAAATGGTTTAACTTTATAATTGTAATTGTAGTGGTTATTTCCTGGCCTATTGATAACCACTATGGTGGCTGAGCAAAAATGTCTGACTCTCTGGCTCCAAAATGATCCAAGGTCCACAGAAAGGTGTTGTCCAAAACTTAAACAATATTTATTACAACTAATAAAGAACACAAAGCTCAGAAGTTTCAATTGTAAAATAAAAATTAGGATTGCCAAGATAAATCAAGGATTGTCTATTGTATTAAGCAGGAGCAGTCTCTGGTTGCCTGGCCTTCAGGATGTGAGGTCAAAGACTGTGTCTTCCTGCTCCGGCCACGCCCTCCAGGTAGAATCACCTGGCTTTTATCTCCCATTCCGGCCACTAAATGGGGTTGACTCAAACAAAACGTATATGAGACACTGCAAACTTAAATATAATCATTTTGGCTCCTACAGTAATCAATTATAGTTGTGTAGATTTTAGTTATAATGTTTTTTTCCCCTCTAATGGTTTAAGTTACCTGATACTGCATCATTTCATATGCAGATTTCAGATTTCATTCAATTAACTTAGGTTTTACCTTGGGCTCTGAGATTATACATTATTCCTGAAATTCAAAATTAAATTGTCACATATCTCTAGGGCAGCAAATGCAATGTATAATTTAATAACAAAAATAGTCTTATGAGGAGCACTGTATGGGACAGCAGTACCCAAAAATGCATAAACTTTGGTAAGAGGCTAAACTGAATTTCAAAGCACTCTTAATGGTAAAGTTATAATCCTGTATTGTGGCATGGCAAATACATAATTACAAAAGCACTTGACCTTCAAAAAAGCACTTGAGGTCAAGGGCTTTTTTAAATATATATTGTTTATGCCATAATAAAGGCTTTTAACTTTACCATTAAGAGTGCCTTGGAATTCAGTTTTGCCTCTTACCAAAAAGATTCATATAATTTAATAACTTTACAATAATTTTTAACCAATGAAACTGAATATTAATTTCCCACAGTTTCATTTGATACATCAGAGGATACACATTGTAACAAGGTTAGTAAAGTGATTTTGACAAGATACTATCTCTCCAGTTCTGCATGTACACTTTCTTAATGACTTAACACTGAAAAAAGCTGTTCCCATCTAACAGTGACATAAAAGTCACACATTCAAATAAGTTGCAGAATACATCAGTCACTTTTATTGCCATGCTAAATACATTTTACAGTGCAATGTTTTCATGACCCATGCCTTTGACCTTGCGTATGAACACTTTATGTGTGTGTGTGTGTGTGTGTGTGTGTGTGTGTGTGTGTGTGTGTGTGTGTGTGCACACGTGTGGGTGAGTCTGTGTGTGTGCAGGACGTATGTGTTCATGCATGTGCGTTTTAATGTTTTTCCTTCCAATCATGAAATGCTGCAAGTGAAATAGTGCCCTGAAGGTGGAGACAATCTTTTTCAGAAGGACTCAGGTTACACAGGATGGGTCTGAGACAGCCGGTGCCAGGATTCTGAACAATGACAGGCTGAGAAGAGACATGCGATGCAACCTGGAACAGATGTTTCACACCCAGACAAAAATCTGCCTATTTAAAGGGCAGACCAACAGCCCTAAGTCACTATAAGAAAGAAGCCTATTCACTGGCTTAGAATAAGAAGATGGATACAGTGATTCATACTGAATCACAGTATCATTTATGGTGTCATTTTAAAAATATAATGGCGAGAAAAGAAAAAAAATCTGACAGTTGTTTTCATTGAACTATAACTGTGTATGTTACTTGTTTCAAAGGGACAAAACGTAAAGAAAAAAACCCACAATTGTCACACGGTATCCACAAAAATAGTCACCATGTGTTTCATACATTTGAGTATTTGACTGAAAAAGATGATTCTACGCCAGCAGAAAAAATGCATACATCTATAAAATGGTCGTAGGGCCTAGAGGGTACAATTTAAGTATTCATGGGACAATAGAAAGATCAGGGCACACTGTGACCACAGAATACAAAAAACGAAATGTTAAACTGTTAACATACTGGACACTTGTAATTACAATCCAAAATTACAATCCACTTCTTCCAAAAAAGCAGGTTCTTGTTTATGGACTTGTCTGATCAAATCTGAGTTTATGAAGATATTTTTAGAAGTTTCTGGACAAAAATATATTAACATGCCATTAAATTGAAGTTGTCAACAGAATAAGAAAAACCTAAAACAAGAATTTTTGTGTTTGCAACTGATCTTCTGCAGGAGGATTATGATGCATCTAAGCCATTTTATTATACCTCCCTTCGCCAGCTGTCGCCAGATATACTAGCAAATAAATATGAAAGGTCAAAGATTAAAACTGTAAATACATAGCTTCCAATGATACTCAGAAGTACAGTAATTCATACTTAATGTACCTTTGGCAAAATAAGAAAAAAAAACAGCCAGTGTGAATGGTTTATCCCTAAACAAGTGTATATCACAAACTTGCAATGGGAGCATTAGTAAAGGTTTGATGAAGTGCGTATTGATGACCCCTCCGATATGACTATAGCCATCTCTGGGGTTAACACTGCAGCTCTTTCAGCTGACGGGAGATGTAGCACAGTTGATTAACAGTCGTGGGGTCAGCCATTTCAACTCTGACCTCCCTGTGGTGCACTCTTGGGAGCTGCCTTCTGATGTTTGCATGTGGTGTTGGTGGGGGGATCACCATATTACAGCACATTCCATCACTGACTTCCTTTTACGTATTGGGAGCATCTTTGAGGATGCCTTTATTCAAGGCTGAAAATTGCTGATATATGAATACAGTACAAAATTCAAATTGTACTTAATGTAAATTTGGCTGTTAAAGAAGGAGAAATGATAAATGTAAAGCCAATGGCAGAGGAGGTCTGAGAGCATTCCTGCATTGGTTGTCCGGGGAAAATAGACAACACATTGTCAATGGGCAGAATCTTGTCTGTGAGACAGGGTTCGTCAGGAAAAAGGGTTTGGCAATTTAGCTACTGTTAGATTCATCAATGTTCTTAAATGTGTCTGTATAGTACAAACAGGTTTAGTAAGTTAACAGCATTTTGTGGAACTTGATTTCCAGTGAGCTAAACTGTGTAAGATGATCACAGCAAGATTAAATACCGTAACTGACTCCTAACTGCTGACATCACAGAGCATTTACATGTTGGGCTTCACTTTAGCATTCAGATTGTATTGATTTCTGTAAACATTAATAGAAGAATAATGAATGTAACTGCTCATTATTTGTTTGTCTGAAGCAAAACAATCAGGCACATTTGGTCCAGATGTTGGTTCCTTGTCCCCTCCCCAAAACTATTGTGGTGTCATCAAGTGAAATATGAGTATTGCCATTGTTGAAAAAAACTACAATGCGTTCAAGTTCAAAGAGAAAGACCATGGGTGAAATTCTAGGACAAATTAAGTGGTTATGTGTCAGTGGTGAGAAGGCGATTATACCTTTGGTGAGGCAAATAGTGATTATGGATGAATTCGTTACAGCAATTATATGTAGAGGAATTGTTTTTCATTTTCTTTTCATGTGTTTCCAATTGAACAGGCCAATGAACTGAAAGGCCATTATACCATAATTTTTGTTATTGAGTTTTTGATCAATCATATTGCATGATCAATTCAATACTTTGTGACATCAGTCCATGAGGGAGTGCACACCTACATTTCACGTTTCAAGTTTCTTTTAATAAAATACATGCTTTTATTTGATTGGTTTGTGAACAATTACTTATGAATATAATATATTTTATATATAATATTATGAAATAATATGAATGTCTTGAAACAAAAAATGCTTCACCAGCTGAATGAATTGCAACAAAATATAATAAACATGTTCATTACAGCTTAACAAAAGGGAAATTAGTTTCTCTGCTTGGCATTGATTGGATAATGCCCTATGATGGCATTGTGTACTAATCATCATATGTTTATGTTTATGAAATCTGCTTTACACTACATATAAGTTAATTCCCTTGAGCTTCCCAAGGTTACATAGTTTCCCACATGCTGTTAGTATGTGGGAGGAGATCATACTGTGTTTTTTCCCCATAGAAACCATTTCTGAAAACAAATTTTTTAACTGGCGTCAGTAAAATTGCCTCTAATTAGTGCTGGCTCTCTTGTAGTACTGTTTGTCCTCCAGTATGGAACCTAGCCATTGGCCTGGGGGTGATTACAATAGAGGAGTATGTGCACTTCAGCTGCAGTGCTCCTTGGACATGTGCAGGTAACAAGAGTAGTGACCCAAAAGGCACAATTGGTGTCTCAAATTTGAAGAGAATAAAGTTGTTTTAAAAAATATGGAAAATATTCATAAATGGCTACATATTTCAAGTTATTATTATGTGGGTGTGAAACAACAATACAAAAATACACTGCTGCATGGGAATCTGCCTGCACTGAAAACTTGATCCCAGAATAATCCTACGGATAAGAACTTGTGATGACACCTGGATGACGTTTTTCACCTTTTGATATCCTGGTAGCTTTGTAATGTGTTGTATCATGTTCCAACTCCAGCCCTTAATCAATGTGTCCCAGAGTATCAGGTGGAAGGATGACATGCCATAACTGTCTCATTAAATAAATAGCGTACAGAATCAAAGGGAGGCTGGTTTATAGAAGAAAAACAGACAGGACAATGCAATGCCCTAAGGCACCGCTCCTTTTTTGTGGCGGTAACACTGAACCAATCAAGCTGGACCACGGCCTCTTAGATGCAGGTGCACCATAAGCTTTTGTCCCCTTAGGTAGATGTGTTTGAACAGATGCAGGACATCTCTTTTGGTCAGGTGTTTGTATTAGAGCTACTATCTCTGGAAGTAAAATAGAGTTTTTCATGTCGTGCCACAATGCAAGACTAATGTGAATCAGGAACCAACTGAATGAATTATATTACTGAATAGATCAGATATTGAATGGTGATATTTCAAAAGATTCTGAGTTAGAAATACGTATGCATTATCTTCGACTGAATGGCGAAGGCATATTCTTCATGGTGTGCATTCTGTTCAAGGTAAAATTGGTAAACTATACATTCAAAATTATTAAAAGTTAATAACAAAAAAGCAGGGTAAATTCTGTAACAAAGCTTGTTCATCATGTATGAGCATTTATTGAAGTACATTGACATTCTTGACTTAACCGCATGATAATACGCATCTTTCCTATCAATGGTAGTAAGTAATATGCTTTGGAGTGATGTTGGAACTTGAGACTTGGCCAGTTTGCACAGTGTGTTCATCGTTCCTTTGCATGTTCCATGGAGAAGAAGAGTCTTCTGAAATAAAAATAAACTTGTTAGAAAGGGAAGTGAGGTTTCACTCTGCCAAAGTCATTATTAGAGCGCAAACTAAAGCCATTCATAGAAAATCTGTCACTGATGACTGCTTTATTAGTGTTGTGGGAAAGGAAACACAATCATTTAACAAATGAAACACAATAATTTAACAAATGAGAGACCGTTGTTTCATTAATACCTGCCATAGTTCTGAATGGCACATCTTTGTTCCTGTAGGAACAATGATGTGCACATGTACATTAAACTGCCCTCCTACTGTACTATTGACCTTAGAAAGTGATAACTACCTCCAGAGAGGATTTGTTTCATCTAATTTCTTTATTAAAAATAACATTTTAATGGCAGACAATACATAGTATTGATGTGCTTAGTCTCTTTGCCATTAACAACATATGTCATCATCAATACACAATTATAATAAAATTTTACAGGTGTAATAAATATAAGAGCCCAGGTGGTTTGTTTCACATCAGGCAATACTACTATGAAAATGCTTTGCAGTACTGTGCTTCATTGACAGCACAGAAAACGGAATCACTCTACAAGGCAGGATCATAAAATCCATCAGTAGGGACAGAAAGGTTATATCGTCTAGGTTATTGAGACCGCTATGCAATATATATTATAAATATTATAAGATAAATATTAAAGAATAATTTTACGGTAACCAGAGAAGATCTCAGAGGGCTGATATAATATCCAGTCAGCGGCCCATGCTTGCTTCTTTGGATTGGACTGGAACAAAAATATTTTTCATCTTAACCAGTCATTCGATTTGATATACAAATAACGACGATAGATTAAATCAGTTGGAGTGATTTTGAAAATAAATAAATAATAAAGGAATCTAGCCTCACAAATATGCAGATAAGCTGAAAAACACATGCTCACTGACACTCAGATTCACCTAAAACTTCACAAAATGTATTTAATCTTTTTTTTAAATATCCACTCACACTCCACCCCCACCCCTGGTCATATTTGTTGAACACATGTGGCCTTGGTTTTAAGGCTCATAAACATAAAATACTACTATGCATTGTATCCTTTGAAAGAGGCTTGGCAAAAAATATTTGTGTAGGCCTACATTGTGGGGGGCTTAGAACTATATGTACTTATTTGCATTGATGAAGAATATTCAGCCCTAAATATGAAAAACACAAACAAACCCTGTTAAACCAGCTGTAAGATGGAATCTCTCAAATATTGAGTTCTACATTTTGCATCTATATCCATCAGCATGCTCCAGAATCTGAATGGTGGCATGTACTTGCATTACAGGAACATTATATATACTGAAATTGTCTAAATAAAGTTCTACATAAAGCAATCAGAAAATTACATAATCTGGAAATGCACTAAAACGGTTGCCTCACAGCAAGAAGGTACCGAGTTTGAATCCCGCCCAGGGCCTTTCTGTGTGGAGTTTGCATGTTCTCCCTGTGTCCGCGTGGGTTTCTTCCGTCCAAAGTCCAAAGACATGCAGGTTAGGCTAATTGAAGACTCTAAATTGCGCATAGGTAAGAGTGTGAGTGAGTGCTGTGTGTGCCCTGCGATTGACTGGTGACCTGTCCAGAGTGTATTCGCCTCTCGTCCAATGCATGCTGGGATAGGCGCTCCAGGAATAAGTGGGTTATATAATGGATGGAAGTTCAGAGCATACACAGTTTCACATATAATTGCACTGGCATTTAGCTGATATTTAGCTGCTAATTAAATGCCATCCACATCCACAGAAGGAATAAACAACTGAACTGAACAAAAATAAAATGTGAAATATTTGGTTAATCAAATGTTTTCATGTTTTCAACAATAATGAAATGCCAATTTTGCAAAGAAAACAAGCCACGAGACACTATCTTTGGAAGAATTGCATTTGGTTTTATTTCATGGACATGAGCACGTCTTGCTGCACATTGGGGAAAATGCTGGCTCCACTCAGATTCACCATAATTTGTTACATATTTAGGAGAATGAACACAAAATCCATGCCAGAACTTAAAAATGTTTTGACTCTCCAAGCAAATGGTTTCTTACACATGATTCAAACAATTAAGAATACCTTAAACTCCAATGCCTGAAAAAATTGTGATATTTAGGCTACTACTGAGGAATTAATGAAAAATGCAAAGCTATAGCCTACAATAAAAAAATGAACTACCTTCAGAAGTCTAAATTAGTTTTTGCTACTATTAGTAGGCAGGGAACCTAAAATTGTAGGTCCAAAAATCTATATAAATGTTGTGATTAAAATAGACTATTGATTGAACCTTAAACAAACGTATGATGGGCAATAGAATAATCATTCTATACATGGACTGTTAATGTGAAAATTTTTGTGACTTTAAAACAGACAACAGTTGTGAGTAGGCTATATTTTTATTTCGTGCAAGAACATTTTAACCACTTGTTTTACGGATTGAAAATGAAATGACAAGGCAGCTATCTCGTTGCACTAGCTGCCTTGGATATATTTTTAACGACAAGGCCTCAAAAATACCCTTAGGCCTACATTCAATGAGCTGGCTATGTAGCGCATTTACTAACTGGCTAGGTAGCCATCTACCAATAGTGCACGCGCATCATCTCAAGTCCTGCACGTGTCGCGTTGTCAGTCAGTCACGTAGCTGGGAATTGTTAAATTAGCCAAGGTTATCTATTACTGTGGTAAGGCTAATTCAAAATGTATGCTACAAGCGTGTATTTTGATACTTTGGAATATAATACATAATGCTTCCTGTCAAAATTCCTGTCAGATATGGGATACCGTTCTGCGTGAATAGTATTTGACAGAAATGTAAAGTTTTGTATTATTTTCGTCAGAAATAAATTGGCTAATGTTAGCACCTAACGTTCTAAAGATAAAACGATTTAGCTAGCTAACGTTAGCTGTAAAGATAAATATGATATAACGTTAACCCCTGAGCCTTCCTAACTTCAGCAAGTCGAACATCGTGCCCTTGTTTGTATGGTTACGCCTTGCATTATGTTTGTTTTACTTCTGGGTTTCTGGTTTGGCTAGATTCTTCGAAAGAAAATGACGTACTATGTCTCTGCTCCTACCTACGTGGCCATTTCTGATTTACATCCAAACTGTACACATCCGGTGAGTTAGCCCATGTGTATTTATTTTCCATGCATAATAGTATGTCAGAAATCTCGATATGGTCTATAGCAATAGATAAATCATTAAAAGGTTAGCCAGAAGAAAGGCAATGATAATACGTGATAATATGTATTATTATTATTATTATTATTATTAATAATAATAATAACAACAATAATAATAACATATAAAAAACTTTTTAATGAATCAAGTAGCTAGTTAGGTCCACCTTGGACTAATTATTTAACAACAGTGATAGAAGATCTTCTAATATGATAAATCTAAGAGCTTACTTGTTCTGAAAATGTTCTTAAAGCTCAGACAAAACATCATTCCCAAAGGCTATTCTTATTCCCCCAGGCCCAAGCATTATATGTAACTTGGTTGGCAATGTAAAAACTTTTAATTTGTATTTATTTTCTCTTCACCTGAATTTTATTATTATTATTTATTTTTTGCAGAACATTTTAGGGGTTGTTATTGGGAAAACGGATGTCAAAGGCTTTCCAGACAGGAAAAGTAAAGTATTTTCTCTCTCAAATAAGAACTTTTGGGTTAGGTTTTTCAATCGTTGTAGTAAATATTCTCTACTAAGTTGTGTACCTTCATAATGGCAGTGTTTCTCACATTAAATACGAAAGGCTCTTTACTGCCCTCTTCTGACACGACTTAAAACATATTTGCAAAAGACATTAAAACTGTAAAATTTTAACACTTGTGTTCATTGTTTAAATAACCAATATTACTTGTCAGATATTGGCTCAGAGCGATTCACCTTCAGCTTCACCATTAAGGACTCACCAGACCATTTCATCAATGCTTCCTCGTGGGGCAGAGATGATTATATCCATGGGCTGTCCAACAGCTTCAGAATTGGAGACTGTGGTGAGATCAGTCAGTTTAATTAATTTATTGTGAATTTTATGATTATGTGACATTATTTAACAAATATGTTACAGGCATAGTGGTTGCAATCTACTCAGCCCAATCATCAAGTCATTACTAAAGGCAAAATATTTCTGCCAGAAAAATACATTTGGCATGACGTATTAATCAAATTCTATTCTTTAGAATTATTGCCAGTGGACACTCAAATGCACTTTTCAAATTATTCCCATTTCATTAATATGTCCTTCTTCAATTTTAAAAGTTAAGCTTTGCAGAGCATAATTAAAAACTATGATTGGGCTAATTTCCTATAGACAGCATAGGGATTTCAGGCCCAGTCCTTGACAAGAACTTGTAATAATAATAATGTTAATCTTTCCTACCTAATAAACATTCTAAATCAAGAATTCATATCCATTGCTACATAAAACAAAAAAAGACACTGTAGTGAGTTCAGATTGCTGACTGCAAAGGAAAAATAACCTCTCTGATTCATACAGTTTCATGATAATCTTTTTTTTTTTGCCCTGAGGGATGAGGTTATGCTTTCTCATAACGAAATGAATGCAAACATTGTCTTGCAGTAATTATTGAGAATCCTTTAGTCCTCACAAAAGATGCTGAAAAAGAGGACAGATTCTGCCCTTCAACACCAAGGTAAAGTTGTATCCTCTTTTAATTACATTTTTAATTTAAGAGACCTGAAGGGTTTTCTTTGCACACATAACCTCATATTTTTTTACAGAGAGGAACATATCCTGTCTTTGTTATTGCTCTTAGCCTGTATGTGGTAGAACGGCCATATAAACCATATGTTGCTCTCTCAAATTTGACCTGTACTAGTGAGGAAATTAAGGTACATTGCCCTGTGTGTATGGAACAAGGATGGAAGCCCCAGTTCTGTACTTGTCATTGCCATTATGAGAACATTTTAACATGTAAATAAACAATAAATTTTTTTCCTTATGTACCTATTATGTTTAGTTGTATGAAGTTGTGTTACTTGTTTTTTTTAAATAATATACAGTAGCCTACTATATGGTATTTCCTAAATGTATCTAAGTAATGGTGTAATGGTCTTTGCTACATATCGTCTCTGATTAAATTTCTAATTATCTGGACATGTATTTTCAAAATCTGCTCTTGTATTTTTTAAAATTACATTTCAGCTTCTACAGGCTGCTGGTAACTGAAAACCATTCTACAATAAGAGTATACCCAGATACGGAGGCAGACGACAAGCTCCTTGCTCTGTTCCATCTGCCTGTGAAGGATCCAGTTGACTTCTATTCATTGGGGGATATCGTTGCAAATGGTCAGACCTTGGATGGCAGTGTGATTAATATTCTCGCAGCCCTTCAGTCGGTAAGATCCGAGTCACAAGAGTGCTTGCTGAATTCTGGACAAAGACAGTGCTCATCACCTGCGTTTACAGCAGTAGTGGATTAACCAGATATAATCCATTGTTAGATTTATCGTCTGAAAAATCACAGATATTTTTGCTGCAGATTGGAGAGCCAAAGTATTTCACAACATCAGATGGACGCAACGGGCAGAGGTGTGAAGTGAAGCTCTTTGATGAAACCGAGATGAAGTTTTCCCTGATCTGGTGAGAGGAGGGGCCTGTTTTCAGTCATTAATGCTTGTATGTACATACAATATCATTCATTCTGTCTGATGAAATATTACCCCCATTTAATTTAGCTGGGACAGAGAAGCCATTCAGCTCGTTCAGGCGTGGATACCACGAGAGACAGGTGCAGTAATATAGTCTCCAATGTGAACATACATATTTAAATATTTTTTTAATGGTCACCAAACTCTAATTATTGTTTTATTTTTTATTTTAGTGCTCTTCATTGCAGATGCACGTGTCAGTTTTGATAACTTCCGCAAGAGTATGGTTGCAACAGTTACCTCAAAAACAATCATTACTGTCAACCCTGGTAAGAAAATCCAATGGAAATAAAAGTTTGAAAGCAACAAACAGAAAGGGATCTGCAATCTACAAAAAATTATTTTGGCATATAAATAGTTTTTAACCTTGTGATTTATTTTTGGGCAATATAGATTCTTAAACATTTTGTGTATATTTTAGCCCAGTTAAACTAGCAGGCCCTGAACTGACAAATTAAATAAGTAAAATTAGAATCTGTTTCTAATAATGTATGTGTAATGTATTTAATTATTTTCTTTAATTGGTAAGACACAAAAGAGGCCAATCAGCTCTTTAATTACGCCAGGGAGTTTTCAGAAACCGGAGGACTGGATGATCAAGAGAAACAGTCTGGAGAAGTGCCATGTATGTAATTTTATATATCATTTTAGTAATATGCTAGAAACTCATTTCAAACTTCAGTGATTATAACATATATGTAGTGAACAAAAATGGAAACAATGTAAAGTCAGGAAAGAGGGTATTGGGTTCAGGCTGCATGATCCTTGACACAGTACAGTAAGGTCTGGAATTCTGCTGGGGAAATACATCAGCACTCTTCAATGAGAAGTTCAGTTAACTCATACTTAGCTGATGGAATTGAAAAATGTTGTTCAAGGTATCAATCCAGAATATCCTATAAATGCTGTATGGACTTATGTGGACGGAGAAGGCCATGACATAGGGATATCAGTAACATGCTTCTCAAACAATTTGATGACTTCATGTCCTGTATACATTGTCATCTTGAAACACGCTCCTCTCTGTAGGGAGGAAATGTTTTAATATGGAGTGGAAATGGTCACTCGGTACCAATAAGTAGTGATTGACATTGACCTTCTAAGGGTATGAGTGTGCCCAAACCATGGCAAGAAATTGTCTGACACTATTACAAAATCACCAGAAACCATCATTGTCGGAATGCTGTTGTGTTTCCGGTGTTTTCACTACACCAGGTCTGATTTTAGTTCAGTACCCAGCGTCCTCACCATAATGCAGTGTTTTTGTATCTATTCATATTTTCAGTGGATTCTATTGTTGATGTGTTCACTGTGAACCAGTTGAAACTCAAAGCCCAGGAAAATCTTGACAGACAAGACACCATCTATGGAATCACATATGGCTTCATGAGCACTTTGAGAATTGACTCCTCTATTTCCAAAGTCATTCGAAGCAGGTGGTAAGTGTACACGAGTATTAAAAATGCAAAATTTTACTAATGTACAGTGTGCCGATGGTGGTTAATGTCTGAGGTTAGTCAAGGAGTTGTAAATTCACTAAATGCAACATTAAACACTGTATATTTCTTCATTGCCTATTCCCTGTATAATTTTCTAGGGGGTACTTTTGCAGTAGTATCAATTTTACTGCTTATTTTTGGCATTAATGGGGGACCTGTATTTCAGTGCCAAATGCAGATTTCAAGTAAATGAGGAAATGCAGGCGTGCACCAATGCTGCGTGCCCAGCACAAGGGCAGCCACTGGAGGCCACCACAGGGTTTGACCTACTGGTGGACATCACTGATCACACAGGCACACTGCAGTCCTGCACACTGTCTGGCACTGCAGCGGAAACAACGTTGGGATGCACGGTGAGTGAGACTAAATGCTACAAGGCTCCAATCATTCAATACCAGTGTCCTTGGGATTATCAAAAGCAGCTGGGTTGGTGTGACCCATAGAGCATACATAGGAACTGGAGAGGGTAGGAGGGGTCAGACGGTGAAGCCTCGGAAGTAACGGGAAACAGCCTCTACTGCGCATGTTGAGCACTTCTGTCCATTGAATTCAGTGTAGAAAACCAAGGTGATTTAACAGTCATTAATCAAGTTTCAAAATACCATTGGGGAAGTTTAATTTTGCCTTAATTTGTCTTCATTAGTCAATATGCACAGAACAGGCTTACTTCCAGGGCTTCAGAGCTTGGGTTGGCTGAGGGTGTGCTTTCCTGTCTGGGTAAATATGCACGTCTGGTGCGACTAAATCCCAGTAAAAACCGTAACGTCTTGATAGGTTATACTTTAGCATGTTGTATTTTCACTGTTGCTTGAGGCAGAACTCCTAAAATATGATTGTATCTAATTAGCATTTATAATTACAATTAAATGTTACTGGGCAGTTTTGGCAGTGTTGAGCACAAATACAATTCATGACAAGTAATTTATTGGGCTGGAGGTACCAACATTCACTAGACAGTTTGTTGCTCAATATGGAAATGAAGTGAAACACATCATTCATTAATTCCTTTAATTGACGTTTAGCCCATGTGAAATCATTCAGTACAAGGATTTAATCAAACGAAAACATTTTAAGGCTATAGCTGAATTGAAGTATTAGGTGTATTTAAAGGATAACATTAAAAAAGAGAGCTGATTAAAAGAACACCTACTCAGGGTACAAAGTTCTTCTGTAAAGGGGTTCTTTTTTGGCAGGCTGAAGACTTTGTTTGTCTGACCGAGGTGCAGAGGACTGCTCTGAAATGGAGATTCCTTTTGGAAAGATGCAAAATTTATCTGAAGGTACATATATAGTTTTGCAATACATATTTATTCATCTTACAGTGCCTTCTATAACTAAGACAGATAAAATGTATCCAAAATTCCCAAAATAAATTTGTAACAAAAGTTCATAATATTCATAATTGGCTTGTATGATCAAATATCCACTTATGGTACAAACATTATTTTCAGTGGATGATTTTCTTAATTTCAGGTTCTTCCTTCTTCAAAAGCCAGAACTGGGTTGAGAGGGAGCATCCTGTATTGCACACTAGCTGATCCAGTGGAAGTGCGTCAAAATGTTCTGGCTGAGCAAAGCAAGTGAATAACAAATTTGGGACAGGCCGGCATGGGTCAATGTTGTGGTATTTAAATTACTTGCAGATTTAATACATTCAGGTATTACCATTTTTAAGTGATACATTTGATTTGAATAATGTTGGTGTGTTCATTTCTAAAAAGAAAGTATGTGATATTGTACATTGTAAATATTTGTAATTTAGAGTTGGATTTGGTTACACATGGGTTCCACCAAGTTACAAAATAAATATTCCAAGTATTATACAATTTTACAATTTGATATGAATTATGTTGTCATATTACATCTTGCATCCTTACTGAAATATTAAATCTATTAAATACTGTAATTTAAATACATTAACATATTAAATACTGCAAGTATTAAGTTTATTTTAGGGTACGTTCTTTTGTGGAGTGGGGAGTTAAATCAGCTGAATCAATATGATAGTTCTAATCAAATCCCTTTTTATTCAGTAATATTTTACAGAACAGAAAAGTCATTAATGGCAATACTCCTTTTGCTTGGTCATATTCTGTCAGCCAGAAATATTATGGTGAGAAAGAATGTCCTTAAACACCAGCGTGTTGTGGTCCTGTGGATGTCTCTGGGGTGACCCAGTTAGGAACTCCATTTCCTCCCATAGGATCACCTGCATGTTGTCACTCGGAAATCACTGTAGCCTTTACAGTAGCTTTCTGCAGTATTGATGAAAATGCTCCTCAGTTTTCAGTAGAAATATGCAATCGTGATGTTAGTTTTATAGTTTATAGTAGTTAGATTTTAATTTCTACTCTGCTGCTGAAATGTACATGCAAGTAGCCAAAACATTTTGGAGTTCAGTCCTGTGAATATTACCCCTGTCCCACTATTAGAGCAGACCGCAGCTATGCTACATCTCTGCTCAGAGCATTGGCATTAGCTGTGCTTTTACCAACAAAAAAGCATATGAATCTTAATTCCCATATAAAGCATGTTTTTAGTCCATATGAACATGTACAGTTCTAATTTGTCACTGTTAAATAGCTCCATCTGAGTCAATCGCCAATTTAAAGGAGGAGCACGGGACAATATTTAATGCTTTGTCAACACTGAGCCAAAACCTAACAATCCCAGGTTGTCAGTGTTCACCTCTTGGCGAGAGGTTTGGAGTTGCCATGTAATGTCTAGCTGCAGAGGTCAGTGTGTGTCATTAACATGCTGCTTAGGTACAGCTAATGAGACCGTTCAAGGGAGGAACAGATGTTACTGTGTACTTAGGCTTAGTCACAGCCATTAGACATCACAGGCCATAGTGTTTGTAAAAAAATTCAAATAGAAACCTTATTAGCACTGTTTTAACCATAGAACAATACAAAAATAAACACATGACACCATATACAGACAGCCGACTGCTGCCTTCTATGACTTCCCCCATAGTTTATATGGACTTTTAATTATGTGAACCTTATGAACCTGATGAGGACTTAGCCAGTTACCCTGGACCTTATGTGTCTGGTTGTACTGTACACGCTGTGATTCAAGTGATTTGTTACAGTATCAGGGATGTCCCAGAATATTAATATGCAGAGATTATTCAAAGCTATTGGTAAATTAGTCTTCAGTCTTTATGATGCAAAGTTTAAGATAATGATTTGGATACTAGAACACAATATTCATGTTTTGTATATGCCAGTGCACTTATGCAGTGAGTTTAACTAAATAATCCCAGCATCAACGTGTATTTAAATTCATTTATTTAAATTAATATATTTTAAAATATTGCATGGTCTTTAATACGCAACACAGAAATCAGAGATTGATCATATAAACATACTTTCTATCATATTTTGTTGTGCGTTCTTTAGACTTGGCGGCTAATATCACATGAGCCGTACACTAGGATCCTCCATTAAAAGTTGGAACGATAGTTTTTATGTTGTCCTTTATGTTGTCCATGCGTAACCTGGATAAATCCATGTATTTATTTTACTGCCAACTTCACAGATTTAACCAAGAAACCAATATTTAAAAAACAACAGAAATAAAAAAAAAACATCCTAGGAAAGCTAACACACAATTAATTCCGGTTTACATTACTGCTCCTTCTGACTGCTTTCCTCAATATGTAATGCCTTATGGAAGTAGCCATTACTGAGGGTGAGTGGATTGTAGCGTAGCAGAAGCGGTGTTGTTCACTGTATTTTCACCACTTCATAACGAGGCCATTGGTGGCTTTCTCCACTCCGTGGTATCTTGTATGCAGCAGTTCCCGTGCCTTTTCCTCTCCCACGCCGAGCAGCCAGGTGTGATACAGCTGTGTCACTCTATCCTCCTCCTCAGGCTCCTGTGTGTTCTCTGCTTTATACAAGTCCTCTACCTGCTGCAGCAACTCCTTGTTGGACTTTTCAGATGCTGACTTTAGCTGGCCTCCCCCATTCGCACACCCTGTAATGGATGTCATAGAAATAATAAGATTAATATTCTGTTGTCTGATGCTTTGTTAATTAATGATTAAATATTGTTCTGTTGACTAAATCCCTCGGTATGCAAGGGCCAGATTCAACCCTATCACAAAATGTTTGACACACTGCTCAAGGTTAAAGTATCTCTGACTTTTTGGCATTTTTACAAACTGAATTTCTGTTTTCTGCGATGGTAGCAGGTCACTGAAAAGATGTATCGTTCAAAAATATAATCATTTGGAAGTACAAAACAATATTGATGATACGCTGATTACCAATGGTTTGGGTTATTAATTTAAGCTAATGTTTATAGGTACAAAATGAGAGTAGTTCTTTTATTTTATTTTTAATGGGCTACAGTATATATACAGGTGCAGCTCAAAAAATTTGAATATCGTGGAAAAAGTTCAATATTTTTTGTCACTCATTTCAGAAAGTGAAACTCATATTATATAGATTCATTACACATAGAGTGAAATATTTCAAGCCTTAATTTCTTGTAATTTTGATGATTATGGCTTACAGCTAATGAAACCCAAAATTCAGTGTCTCAGAAAATTACAATATTTTGCTTTAACATATTTTTAAAGTATCATATTTAATATTTGGTCGCATATCCTTTGCATGCTGTTACTTCCTGAAGTCTGTGACCAATCAACATCAAAAGACTCTCGATATCTTATTTTCAGGTACTGTTACAAGCGATACTATAACCTCTCTGCATTTGAACTGATCTCTATGAGAATTGGGGGGTAAGACTAGATTCAGCTGTAAATTACACTGGTACAGTATGGAACACATGACTGGCGAAATGGCTGTACGTCACCAAGGGTCTAAGGCAGGGGTGTCGAACTCCGGTCCTGGAGGGCCGCAGTGTCTACTGGTTTTTGGTGTGTTTCAGCACAAGT
Organism: Ilyophis sp. 1 JC-2022; assembly: GCA_022702515.1. Classification (NCBI taxonomy): domain Eukaryota; kingdom Metazoa; phylum Chordata; class Actinopteri; order Anguilliformes; family Synaphobranchidae; genus Ilyophis; species Ilyophis sp. 1 JC-2022. The sequence continues at coordinate 39,209,210 of CM040405.1, read as the reverse complement.
GATTAATTTAAGTCACTGATTGGCTAAGAAGTCCAAACACCTTGTTCTCAATGCTTTAACTGGGTGCTAATTAAAAGGAAACCACAAATACCTGTAGACACTGCGGCCCTCCAGGACTGGAGTTTGACACCCCTGGTCTAAGGTATCAAACGAGCCCCAAACCATCACTCTGCGGCCAGATATGGCGTAGATGTGGATGGATCCCTTTAAGGGTTGTTTCTCCTGACTTTTTTCCCCATAGAGTTCTATAGGAAAATGAGTCAGGAGAAATAACCCTTGCAGTGATCCATCCACATCTACTCCATATCTGGCAACAGAGTGATGGTTTGGGGCTCGTTCGATAGCTCAGACCCTTGATGACTTACAGCCATTTAGCCAGCCATGTGTTCCATACTGTACCAGTGTAATTTACAGCTGAATCTAGTCTCACCCCCAAATTCCCATAGAGATCAGTTCAAATGCAGAGAGGTTATAGTATCGCTTGTAACAGTACCTGAAAATAAAATATCGAGAGTCTTTTGATGTTGATTGGTCAGACTTCAGGAAGTAACCACATGCAAAGGATATGCGACCAAATATTAAATATGATACTTTAAAAATATGTTAAAGCAAAATATTCTAATTTTCTGAGACACTGAATTTTGGGTTTCATTAGCTGTAAGCCATAATCATAAAAATTACAAGAAATAAAGGCTTGAAATATTTCACTATGTGTAATGAATCTATATAATATATGAGTTTCACTTTCTGAAATGAGTGACAAAAAAAATAGAACTTTTTCACGATATTCAAATTTTTTGAGCTTCACCTGTATATGATTCAAATCAATAAAGGATACAAATAATGAAAATTGGTGTATTATCACTTTTCACAGTTGTATACATCTCAGTCTTACTGAAAAGCTTATGAGACTTGTATTTCTGATTTGTCTAAACTTTCATCTGATGTACTCATACCCTTTAACTGGCCATCCTTGTGAAAAATTTCATATAATGAATTACCTGCCTTCAGTTGCAAGCAATTATAATTCAGCCATATCAAGTAAAATGTAATTCAATGGAAAATGTTGGTGAAATCACATCTCAATTGCATCACTACAAACTGGCTTTATAAATGCTCTTTCATTAGGCATGCAGAAGCTTCCTGTCCTCACACACTGCTGCTAATAGCACATCCCTTCCAAAAATACATTTCAGAAACCTTGAGAAATGGGAACGTTGTGTTTATGATTCGTTGAGCGAACCACTGGAAACTCTTCCCTCACCTGAAGGGCAAGCCATCACTTCCACAAAGTCATACGGTGACTTCCCTCTCTTCAATTTCTGCACAAGGTTCTGGATATTGCGGAAGCCATAGGCAGCCGCAAAGCGGAGAAAAACGGTTCCATCCTTCTCTAGGGTCACTTCCTGGAAGTCCTTGTTCCTGAAGATTGACAAAAGAGGCCAGTCAACTGCTTGCCTCTACATGACTTAGTGTAGTCTCCATTACTGAAGAAAATCTAACTAAACCCTGAGAATAAAATTAGGAAAATATCACAACTTCACAACCTAAAGTATTAGTAGTTCCTGACCAACAGTAGTTCACACAGTAAAATACCTTTTAAAAAACCTTTACAAAAATCCATTGAATAACTGCACATTTGATAGTTATGCCTGTAATTTGGCAGAAATTGCACTTCTGAATAGCTTCTTAATCTGTTCTACTAGGTCCTCCTTCAGAGAGATCTTAAGAGGCTTACTTGACGGTCTTGTATGTGATGTCGTTCACCTCCACTCCAAAGAGCTGTTTGGCAGCGTGAGAGTACACATGGTGCAGGTATCCCCCAGAGCTGCTCCCCGCATGACGAAGTAACTCATCCCCGTGCACACAACTGAACCTAGAGTCACAGAAAACACAACTCACTGTCCCTGTCCTCACCACCTCCCCAACATTATTATTACTCTTATGAAGTAGGCTTTCCACTCAGTTATCATACCACAGAAAGTCTTCAATGGGTCATACAAAATTATACTGTAATCTAGTTATATTTAAAATGTGCTCTAGTATTTTAACAAATACTTTTACACAGAATACATATACAAGACTTGCTGTACTCTGGTATACATCAACAAATATTGTAAATGTGCTATATGCTATACATTTAGCGCATTCAAAATATACCGTTTCACTTAGTATACACTAAGGTTGTGCAGTATTCCAGTACTAAATAAGTACCGGTACCAAAATTTAAAAATGGTACGACACCAGCATTTTGCTAAATTCTAAACTTAATTAAAACGCACCTTGAAATTGCTTTCTATTGCAGCAAATGCTTGCCATCTACTGGAAAATAAGTGTGCCTTTAAAAACTGAAGGGAACATTGATATAGTGGGTGTGCCTAGTGGCCTGTGAGTTATCTGTATATAATGGCAGCAGAAGATTACACTGACCGCTCCCCAACTTGCTGAGTACTTTGCCTACAAAGCCAATGATAAAGACGAACCTGACAACATTATTACAGTGTCCGTATGCAAAAGGTGCTTAAAGGTTTGTCTTGTCAAGGGAGGCAAGATGTCCAACTGAACCTAGCAAAGCATCTGTCCCACAATCACCCCAATCTCTTCAGGGACTCAAATCCTGATAGGTGTAATAATAGACAGATACATGACAAGTGTTTATTAAGGTATTGGGATTAACAAGCTCTGCTACCGTCCACATGCAAGCTCATTAAAACCCCTTTCCCCAGTCTCATTTGATAAATACAAACCGAATACAAAGTGAATATATTATATAAAGCAAGATAGTTTAGCCAGGTCTTGAGTAACTTTATTTCTGACTTTGTGCCATATTTTGTTAATAAATATTTTTGAAAAGATATATTAAGCTTACATTTAACTGTAGGATAAATTCAGTCTGCGCCAATGTTAAAAAGGTTACCATAGGTGCGTAGGTTCAAAAAACATGAATAAAGCTGGCTGAAGAGGGTAGAACTCGCACACTGTTTAAAATATGGGGTACTTACTCCAAGAAGAAATTCTTAGGCTGAGATGCAAAAAGTAGGTTTTTTATTTCATCATAAATGCCATAAGGTATAAAGTGCTCAAGTGCAAAAAGTGCAAAAGGTGCAAGATCACAGCAAACGTTTCAGTCAGTCTTTTTCGTCAGTAGCACCCTTTTCAGCAAGCTTACATTTAATAAATGTAAATGTAAATAAATTCTTGGTTATCAGTAATTTGGTATCGACATCCAGGTACAAAAGCTGGTATCGGTATCGAAAGTAACAATTTTGGCATCGGAACAACACTAGTAGCCTCTAGACTCATCACATATTCCTGCAATAAAAACAATACAGTTTTAGATATGCTAATGGAGAACTCACAAGGTGTCCAAAGGTGCTGGATCAACATCATTCAGTGACAGCCCCTCCTGCTCCAGCATCTTCATAACCTCTCCTGTATGTTAGAAATCATATAATTCTAAGGTTATTTCTCAAAAGACACAACAAGACAAGACAAAAGGTTCTATACCTTATAGCCACAAGGCTGGTCACATGAGAAATGTATATATGCACTTTTGTTGTTATTTATATGAACATAAGGTCCAGCCAGGGTGACTTGCATTGGTTAGTGTTGTTCCATACTGTCCATGTATTGAGCCGAGCATTTCCCAAAGAGATTCATGGTGCAGTATGCACCATGCTGAAGGCTAGAGCAGGTTCCACGTTTCTTAATCACAGTGAAAAATGTACCCAATGTATGACTGCCATTGTTGTGAACAACAGTTTATTTTCTTAAATATAAAAACTACACTCCTACAGTTACACATACAGTATTTGACTCAGCTTTATATTGACCTTTTAAATGTGTCACTTGTTAGTCAAGTCAACCTGACCCCTTCATACCTGAAGTGATAACACAGTCCACCTCTCTTGTGTCTGTGTCTTTCATGATGAAATCTGATCTAGACGCCTCCAGCTTTTTGTCAAAGCAGGGCATCACTGTCACATGGTAGATTTGTTTTGGGGTCAGGTTCTGCACAAAAAAAAATAAAAACATCATCACACAGCATGCACACATTTCCGACAGGTGGTGAGAAAATGGACACACCATAATTTTTGATTAAACTGCCTGCTCATGACACATATTAAATATTTTTGGGTGCTCACCTTCTCACCTTCTACTAGTCGGGTCAGTATGTATCAATACTTTTACTATTACTTATTAATAATATTACTTACTTGCTGCTCAGCAAAGTAGCCCTTCACCAAAGAGCCCATAATCTGCTGTGGGGAGCGAGTGGTGCTGATGTAGGGGAGAATGAAATCCCCATGAGTCTTCTCTGCATAGCAGATCCAGCCTGTTCACAATACACACAAGAACAGAGTGAGGAGTACACTAAAAAATATTCCCTGGATGATTCTATGTTGGATGCATCAACCATTCACACACTAATCCGGTAGGAGCTGGTGGAGGTCTGGTATGTCAAAATAAAAGCAGTTCCTGGGATTCATCATTAGATTTTTTTTTGGAGAAAAATGACTTACTTTAAAAGTTTATGGAATAAACTTCCAAATAAAATCATTTAAATATAGTATAATAAAGATATGGAGGGACAATTAGGCCAACAAGGAGGCAGCAGTGTTTCTGACTACCTGGACAAGCAGAGGCCAGCATTGGCAAGGCCTTCCTGTCCTGCTCCTTGCGCTGGTAGCGTTCCAAAAATTCTTTCTGGCTTTCCAACAGGCTGAAAGCCCTGCTGAAGCCAGTGTCAAACACATGGTGGACCCCTGAAACACAACCAGAAACACTGACAATCAACAACCAAGTTCCACTTTCTACACAAACAACATGTATGTGGGGGTACACATTATTTTTAGCTTTGCATTTTTTCTTTTTGCATTTATGGACATAGCAAAGATATTTTGTCCATACTTGAATATTCAAGTCATGGAACACCATGGAAAAACATGGGTGGCCGAATCACAGCCCACACATCTTCTATTAAAACATTTCTGTAGTATTATGCCAAATTGACAAAGCCTTTCTCAAAAACGTCTCTTCTACAAAGAGTGCTGAACCTGTTTGTAGAAGATGAGAGAAAGGAAGAGGCAGACACTAGCTTGTGATAAGGCTAAAGACATGAGGTGAACACTCTGGTACAGTGGTCACTCACCGATGTTTTTGAAGAAAGCAGTCAGCCTTTTGGCAGCATCACTGGTGCTCAGACCAAAGTGTGCTGCCAGAGAGGCCCTGGACTGGGGTGACACAGATACCACCACCAATATCTGTTCAGCGCTGCTCTGCTGGACAAAAACACAGCACATATGTCAAAATGTACAGTGCACATTCTGCAGTGTGTGTTTAAAAGGCATACTGTCACTTTTTGCAGTGCTTCTGTAAGAGTAGGTGATCTACATTTTTTGTAGTACATATAAAGATTGTGTTCTACTGCACTGTTTATGTAATGATTGGGGGGTAGTGATGAGGGGCTGTGGTGGATTTTAGCTTTTCAAAATGGTTATGTACTTCATGGTGTATATTATCTTGTAGTGCTTGTTGAAAATAGCATGTTTTATATGTGAAAGATGTAAAGCGTATCATACCGTGTTGCTGTAGTTGCATTAGGAATATGATGCACTGTTGTGTTAGAGGTACAGTATATGGAACCTTGTGGTTGTTTTGTAAGGTGTATGCTATATACAGTCAAGCCGGAAAGTCTGCACACCCCTTTCACCTTCTCCATGTTTTATTACGTTACAGACATATTCTACAATAGATTGAGTTAATTTTTTGTCTCAAAATTCTACACAAAATAGCCCATAATGACAAAGTGAAAACAGGTTTTTAGACATTTGTGCTAATTTATTAAATATCATATGTACACAAGTGTGCACACCCTTTGATATGACACCCAAAAGTGAGCTGAGGTGCACTTTGTTTCCACCGATACTGCTCGAGATGTTTCTACAACTTAATTGGAGTCCACCTGTGATAAATTCAATTGATTGGACATGATTGGGGATTGCCAACACCTGCCTATATAAGGTCCCACAGTTGACAGTGCATGTCAGAGCAAACTCCAAGCCATGGGGTCAAAGGAATTATCTGCAGACCTCAGAAACAGGATTGTGTCAAGGTATAGATCTGGAGAAGAGTACTGAAAAATCTCTGAAGCTTTACAGGTCCCAAAGAGCACAGTGGCCACCATCATTCATAAATGGAAGAAGTTTGGAACCACCAAGAATCTTCCTAGACCTGGCCGCCCGGCCAAACTGAGCAATCGGGGAAGACGGGCCTTAGCCAGGGAGGTGAGCAGGAACCAGAGTGTCCCTCTGACAGAGCTCCAGCGTATCCTTGTGGAGAACCTTTCAGAAGATCAACCATCCAGGCAGCACTCCACCAATCAGGCCTTTATGGTAGAGTGGCCAGACGGAAGCCCCTCCTTAGTGAAAGGCACATCACAGCCTGCTTTGAGTTTGCCCAAAGGCACCTAGAGGACTCAAGATTCTCTGGTCTGATTAAACCAAAATGGAACTTTTTGGCCTGAATACCAAGCATCACGTCTGGAGGAAACCAGGCAACCTGGCTAATACCATCCCTACAGTGAAGCATGGCGGTGGCAGCATCATGATGTGGGGATGTTTTTCAGCAGCGGGAACGGGGCGACTAGTCCTGATGGAGGAAAAGATGAATGCAGCTAAGTACACCGAGATCCTTGAAGAAAACCTGCTCCAGAGTGCTCTGGACCGCAGACTGGGGCGAAGGTTTACCTTCCAACATGACAACGACCCGAAGCACACAGCCAAGAGAACAAAGGAGTGGCTTCAGAGCAAGTCTGTGCATGTCCTTGAGTGGCCCAGCCAGAGCCCAGACCTGAATCCAATTGAACATCTGTGGAAAGAGCTGAAAATAGATGTGTACCGACGATCCCCATCCAACCTGACGGAGCTTGCAAGGATATGCCAAGAGGAATGGGCAAAAATGTCCAGAAACAAGTGTGCCAAGCTCGTAGCTTCTTTCCCAAGACGCCTTGAAGCTGTAATTGCTGCCAAAGGTGCAGCAACCCAGTATTAGGCTAAGGGTGTGTACAGATATGTAACCCCTAAATAACCTATTTTTGTCAGTAAAATAAAATTGCATATTTTCTAAAAACATGTTTTCACTTTGACATTATTGCCTATTGTGTGTAGATGTTTGAGGCAAAAAATTAACTCAATCTATTGTAGTATAAGTCTGTAACGTAATAAAACATGGAGAAGGTGAAAGGGGTGTGCAGACTTTCCGGCTTGACTGTAGGTCTAGTATCTTTCTGTATTGGTTGTTTGAGGAATACAGTTTTTGGTACATTGCTGTGGTTGTTTATATTTATTTATTTAACAGGGACAATGCACATTAATCAACATTTCAGTTTCCAGATCAACGCAAATGTGTAAGTAAGCTCTTCAGATAATTTTCATCCGTAGTCCCCAGGCAGGTGAAGACAAATGAATGACCTAATGTCGACTACAAAACAATACAATACATAAAATACATTATAGAGATTACAGCAATACATAAAAAAACTAAGAAAATATTAAAATATAAGGCAGTGCTAGAGATAAGCTGATATGGTTACTCATAATTTCAAGATTGGTTTGCTTTAAGTCAACCAAGAACTACAGTATTCAGTATCATGTTTGGCAGTTATGTAGGATAGTTTGTGCTTGCTGCGTAAGGAGCATAGTATTCAGTATATAGCTAGGTAGGATGTGAAATGGGTACAGTGTATGGTACCTTGTTGTTGTAAATGTGGATTGAGTATAGTGTATGGTACCTTGTTGTTGTAAATGTGTATTGGGTATAGTGTATGGTACCTTGTTGTGGTGGTTGTGTATTGGGTATAGTGTATGGTACCTTGTTGTGGTGGTTGTGTATTGGGTATAGTGTATGGTAACTTGTTGTGGTGGTTGTGAATTGGGTATAGTGTATGGTATCTTGTGGTGGTTGTGTATTGGGTATAGTGTATTGGGTATAGTGTATGGTACCTTGTTGTGTTGCTTGTTTAATGGGTACAGTGTATGGTTCCTTGTAGTGGTGGATGTATAATGGGCACAGCATATAGTACCTTGTTGCGGTGGAGCACTTTGTATAGCTCATCTTGACTCTGTTGAGCGATCAGTACACTCTCAGCAGATGTGATACAGCCACTGCAGGCCAGGCAGTCATTCAGTGTAATCTTTGCCTTCTCTAACTTCTGCAGCCCACCATCCTGCCAACAGAGTGTGTTTGTACCTTTATTACATTCACATTACATTATAGGCATTTGCTTTTATCCAGCATTCTTTTAACAAACTGGCCACTAGGACATATATTGGACATTGAAGCAATTCAGGTTACGTACCTTGCCCAAGGGTACAATGGCCTTGTACCTTGGAATTGAACCTGCAACCTCTGGGTTACAAGCCCAGTTCTCTAACTACTACACTAATCTTTGTTGGGCTGTCACATTTTGTTTAACTCCACACCTTCAGCCCTGCTGGTATTACAGAATAGCTGCATTTGGTTGAAGATATAACTTCAACTCCAATTAAGATATGTGCTCTCATCCATATTCTACACTGTCTAATAGGCTTATGGTCAAATATTATTCCTAGGTTGTCCTTGGTACACACTGCAGACACTATGCCAATCCATATCTTTTCATTCTTAGAAATAAGCTGGGATATACAGATAGCAATGTACCTGGTATGACATAGCAGGGGATAAAAACATTAACCAGACAGACAAGAAAATTACCCAATTTGTATTTTAAGAGGGAACTGTGTGAATAAATGAATTGCTCTTGCTTACCTGGTTAACCTGAAAGTAACTCCCATCATCTTCAATTTGAATTTTGGCAAGAGATTTCCCAGGCTTCTTCTCTAACTTAACTGGTTTTACACACGCCTGTTAAACAAAAAGCCAAGAAGTGTAGGTCATTTACACCATGTGATTTACACAATGTGCTTGTATTTAAAAAACAGAGAATAACAGCAATGACATGACCTTATTGTCCATTGTCCAGTGACTTTTAAGATAGACACAGGTGCAGACGTCACAGTCATCTCAGAACACACTTATAAAGGTATTCCTGAGGGTCATCACAGACTGTATAAATCGGACAGGCCGTTGACAGGTTCAGGAGGCACTCCACTTCAGGTTACATGCATGTTTGCAGAGTCTTTTTGCAAGGGACAGCGCACTGTTCAGGATAATGTGTACATGGTTGGAGACCTAAACAGCACCTTACTAAGCAGACCAGCCAACGTCAAACTTAGCCTGGGATCCAGGACAGACCATATAAACAAAGAGCCCTACCTAAACCTATGTCATGGCCTCAGCTTGTTGCAGCAGCTGTACTCCATTAAGCACAAACTAGGCGCCATTCCCTTCACCCTCTCAACACCCAGAAGAGTTTCGATTCCCCTGCTAGGCAAAGTCTAAAAGGAGCTGGGGTGTATGGAGAGCCATGGCATCATAACCAGAGTGGAGGAGCCAATGGACTGGTGTGGGTGCATGGTGCTCGCATATAGACCTCACTCACTTTAACAAAGGCATCTGCACATTCTGCAGGTAGAAATATATCATGCCCTGTGTGGAGCAGACACTCAGGCTCACATGAGTACAGATCTTCAGCAAAGCTGGAGGTGAATAAAGGGTTTAGGCAGATCCCATTGACCTCAGCAAAGTACACAACCTTCATAATCAACTTTGGCCACCATTTCTTTAATAGGCTGGCTTTTGGGAGAATGGCAGAGGTTCCGGATGGACTGCAGGAGGCAGCATGCTGCATGGATGATGTTCTGGTATGGGGAGAAGACCAAAGACCAGCATGACTCTACACAGTGCTGGACAGACTCCAGATTGCCGGCATCACACTAAACATGGAGAAGTGCGAGTTGGGCGAGGTCAAGTTTCTTGGCCAAGTAATATCAGGAGAAGGGAAACCAAACCCAGATAAGGGCTGTCAGAGACGCGCCTGAAATATCCAACATCAAGCTATACAGCTTCCTCTGGATGTTAAATCAGCTGAGAAAGCTTATTCCAGATCTGGCAGAGAAGGACAAGCAGATTAGAGACCTGTTCTCAAAGAGGAATCACTTGGTTTAGGGCAGCCCATAACAGAACGGCATTAAACAGATGAAAAGTGAACTGTCATCTACTCCTGTGTTAAAGCACTATGAGAGAGAGAGATAAAGAGATAAAGCTGTCAGCTGATGCATCATCATTTGGACTTTGTGCTCTCCTCCTGCAGAAAGAGGGGTTCAAGTGGAGACTAGTAGGGTATGCATCCCGCTCACTGACAGAGCCCAGAACAGCGGTAAGCACAGGTGGAGAAAGAGTCACTGGGCCTGATCTGGGGGTGTGAGCACTTCTGGGATTTCCTCATCGACAGGGATTAAGCGCTGACAGAGCTTCCTCCCAGAATCCAGAGGTTTTGCCATAGACTCATGAGTTACAGCTACTCAATCTGGCACACACCAGGTAAAGCCTTACTAGCAGCAGACACACTCTCACATGTACCTGTAAGTCAAAACAAAACCTTAAGCATCTCAGACACAAAACTGATGGAAGATACCAATATCTATGTAGATGCAGTAGTGGAGGACTTACCCGGAAGTCATACATACTCAGCAGAACTAAGAGAACAGCTGAAAGCGGACAGTGCATGCTCTGACGTCATGACAGTGTGCCAAGAGCGTTGGCCAGACCACAGCCAGCTAAAAGGAGTGGTAAATACCTACTGGCCAGAGAGAGCAGTCCTTTGTGTCCATGATGGGTTACTGCTCAGAGGCAATCGACATCCCCTCAGCCACACACAACCATATTCCCCACCATATTCAGTGTGCCTCTTATGCAGAGCGACTTACACAACATCTTATTACATTTTATCCATTCATACAGCTGGATATATACTGAAGCAATTCAGGTTAAGTACCTTGCTCAAGGGTACAACAGCAGTGTCCTACCTGGGAATCAAAGTCCAGTTCCTTAACCATTATACTACACTGCCTTCTGGCTGGAAGCTTGCATTTTATACCCTTGGTGTAAGAGAGGATAAGCCAGGGTGTGAGGGAATATCATTTATTAAATTGGAACCAAATCCCACTTGGTGTGGCTGCCATATTCCATCCTGGAATTGTGGGGTTCCCCCCCTTGAAGCAAGGAAAGAGAACGACAATAAGAAATAATAAAATCCGGATCCGAATGCAGCCATGGGCAGTGTCCGAATCAGCACCCTTCCATACTATTGAGTAGGCTTGTTGAGTACACTGGGGGGTGTCCGAATCAGCACCCTTCCATACTATTGAGTAGGCTTGTTGAGCAGACAGGATAAGAAAGTCGTAACGTAGAATACATTTTCTCTAAATGTAGTATATTTGATATACAAACTTACTTCCGGGATTTCGCTGAGTATATTCGGTAGCAAACTTTTCAAGAAGTACATTGGTTAATAAAGTAATTTTGGTTGCATAAATATGACGCGCAGCTTCGTTTTAAAAAATGAGACGCAGCTTCGCTGAAGTTTTCCTTCAATAACAAAAACAACACAAGGGTAGGACGTCTTAAGACACTTCCACAGGACAGATGGGAAAATAGTAAGAAGATTTTTTTGTTGTTGCATACTGCACATCATGTATTAAACAGTACACATTAAACAGCACACATCTGCCAGTACACAGGAGACAGCATGCAGTAGATTGGGCCCTGATTCGGACACAGCCAGGGGTGCGTCCCAATATTTTTCACTCCTCAAAGTTTTTGAGTGGGCAACTATTTTTCACAAATGGGGGCACATAAAATCCCCGGATGAAACTATTATTTTTGGGGTTTTGTTGAGAGAATTCAGGAGCACACCGTTTGCAAAATGAGGGGAGAGGGCACATAATAAACATGGGTCTGAGTGGACAGGGGGCAGGAAATAGGGATCATATTCAGTCATGTCCAGTAACTTCAGAGGAAGTGGAAGAAATTATTTTCCCTTAATTCACTGCACCTGGATACAGGTGCCTATGAAATTAGAAATACCTACAACCTCCCGTTCGACAAAACAACCTCTAGGTGGTGTCATTTCTACAAATGCCCTCAGTGGGGTAGTAATTACCAAAGTGGCTTTTGTGTGGGCCTGAAGGCCTGAAGATGTTCACTCGGGAAATTGGATCTTTACGTGCACTGCGTTCCCATGGCACAACCGATTAAGCACCTATGCAGGGTGTAATGTTAGGGCTTAGGGATGACCCCTTTGGAATGGAACAAAGCTCAAGACTCCAAGCTATAACGTACAGTACTGATGCTACGGAACGTGGTACACTGTAATGTAAATAGTCGTTAAATAAAACAGCGTTTGATACAGTTCATTGTTCCATAGTAACGTTAAACCTTCAATGTGCTTTACACGACAAATTAAAACTCGGGTCACTTGGTTTCTTGGGACTGAAATGAAGGTCGTCTTAAGGCGAAACCAAAAAACAGCAGTCTGTGGCTCTCCAGGACCAGGATTGCGGATCACTGAGCTAGCTCGAATCGCCTAGCGCAGGGGTCCTCAAGCTTATCCAGTAAGGGCCGGTGTGGGTGCAGGCTTTTGTTCCAACCAAACAATAACACACCTGATTCTACTAATCAATGTACTCTCGTAGTTGATTAGTAGAATCTGGTGTGTTACTGTTTGGTTGGAACAAAAGCCTGCACCAACACTAACCCTTTCTGGATAAGATTGAGGACCCCCTGGCCTAGCGTTACGCCAGTTAAATAGTTAACGTTAGCTAACGTTGTCAAACTGGCGAATTTCTGGATCATCCTCGCCGACAGTCAACAAGTACGTGTAAGTTCAGCGTTTCAATAGCTGGTATGGCAAAGTCGAAATACCTGTGCAACACGGTAATTCAATACGCTGTTCATTACCTGAGACGGAGCTATAAAATCATCCAAATCCGTTAGTTGTAAGACGCCACTGAATTGCGATGCCATGTTTTGCCCCACTACTGTAAAATATGCTGAGTACACGCCATAGACAGTGGGTCCACGCCAGTAATACAGTTCTGTGTTGTATGCTCGTCCAGCGCGTCTGAGTGAACTACATCACTGTTGTAAACGTTGTGAAACTATTCTTCTTCTCTGTTTATTTGCAAATTATAACCTATGGAAAGGTTCATACCGCCACCTAATGTACCGGAGTATGCAATATCGTCCCATCTTATTTCTACAGTAAAAAAAAGAAAAGAAAAAAAGTCCTACCTCACTATTCTATTCCTAAATCCTACTTTCAAACCTGTGTCCCAGAAAAAACACCCCCACCCGCAAAATCCCACCTAAATCCTATCCCGACCCCACCTTACACACTATCACAAAACTTGTTAAACTCTTTGCCTGTAACACGAGATTAATCTATGGTAGAAAAATAAAGGACTGTAATGCTATTTTATTGAGCTACGAATGTACGTGGAGTGCACACACACACGTTATAAAATATTGTATGGTCTTTAATATGCAAGACGGAATAATGAGATTAATACCATACATAATAATAACATACTTTTATATCACATTTTGTTGTGCGTTCTTTAGACTTGACGGCTAATATCACATGAGCTATACACTAGGATCTTCCAATAAAAGTTGGAACGAAAACGGCAATATCCGTTTTTTACGTTCAATCCTTAACCGGGATAAATCCAGGCCATTTTCTTTTTTACTGCTAACTGCAATTATTTAAGCAATGTTAAAAAGAACAAAATCAAAGGAGCAATACAGTGTAAAAATACACCTGTGGCTTAGACACATTTAATTCTGGTTCACATAACTGCTTTTTCTGACTGCTTTCCTCAATATGTAATGCCTTATGGAAGTAGCCATTACTGAGGGTTGCAAACAGAAAGAGCGAGTGGATTGTAACGTGGCAGAAGCAATGTTGTGCAGAAGCACCACCCATCCTTCAGCTGACTTAAGGCTGTCCTTCAGCCTTGTACTTTGTTCACCGTGTTTTCACCACTTCATAACGAGGCCATTGGTGACTTTCTCCACTCCGTGGTATCTTGTATGCAGCAGTTCCCATGCGTTTTCCTCTCCCATGTGTTGCAGCCAGGTGTGATACAGATGTTTCACTTGATTCTGCTCCTCAGGCAACTGTGTGTTCTCTGCTTTATACAAGTCCTCTAACTGCTGCAGCAACTCCTTGTTGGACTTTTCAGGTGTTGGCTTTATCTGCCCTCCCCCATTCAACGTCCCTGAAATTCCAATCACAGAAATGATATGATTGTATTATACTGTCTGATGCATTGTCAAATAATGTTGATA